>VDFB02047230.1:329743414-329834713 GCA_007258455.2 Sequoia sempervirens | reverse complement strand
AAAATTTACTTAGTTTTCTGAAGTTTGCCCTTGTGGCTGACGACTTTTTTTATCCAAATTTCATGAAATGAAAAGGGTTTATAGAAAAAATTGTTAGCTTTCTACCAATATAAGATATGCCTTATTTTGAATTTAATAAATAAATATTATTGATTTTCTACATGTTGTACCCTAAACTAAAATTTTTGCAACACTTAGGCATTTTGCATAAATGGTTAAAAGTCTTGTCAAATTTGTCAAAAAGGTCAAAATTGGGGTTTGCATGTCTTGCATGAGGGTCAAAAACTCAAAATTTTCAAAATCTAACGATTTGGGTTTGCTCAGAGCGACCAAGTCTACAAAACCCAGATCTCAATTTTTCAACCCTAAATTTTAGGAAAATTTCCTAAAAATAGAACTTGTTTATGGGTTTTTCTAGGTTTCTTTCAAAATGGATGCTAGAATTTTTTTCAAAAAATAAAAAGTTTCTAAAAATAGAAAGTTTAGCTGTTAGGGTTCAAACTGATTTTGATTGGTCGAAAACACTGCCTCATCAGGTTGGTGTAGTCAGAATCATCAAAAGATCAGTTTTTCCCTAGTGGGTCTATTCTACTTTTTCATAAGCTTTTTCAGGAGCTCTGAGGACATTAATGGAGGTCATTCAACTACCAGGTGTCAAATTTAGAGTCTCAAACACTACTCAGATCAAGAAACTGCAGAAGATGATCTAGGAACAAAGAATGAAGAATGCAGGTTGGAGAATTGTGAAAATTACAAAATTTTGGCTAACAATGGAGAGTCTAGGTACCCCAACTTAGTCAAGGTGCCTAGAGTCCCATGCCTTAGAAATTTTTTCATCCCCGACAGTTGAAGCAAAGGCAAGCACAATGAATGAAGGAGAAAGTTGAAAAAATGCAAAATTAAAACTAAATCTGCCAGCCATGGGCGCCCTAGAAGGAGATAGGCACCCAACTTTTTAGGAGGTTAGATGATGGAATTAAGGTTTTGCGCTCCCAGATAATGTTGCTCAAAATCTTCTCAACTTCGCAGTGAGTCCATCGACATAGTCATTCAGAATTGAAGATCAAACAGAGAGGTCTCAACCAAGAAGTAGAATGCAAATCATGAAATCAACAGAAAATATTCTAAGTTTGGAGAACTTGGGCGCCCTAGAAGAAGATAGGCGCCTAGGGTTTTGGAGGTCCAAATACAATAGTTAGGGTTTGCAAATATACTTAATCTCTTCAGAATTCTACCAGCTTCGTAGTGAATATCTTGGCATGATCATCAGATTCATCAGCCATTAGAAAACTCAGAATGAACATAAGGCATAACATGAGGTCTCAAGCTTCAAAGTTGAAAATTGAAGAAAAATGGCCAGGTTGGAGATCTTGGGCACCCTAGAAGGAGATAGACACCCAAGATTTTGGGGCATCAAATGGATGAATTTGTAGTCATAGCCTCCATCATGATTTCTTTAGTCTTGATCAGGCCTTCCAACACAACTGTTAGTAGGTCCATCAGAGTTGACAAGCATCAGATATCACCGACTGATCGAAGGTGTAAAACCATGGAAAATGTCAGAAGTCAGAAGCAAGGTGAAAATCATAGAAAATAAACTAACTCTGGAGGAGTTGGGTGCCCCAGCTAGCTAGGGGCACCCAATCTTTTGACCCCCAAGATTCAGCTTTCAGGACATGTCATTCCCAGGAGACCCCAAGATTCAAGGTATCCAGTGAGTCCAACCATCAGTTCGTCATATTTTCGGATCATCCAAAATTGGGAATTCATTAGAGGATCAAAAAGCAAGTGTAAAAGTTGAAAATCCAAAAAAGAGACTATGGATAATATGGGTGCCCTAGGTAGCCAGGGGCACCCACGCTTTTGAGGCCCCAATTCAACTTTTCAGGTGATATTGCATCCAGAGCACCTCAGAATTCAACGAGCTATTTAGTGAATCTGATAGACATATCGTCAAGATAGTCTAGCTCCCAGAACTGAAAATTCATTAGGAGATGAGAAAACACAAAGTTGAAATTTTAAGAAAATTGACTAACACTGGTGATCATGGGCGCCTCAAGTAGCCAGGGGCGCCCAACTTTTCGAGGGGTAAAATAATGTTTTTATCCAAAGCTGCCTCCAGGATAATCTTCTAAGAACCAATCAAGCTCAGCGATGGATCACTCCGTCAGTTCACAGGATCCTTTGAGCATCTAGAAATCAAAGTCAAACGGAGGTCAAAATTAAGCAAAAGTTAAAATTTCAAGAAAATTGGCTAAGTCTAGAGAGAAAAAGGGCCCTAGGAGAAGATTAGCGCCCAAGGCTCAATGCCTTAGTCAAATTTTCCAAGTTTTATCTTTCAACATCAAAAAGTGTCCAAGTTCAATGCACCTGCTTAGGATTGGCTTCAAGGAGTTTTAAAGAAAAAAGAAAGCAAACCTCAACTTATTTAAGACATCTTTGCCTTCCATTCATTCACTTTTTGTAGGTTGGCATCTAGAGCAAGAAGATTTTCCCTTTTCTCTCAACAAAGATTTGAAGACCCAAATGACATGCTTTTTCAGTGTTCTTCATGGTTTCGAGATTAGTGAGCAAAGAGGAACGCTTTTCCATGCTCCAAACTTCTAGGGCATTGCTTTTTCAAAATATTCACTAAACATTTTCCATTTCTGATCACATGGGTCTCTCTGCTTTTTCATCCTCTTCAACATTGAGAAACTTTTCCCTCTTCTAGAAACTGCTTTTTGGCTACTTTTTTAGGATGGATTTAGCTTTTTCAGTTTTTGAGCATTTGGGTTTCTCTAGCACATGATTTTCTACAAAACCCAGGTCCCAACATTTTCAGAGAAACTAATTTTTCAAGGCAGATCAACATTCTATTTTTTAGCACCACTTTGGCGAATATGGATGAGATTTAAAGCAACATTCATCTAGAAGCTTTATTTCTGTTCTTGTCTCAATTCTTATCCAATCTTTGAAGAAGAGAAATAAAACAAGTTGTTATAGTTGGCATTTCTTGATTTTATGCTTTATTAGGTGGCTAGATGTTTATCTCGTTTAGTTTTAGAAATAAAGCTTGCATGTTGGCAAGTCTTAGTTGTAAAAGCAAGGAAATTTTAGGGTTCCCTACTCCTCTGCTTGTGTATAAATAAGGACAACCTTCCCCATTATTTTTTTAACGGTTATTGTGATAGAAAATTGCAAGCCTATTATGCTGCAAGTTGTTATTCAGTGTTAGTTCGCTTTGTGTAAGAGCAAGTTCGCAAGCCTCTTTAGCTGCAAGTTCTTGTTCAGTTCTTGGGTCTTGTGTCAATGTGTTTTGGTTGATCACTAAACTGCAAGCCTATTTTTCTATAATCCTGCTGTCCCAGAAGTGTAATGTTTGTTCTTGAGATTTGAGAAATAAAGTCTTGTGCCTAATTTGTGCTGATATAATGTCTCAGTTTTTTTTTTGTGTTATGCTTATATGATCTTTATTTCAGCTTGCATTGAAAGTAAGTAGATGTGCATTGGGAGAAAAGTTTATTTAAGTATTTATGTCAGAAAATCCTTCCTTGTTCATTTCTAACTCTCTTGCTCTACGTTTATTGGAGAAGTTAGAAACGTCATTAGAGTAGGCTTAGTCTTAGTTGAACTTCTAAAACAAAAATCTCAGCTACGACGTTTGAGTTTTATAACCTTGTTCTCTTAGCTGAACAAAAAGATAGGAAAATTAGTTTTAATTTACTTTCTTAAGCAAACATCAGCAAAGAGGGAGCTTCCCCTCCTAATTCGAAGAGCAGTTTATCTGTGCATAGTTGTCTGTTTCTAATCCGCATTCTAGAGGTGCGAATTGAAATGCCAATAGTTTTCTGGTGCCCACCATGGGGCATGAGGCATAAAAATTCAAGAAAGCTTACGCTTTATGAAACGAGAATGATCATTTGGCACCATATTGCGTGATCCAGTAGAAACAATGGGTGATAACAACAATAATGCTGGCAGGAATTCGAGACATCCACCCCCATTACCTTGGGGAAACATCATTGGACCTTTGGCTTTGTGGGAACATCATGAGTTACCTAAAGGGTCAAGGAAGCACTTTCCATGGTTTCATGGTGATGGAACTCAACATCTTGATGACCATCTTTCTGCCTTCTCAATAGCCTGCACCATCTTGCACGTGGCACGTGAAGACATGGAAGTGCATCTCTTTGTAGAGACTCTTGTGGGAAATGCTGCCGACTGGTTTAATCATTTGGAGTCAGGCATTATTACAGGCTGGGAAACTATGAGTGAGAGATTTTTGGCGAGATTCAAGCCTACCAAAGATAGTCATTGGTTTTTTTCCCAACTTACAAATTCAAAGATGGAGTACAACGAGCCCATTAGGGTGTTTGTAGAAATATTTAATCGTCTTGTTGCACGACTTTCTTCTACACTTAATCCATCACCGAAGATTCTGATGAGCTACTTCATTAATGCTCTTCCATCAGAGATAGCCTTCTTCTTGAAGATGGAAAGACATACAAAATTGATGGATGCGCAAGAACACAACATTGAGTTGGAGGATAATATGATTAATTTTGACATAATGAAGAAGGATTCAATTAGGCCTTAGGTCCAGAGTTCTGCGGATCGCTACATGAGGTAGCCAATGAGATGCTTGCACTACCACCACCACAGTATCAATTTAAACAACCATACCAGTCAAAGAGAAATGGTTTTCAACCTTACAACAATTACAGGCCATGGTTGCCAGCACCTCCTCCAAGACCAATAGTTGAAGTTACACAAAATGTAGTATTTTGTTCTTTCCATGATACTGACACACATACGGGTTCTACATGTCCTGAGAACTCAAGAATGAACCATGTTATGGGATATATTGAGGCTGCACCTAGTTCCAATTTTGTCCCTATACCAAGTTCAAATGTTGTCTTACCACAAATAGACAACTTCGATGGCGTCTCCACTGTGGGATACTTTGAACCCGTAATTAAAGAAAAAAAAGACCTCCACCACTACTTTCTCGTAGCAAATCATGAAAGACACTCTTTGCCTGTATTTACAAGTGCTCTGCACTTACAAGCACAAAAGGAAGAAGAAGAGAGGCAGAGAGCTAAAGAACAAGTTAAAGAAGCGATTTCTCAAGACCCATCTCCAACCGATTTTGACATTGTAAACTCCATGATGAAGACCAAGGTTGAGATTTCACAGTTAGAGTATCTTTGTGGTTATCCTGAGCAGTTGGAAAAAATAATACATGTAAAGAAAGAAGCTTCAATTCAGCTCGAGTCATCTGTTCCAGTGAAAGAAAAGCCCAAACCTTTCTATATATCTCTATATATAGGAGGTTTTAAACTGAGCAATTGTATCATTGATTCAAGAGCCTCAGACAACGTGATGCCTCTACAAGTGATGAAAGCATTGGGACTCTCGTGCACATAAACTCAAAATGAGTGCTATTCACTTCAGTCTGAGTCAGTTTCGTTGGTCGAACAATTGAAGGACACTCAGGTAAGATTGGTAGCTTGTCCAAAGAAAAAGATAATGATGAATATCCTAGTAGCTAACATTCCAACCATCTACGGGATGTTGTTGACCCAGAGCTTCTGTAGAGATCTTGGTGGTGCAATGCAATTAGATTGGTCATCCATGACCATTCTTGTGAAGGAAGGTAGAGTCAAGATAGAACCTGAACCCAAATCTTAGTTCATGGTGCTGAAAATCCCAAATCCCTCAGCCCAAACTCTATATCAAGAAATGGGTCTTGGTAATTATGTAATTCTGTCAGAGATAGGAATTGAAGACCAGAACATTGCTTGTTCTAAAAAGAGATTGATAGAGGATACAAAGTTATGGAAAATTCATTTAGATGGGGGTTGTTTAGCTGTAGGTTTAGAAGAAGGGAAAATGATCATCTCCCCTAAAGGATTGCTGCAATTGGAATTCACTGAAGCTGAAAAAGAGGCACTTCTGTTAGGCCTCAAAAATGTTGAAGACATGGGAATTGAAATTCTATGTGTTAAAGGGGATGTAGAGTTGATCGATGATCCAATCAAAGGATATTTCTAGGTTAGAAAGGATCATCTACGACATTATAGAAATCAGGTTTGGAATGCGATTGATTGGTTTGAAGAGATTGACAATATAGACATCCCAAAGATTGACAACAGAGACATCCTGAAGATGAACGACAACAAAGTTGGTGACTTAGTGGTACCTCCTTCCTCCTTTGTGCCATATTCTAAATTTTGTCAAGGCGCCTCTACCTAGATGTATGAAGATATGAGAATCTTCATCCCGGAGGATTTGCCTCCCACAATACCCATGAGAAGGGAAGTAAAGCTTTTTAGGCAAAAATGACATCCTTTGAGGATTGAGTAATTTTCTTTTGTTTTCGTGATGTGTTTCCCCTTTTCGTAATATGTTCGTTATGTGGTGTTTCCCCTTTCTGTGAAAGTTTCGTCGTGTTTTAGGTGATTAGGCATCTTGTTTTAGGTGATTTCTAGCGAAGTCCAACTATTAGGTGATTCTAGGAAGTCTCGTCTTAGGTAACTTAGGGAAAATCTTGCAATAGGTGATTAGGAAATGTTGTTGACTTTGATGCCCAATGAATAGGGCACTAGTCTATGCTTAAAAATCCAAAGATTCTTTGGTTCTCCTATGCCGTAAGTATCCACCATGGTCCCTAGATAGAGCCAAATGTTGTACCCCAAATTAAATTTTTTTCCACACTTAGGCATTTTGCAGAAATGGTTAAAAGTCTTCTCAAATTTGTCAAAAAAAGGTCAAAATTGAGGTTTGCATGTCTTGCATGAGGGTCAAAAACTCAAAATTTTTAAAATATGACGATTTGGGTCTGCTCAAAGTGACCAAGTCTACAAAATCCAGATCTTAGTTTTTTGACACTAAATTTTAGGAAAAATTCTATTTTTAAAAACTTTCTAAAAATAGAACTTGTTTTTGGGTTTTTCTGGGTTTCTTTCGAAATGGATGCTGGCAAAATTTTTCTAAACATAGAAAGTTTGGTTGTTAGGGTTCAAATTGATTTTGATTGGTCGAAAATACTTCCTCATTAGGTTGGTGCAGTTAGAATCATCAAAAGATCAGTTTTTTCCTAGTGGGTCTATTATGCTTTTTTAGGAGCTTCGAGGCCATTAATGGAGGTCATTTAACTACCACTTGTGTCAGATTCAGAGTCTTAAATACTGTTCAGATCAAGAAACTATAGAAGATGATCAAGGAACGAACAACAAAGAATGAAGGTTGGAGAATTGTGAAAATTACAAAATTTTGTCTAATACTGGAGAGTCCAGGCTCCCCAGCTTAGTCAAGGCGCCTAGAGTCCCATGCCTTAGAAAAAATTTCATTCCCAACAGTCGAAGCGAAGACAAGCATGATGAACGAAGGAGAAAGTTGAAAAAATGCAAAATAAAAACTAAAGTCTGCTAGCCATGGGCGCCCTAGAAGGAGATAGGCACCCAAATTTTTAGGAGGTCAGATGATGGAATTAAGGTTTCGTGCTCCCAGATAATGTTTCTTAGAATCTTCTCAATGCCACAATGAGTCCATCAACACAGTCATCCGATCAATTAGTCATCCGGAATTGAAGATCAAAAAAAGAGGTCTCAACCAAGAAGTAGAATGCAAATCATTAAATCATCAGAAAATATTCCAAGTCTGGAGAACTTGGGCGTCCCAGAAGAAGATAGGTGCCTAGGGTTTTGGAGGTCCAAATACAACAGTTAGGGTTTGCAAATATGCTCAATTTCTTCAAAAATTTTCCAGCTTCACAGTGAATATATTGGCATGATCATCAGATTTGTTAGCCGTTAGAAAACTCAGAATGAATATAAGGCATAACATGAGGTCTCAAGCTTCAAAGTTGAAAATTGAAGAAAAATGGCTAAGGCTAGAGATCTTGGGTGCCCCAGAAGGAGATAGGAGCCCAAGCTTTTGGGGCATCAGATGGATGAATTTGCAGTCATAGCCTCCATCATGACTTCTTTAGTCTTGATCAGGCCTTCCAACACAACTTTCAGCAAGTCCATTAGAGTTTACAAGCATAAGATATCACTGACTGATCAGAGGGGTAAAACCATGAAAAATGTTAGAAGTCAAAAGCAAGGTGAAAATCACAAAAAATAAACTAACTCTAGAGGAGTTGGGTGCCCCAGCTAGCCAGGGGTGCCCAAGCTTTTGAACCCCAAGATTCAACTTTCAGGACATGTCATTCCTAGGAGATCACATTCAGAATCCTCCAAGATATCCAACGAGTTCAACCATCAATTCGTCATACTTCTAGATCATCCAAAATTGGGAATTCATTAGAGGATTAGAAAGCAAGTGTAAAAGTTAAAAATCCAAAAAAGAGACTAAGTATGGATAATATGGGCGCCCCAGGTAGCCAGGGGCGCCCAAGCTTTTGATGCCCCAAATCAACTTTTCAGGTGATGTTGCATCCAAAGCACCCTTCTCAGAATTGAACGACCTATTTAGTGAATCTGACAGATAGATCGTCAGGATAGTCTAGCTCCCAGAACTGCAAATTCATTAGGAGATGACAAAACACATAAAGTTGAAATTTTAAGAAAATTGACTAACATTGGTGATCATGGGTGCCTCAGGTAGCCAGGGGCACCCAATTTTTTGAGGGGTCAAATAATGTTTTTATCTAACACTGCCTCTAGGATAATCTTCTAAGAACCAGTCAGGCTCCATGATGGATCACTCCGTTAGTTCACAGGATCCTTTGAGCATCTAGAAATCAAAGTCAAACAAAGGTCAAAATCAAGCAAAAGTTGAAATTTCAAGAAAATTGGCAAGTCTGGAGAGGAAAAGTGCCCCAGGAGAAGATTGGCGCCCAAGGATCAATGCCTTAGTCAAATTTTCCAAGTTTTATCTTTCAACATCAAAAAGTTTCCAAGTTTGATGCACCTGCTTAGGATTGGCTTCAAGGAGTTTTAAAGCAAAAAGAAAGAAAACCTCAACTTATTTAAGACATCTTTGCCTTCCATTCATTCATTTTTTGCAGGTTGGCATCTAGAGCAAGAAGATTTTCCATTTTATTTCAGTGGAGATTTGAAGACCCAAACGACATGCTTTTTCAATGTTCTTCATGGTTTCAAAATCAGTGAGCAAAGAGGAACACTTTTCTGTGCTCCAAACTTCTAGGGCATTGCTTTTTCAAAATAGTCACTCAACATTTTCCATTTCTGATCACATGGGTCTCTCCACTTTTTCATCCTCTTCAACATTGAGAAACTTTTCCCTCTTCTAGAAATTTCTTTTTGGCTGCTTTTTCAGGATGGATTTAGCTTTTTAGTTTATGAGCATCTAGGTTTCTTTGGCACGTGATTTTATACAAAACCTATGTCCCAATTTTTTTGGAGAAACTACTTTTTCAAGGTAGATCAACATTCTATTTTTAGCAGCTCACTCTAGTGGATATGTACGAGATTTAAAATAACAATCAACTAGAATCTTTCTTCCAGCTTTCTTTCTATTCTTGTCTCAATTCTTATCCACTCTTTGAAGAAGAGAAAGAAAACAAGTTGTTATAGTTGGCATTTCTTTTTTTTATGCTTTATTAGGTGGCTAGATGTTTATCTCATTTAGTTTTAGAAATAAAGCTTGCATGTTGGCAAGTCTTAGTTGTAAAAGCAAGGAGATTTTAGGGTTCCCTGCTCCTCTGCTTGTGTACAAATAAGGGCAACCTTTCCCATTATTTTATTAACGGTTATTGTGATAGCAAATCGCAAGCCTGTAATGCTGCAAGTTGTTATTCAATGTCAGTTTGCTTTGTGTAAGAGCAAGTTTGTAAGCCTCTTTAGCTCCAAGTTCTTGTTCCATTCTTGTGTCTTGTGTCAATGTGTTCTGGTTGATCGCTAAATTGTAAGCCTATTTTGCTATAATCCCGCTGTCCCAAAAGTGTAATCTTTGTTCTTGAGATTTGAGAAATAAAGTCTTGTGCCTACTTTGCCCTGATATAATTTCTTAGATTTCCATTTTATGTGTTATGCTTATATGATCTTTATTTCAACTTGCATTGAAAGTAAGTAGATGTGTGTTGGGAGAAAAGTTTATTTAAGTATTTATGTCAGAAAATCCTTCTTTGTTCATTCTAACTCTCTTGCTCTATGTTTACTTGAGAAGTTAGAAACGTCATTAGAGTAGGCTTAGTCGTAGTTGAACTTCTAAAACAAAAAATCTCAACTACGACGCTTGAGTTTTATAGCCTTGTGCTCTTAGCTGAACAAAAAGATAGGAAAATTAGTTTTAATTTAATTTCTTAAGCAAACATCAACAAAGAAGGAGAAAACTAATTTTAATTTACTTTCTTAAGCAAACATCAACAAAAAGATAGGCAAATTAGTTTTAATTTAATTTGTACTATAGGATAAAAAAAATTGAATTTCATAAATTTTGACCAAGTTATGGTGGTCAGACATAGACGTTTTAATAATTTTGAAATGTTCTAATAAAAAAATCATATAACTAATTATTTACATGCAAAAAGTTACAAAAAAATCCGACACATCCGAGCATGTGTCCTCTACATATATTGAAAGTTTCAATTTTTTTTTCAATTTTTTTCTTGTACCTAGGGTGGTCAGACATACATCCGCTTCTTATTATTTTCTTGAAAATTTAGTACCACTGCATTGAAATTTCAAATTTTCGTAAAACAGATTTACCTTTTTCCAAAAAGGGAGTAGTAGCGTAGAAACTACATTCAATTTTCTACAAGTTTTGTTCTTACATATTTTTCAAATTATGTTAATAACCTATTCAAATTTTTATGTCAAGTTGCCTAACTCTATTTTCTGAATTTTCATTGCTACTTAGGGGCCTAGTTTGGACCTCCATGATCCTGCACATACCCAGGAGTGGAAGGTCAAACAGAGTTGTAGATGCCTTGAGTAGATGGCAAAATTTGTTGATAGAGATGAATATAGAGGTTGTTGGGTTCAATGAACTCAAGATTTTGTATCCTGAAGATCCAGACTTTGTAGAAGCTTGAAAGGCTTGTTTGGGACATGTTACATTGGATAGGACAAGATCATTGGATTTCTTAATCCAAGATGGGATGTTGTTTAGAGGAAGCTAATTATGTATTCCAAGGAGTTCTATGAGAGAGAATCTAATCAAGGAGAAGCATAGTGGAGGATTGGCTAGACATTTTAGTCGAGATAAGACCATTGCTCTTGTTAGTGAGAATTATTACTGACCACAATTACAACAAGATGTGAAGAAGTTTGTACCAAGTTGTAGAGAATGTCAGATGGAAAAAGGAACAAGTTAGAATAATAGATTATATCAACCATTACCTTTACCTGAGAGGCCATGGGAGGATATTAGCATGGATTTTGTTCTTGGATTGCCAAGGACACAAAGAGGGCATGATTCCATATTTGTGGTGGTGGATAGATTTTCAAAGATGGCACATTTCATTCTGTGTCATAAGACCGGTGATGCTGTTCATATCACAAAGTTTTTTTTCAGAGAGGTGGTGAGACTACATGGTCTACTGAAGAGTATAGTTTCAAATAGATTTGAAGTTCAATTCTATACACCATCCACAGACTAATGGACAAACAAAGGTGGTGAATAGGAGTTTGGGTAACTTGATAAGATGCTTAGTAGGAGATAAGCCCAAGGGATGGGATTTGATTATACCATAGGCATAATTTTATTACAACAATTCTGTCAACATGAGTACTAGTAAATCCCCATTACAGATTGTATATGGGAGTAGTATGAGGAATGTTTCTTATTTGAGGAAGATGGACAAAGGAGAAAAGAGTAGTGCTGAGGTTGAAGATTTGGTAGAGCACCTAAAGAACTTGCATGAAGAGGTAAGAAATCACATCAATAAGATGAATTATCCATACAAAGCTAAGGCTGATCAAAAGAGGAGATTTAAGGAATTTTAGGTTGGCGATGATGTCATGGTTCACATGAGGAAAGAAAGGTTCCCAATGGTAATGTATAACAAGTTGAAAATGAAGAAATTTGGACTGTGTAAGATCCTGAAGAAGCATGATTCAGGAAATGCTTATGAGGTAGAGTTGCCTAATGAAATAAAAATTTCTCTTGTGTTTAAAATTGCTGATTTGATAGAGTATCATGAAGGTGATATAGAGGATGGGACGATAAAAGAACAGTGGAAAATTCCAGCACCTACTTCAGAGAAGGAAGAGATAGAAGAAATCTTGGATAGCCGTGTGGGTAGAAGTGCAAGAAACATATAGTATGAAGAATATCTAGTTAAATGGAAAGGAGGGTCTGTTGAAGATTCATCATGGTTGTCTAAGGATGACATTAACCATTTTGGTTTCCCTCTAACTCCTGAGAAGTGACAGGGTCACTTTTCAAATTACCTTGGGTGTTTAATGCAGGAGCATCCAGTGGTGTAGGGAAATCTTGCATCACCCCAAAAAATGTTATCCTTATTTTTATTTAGTTGTTTTGAGTCCCATGTGACACTTAAGGGGTGTAAGACAGTTAGAAGTCAAAAATGATGAAAAATGGTCACTTACTATTTTTAGTAAGTCAACCTAAACTGGCTTGTATGGTCCTAAAAATTTACCCCAAGGAGCGGAATTGAAAAATATTTTTGACGGTGGAAGAATCGTCTCAATACCTTGTACGGTTTGGGAGATATTAAAGTTTCAATATGGAGAAATTTATCCAATGCAAATTCAAATTTGAAAACCTTAGAAGCCCCGAAACAGTGTGAAAAGTGGACAAAATGATCTCTGATGGTTTCAACATTGTATAGCTCTTCGAGAGATTTTTGACGATATATTATAATAGCAAATCAGACACCCAGACCAAAAGTTATGGCCTAGAGAAGTTGCCCCACAAAAAAGTGAATTTCATTAAAATATCTTCTTAGGAAAGAAATCAAATGGCGAGACTTTTGGGGCCAAAACAAAAGGGAAAGTTACACTTTTTAGAATGTTCTAGGGTAGTTATTGGGTAAAATAAAAGGGTTAAGTGGGGGTTGTAGAAGGTGGCTCCATTAGTGCTGATTGTGGCTCTAAATAATAGATTTTATTTTCAGAGTTGATTTGGATGTAATAAATCAATCCCATGAGGCTGTAGTCCTGTAATTTCTGAATTTGTAATTTCATTTTCAGAAAATAATTGAAAGTGGGTTGTTTTCTATCTTGCATTTTCTGTTTTGTTATTTGTTATTGTGTTTTGTGTGGGGTTTGGGCGGTGTATCCCTCATCAGTTGATGTCAATCAGGGAGGACTACAACTCCCAACACAATCTCACCCAAAAACAACAACCTTCAAGTCTCAAGTCTTCAAATTCTCTCCATCACAACAATCCAACACTATTCCTTGTAGTAGTGCAATCTGCTTGAAACGGGTATATCTTTTAGACAAGGTCCTCTCACTTCAGGACCAACAACTTTTCAGGGACCCATTAGGGTGTGCAAAAACATAACCACAAACCATAGTAGGTTTCTTTTGATAAACTTCTTCAAGTCAGGCTTCCTATGTTGACTAGAGCCCAAATTAGGTCTATTTTACAAAGAGACGTATTCCTAAACTTCTTTCCAATTTCTAAAACCACTTGGAAAGAATTCTACAGGTTTCCAAACTAAAGATTTCTCAACTTTCTTTCAGAAACACACTCTCCAAGGTGCCTAAACCAAAAACCCTCTTTTCTAGCCAATAACCTAGGGTTTTATTGAAAATCACACTTCCAACCCTCACTCAGCCTTTCCACCATTTCAATCAGGTAAAAATGGGCCTGCACATACTCAACCTATCAACATATATTGTTGCCCCAACATTTTACATACTTTACCATACCAAAACCTCACAAATTCATAAGGAAAACACACTTTCCTCTCTTAGGGCATCATGCCCAATTCACTATTCGATCTCCCCTGTGCCCAAATAGCATGAACACACCTAAAGCTAATAGAATCCACCCATTCCACTAAGATACAGTCTTCACAGAAGGTGGAATGGGGTGATTTTCATATTTGAAACACCCAAATCCCTAACTCTGCAAGTTCAAACCCGGTCTCAAAGATTCAACAATAAAATGCTCTAAACACAATGAAAACCCTAAAAATAGGATTTAAATTAAAGCTAACACAGGTGTCTAAGATTTCCAAAGCAAATAAATCTGAGTATAGCCTATACGGGACCGTACAAAGTCTTCAAATAGGGAATTACCAATAATTCTGTAAGAAAAACAAGGGTTCCTTTATCTATTTCACTTCAAATCTTCAAAATCGATCTTACATTGATGCTTTTCATCCCATTTATGATTTTTCCCTTTAAAACTAACTGTCCCAATGCCTAAAACTGACTTTTGAATGATTCAACCGTTGGCATTCCACAAACTTGCCAATTTTACAATTTTTCTTACATCAATATCACAACTTTTCATTATTTTGCAATTTTTGCAATCTAGACCCCCTAGACACCTAATAACCATCTAATATGACTCATTACAATAATAAATGGTCTTAAAAACCTTATTTAATGAAAAAAAAATGACTCCACACCTAGAGCCTACACATGATCAACTTTGATTGACAAATTTTGTTCAAAAGTGCCCCCTGCACCATCAGTTTTCCACGTAAATCTGGTGTTCTCTTGTGCATGGTGTTGAATGTGTTTATGTTTCATATGTTAACATTTTGCTGATGCTTAATAAGGATCTGAAAGTTAATAAGGGTTTTGAAGATTAAAGAGGGTTTGCTAATTTTAATGTATAATTGATTCACCCCCCTCTCAGTTGTCTTGTGTGTCTAACAAAGTGATGGTTACAAGATGAAGGGAGGAGATTTAAAGGAATTTTTAATTATTTTATAGATTTTTGAGAGGAAATATGTAATATTTAATAAATATAATTATTAAATCACATGTAGTGGGAAATGGGGTGATCTATTAAAACTTTAGGTAAATGGTTAGGATTTAAGAAGATGGGCCAGGATTTTAAGGGAAATGACATAACTAATTAAATCAATTATTATAATTTATTTAATTAATGAGAGAATGGATCGGTAATTATAATGCTAGGATATGGACATTTTATGTGTCTACACTTTGATTGGGTTTGGGTGTGCTTTGGTCCTCTAGACTAGAGCATAAACCTTATCTAATCCCCCAATTTTTAAATTCAAAAATTCTAATTCCAAGAATGGAAACCCTAGGACATGATCATTACTTGTTGGCATGCGCACCAATTTATTTTGAATTGTATATCTAGGGTTGTGCATTTACAAATATCATTCAAGGATACTTTCAATAATTGGTCATCACTTTGAAAAATTAAGCATCAACCACACACATCTTGGTCTCCGATGACATTAATCTTAGTTTGCATAATTTACTATTACATCAAGATGTCAACTTCTAAAAATCCATGTTTCTCCATTCTATGTTGTTGTATCAATTCCGGGGGCTTGACTATCATCAAGGAAGATTCATTCTTCCCTTTGTACATAGCAAGATCTCAAAGGTGCTTCTTAGCACCATCCTATTTATCAATTATAAATATACATCCAAGTAAATTATTTTTTATAAATATTGAAGATCAAATATTATACTGAATAGAATTACACCACTTGGACAAAATCACACTAATTGGACTAAATCGCAATCTTGATTGATGCTAGGCCTGAGAAGTCTCATAATCGATTTATTTATGATCTTTGATTATTAGTCTAATTTTAAATTTTAATTTTCAACTCTTTACCACAATTACATCAACAATAAAAAATAAAATTATATTAATTTCTAAATAAATCTCACTTATTTATTTATTATTTATTAATAAATTTAAACTATCTTAATATTAATATATTTAAACTATTTTGATATATGAAATCTCAACCATTTAATTAATTTAAAGTCTAATATTGATTGCTTATCATACCTTTTGAACTATTAAATTGACTTATCATTCCTTTTAGACTATTAAACTAACAATAACCTACTTTTCTAGCTTTTACATGTACCAACTCCTAGACACTCTAGTGTAGGAGCAAATGAGGCTTCAAATGACTTATTTTATTATTAATTAGTTTAAAAGTGGGAAATATTTAGTGCAAAGGGGAACCTAGGAAGATTTCAAATGAGATTCATTTTGTTTATTGATTTAAGTGGGAAATTTGGAGAAGCATTATGTATCTCTCATAATTCAAAGCTTATAGTCAGAAAAATCATATGAGAGAGGATCAAGCATGGGGCTCACTGATTCTCATCACATAATTTGGTCCTCACATATGAATTCATGTATAAAAATAAATGATGTGAAAAAGATAGTCATATTGGAGATCGAGTCACATGTTTCCATTAATAACTCCATACTTTACACCTATAGTAGACTAAATAAAAAATTGTTTGTTTTTTTTAAATGTCAATAATTGAAGGTACATCCTTCATAATTCAATGTTTCTAATCATAACACCCCTTTTGTCAGCTCTAGACATGACAACTTTGTGATTATGTCAGGAATTGAAATTGTTTTTAACTCTCTATGTAAGTTGACATGTAAATCGTTTCTTTTTCTCTGAATGGTTTGATGACTTTTTTGGGAAAAATGTCAGCTTCTTTTATCATGAAGAGACAAATAGTTGTATTTGTGTTGGTGCTGCTACTTTTGGCTTCAGGTGATATAATATTTATGATTTATTTTTCCACCTTGTTATCATGGTATCTCTATTTATTGATTTGACTGAGTTGAATGATAAAGCTTTGAAGTCTTCTTGTGCTCATATGTACAGAATATGAGACTGGTTGTGCAGTTATTTGTGAGAAAACTAGCAAGAAAGGCACCCACCAAGACATGTTCAAATAATGAAGGCAAGTGTGTTACAAAAAGTCAATAATTTTGATAATTATTGATTTCAAATAGTTTACCCATCATGTCGTTAAAGTTTACATGAAAAAACAGTACTGAATATATATGTAACACTATTTTATAAATGATAATATTAACACTCATTCATCAAAAAATAGTTTACTCATCATGCTGTCACGCTTCTGATTGCATTTGTTATTTCGATAATTGTTGATTTCAAATAGTTTACTCATCAATGTTGTTAAAGTCTACATAAAAAACAGTGCTGAATATATATGTACCACTATTTTATAAATGATAATATTAACACTTATTCATAAAAAAATAGTTTACTCATCATATTGTCACGCTTCTGGTTGCATTTATTATTTCGATAATTGTTGATTTCAAATAGTTTACTCATTGTATCGTTAAAGTCTACATGAAAAAACAATTATATATATATTACTCATACAGACACTGAGTTTCAATATAAATCTTCCCTCTTGTTCAACTGTTTACAAAGCTTTTTCCTAGTATTCTCCTGACTGTTAAAGTTACAAGTAATGAAGTGAAGTTTGTGGTTTTTGATTATTTCTTAGCGAGTCACTTCAATTCTGATCAGATATATGTTAGTTATCTGCTGTATGTTTCCCAACTCATATTTTCAGAAGTTAGTGCCTCAAGGATTTTAAGAATTTTAGAGATATTGTAATTGCACCCAAACGTGCATATGAAGACTGTTAAATTGATGTTTAACTGCTCCATTTAAAATAACATGGCATATAAAATATTGTAGAGATCTTCTGAGTGATAATTTTCATTCAAGAGATGGTGTATATATATATAACCTCGGCTAAGTTGATTATAATGTACGAGCTGTTTATATCAGCTAATTCTTTAGCTAAGTTTAAACAGTCAAGTAACAAATCATAAACAATTCATTCTTTGGCTATTAATAAACAATTCATTCTTCAACTATTAATAAATCATTGTGAATACAAGTTATGATTTATATATTTACACATAGTTGTAATGGTGAAATTTAACATGTTGAAGATTTAAGAAGAAGTGCTCTTGTCGGAGATGAAAAGTCTTATCTTTCCTTGTTATTTTTTTTTGTTGTATTTGTTCTTTTTAGTTCTATTTGTGTCTTTTTTTGTTTTTGTTATGGTTGTTTATTTAGTATTGTTGGTCATAATTATGTGATTTAATTGTTTGGATTTGGTGTCTTCTTTATTTGATTTTTGATGGTTTCATTTATATCTTTGATAGACATTAGTATATATTTACCCTTATTATATAAAGATTGGTAGGGGCATGGCTACTAATTGAATGTGTGGGGTGGGATGGTTTGGATGATATTTATGGAAGGTAATAATGTAGTTGAAGTGGAAAGCTCTAAGAACTATTAAAACCTTTAAACATGCTCTCATTAGTGATGGAAAGGTTGAAATCCTTGAAGGTGTTATATTTGAGGTGGTAGATAGAGATAAGCGACTTGTTAAAATATAGATTGAAGCAAAAATCTAGAAAGATGAGCATTTATGTATCATTTCCATGAATACTAATGAAATAGCGCTATGAAATTTGTGGTTGATAATGAAGAATAAATATTTAATATTGATATTTTCTCTCCTTGTTTGACATCAGAAGCATTATTATTGATAATTATTTTATGACTAGATAAAAGCTATTTGGGGTAAAAGGCTAGAATTCTATGTTTTTCTTTGTAGAATGTTGCAAAATGGAATATTATTTGTTTATTTTAAGAATGTGAACAAGTAGAATAAAATAACTGCAATTTTTTTTGGAACATCAATAGCTCTATGTTTAAATACTTTCCTTGGGATTATATTCTTAGTTGAGAGATGTTTTGTTACAATCCACTCCTAGGTGGATAGAATTGTGTAATGTTCTAGCATGCTTATGGTTTAAATGTTTCTTCTAGCATTGAAACCCTTGGATGAGGTGATTAAGGTTGAGGACACTAGGTCCTCACTTCCCCATGTAGATGCTAAATTTTTTGGTATCCCTTAAACCCTTATCTTGTGTGACCCCTTTGCACTCTCCTTTAAAATTCATGGTTTTGTCATTGTTTTCTAGATAAAAGGGCATGAAGGTTTTGATTCCTAGTTTCTTTGTAAAAATGATGGGCATTTAAGAAAAAAATGCCCTCTTCTAAAAAAGAACCCCAAAGGGGTTATGGGAGAATATAAGGAATCGATAGGTGTTCAAGACTTTGATATTGAAATGTCTAGTAAATACTTGGAGATCAAATTTCCTTCTAGTTTCATCGAGTGACTTTTCAATGATGCTTTGGACTAGGACAAATATCTAGTCAATCCAACAAAAAAAGTAATCTATCCAATAATAACCCCTTAGCTTCAAAAACCCCTTGGTTGAGTGTGAAAAAATATGGGAGAGAAAATTTATAGGGATAATAGTAGAAGAAACTAGGATAGTGTAATTGGCCCTTAACCTAGGTTATCCAACTCTTATTAGGCTCCTTCCACATTGGCCCAAAATACTAGTTCCCCAAGCATTCGTAATCAAGAACCTTCTAAATTGGTAGAAAAGCCTCATTTTTTATAAGATAAAACTTAACTATTGACCAATATGGTCCTTATCCCATGCAAGAGAAAAATTGAAATTTGTTAAGAAAATTGGGAGTGATCAATAGTCCAAACTAGGGTGGGGATTGGGAAATCCTAACCCAAAAGAGTCTAGTAAAAGGAAGGAACCTAGACCTCCCCCTCTTCCATATCTTTTTGAAAACTTTTGTAAAAGAGGAGCACCTTCTCCTTCCCTTCAATAATATTCCTTTCTCATTATTTTATGAAGCGTATTAGTTGGAATATGATGTATGAGTAAATGGTGACTCTGAACATCCCCAAGAACAGTTGCTAGACTAAAATATCTTCCACAAGAGAAAATGGAAAAAATAGCTTGTTGTATTATTAATGCAAGATTGATACAAATGTACATGAGAGGCCTTGCTTATAAAGGTAAGGCGAGGGATATGATTAGACAATATTGTGACATGTGTCTTAATCCTATGTTATGAGACAACTATTAAATGACCTAAGTAATCAATATTAAATAATTGTTGAAATGTACTGGAAAATGGGGGTTACCAAAATGGAATGACACCTTTTCCTTATCATTAAATAAAAGGTCTGGTTTGAATGGATTTGGACAAGATATATGATTGACTTACAACCTGAAAGGTGAGTAAACTTTCCCTTGACCAAATTTGAAATGAACTTAAGGATGAAATACAATGACTCAATTGACTTAATGATGCAAATGATTTTTCTGATGCAACAACAACAGATCTAGGAAGTCACAGACAAACTACAAAAATGGACTGAGCAGGACACTGTGCACATGTGATATAAATCTAGAGTTGAAAATGCTGGACATAGTTGCCCTTAGCACCAATGTCCTTGTAGGGATAATTTAGATATGATTTCATAGTCCTCTAGTGCCAGATTAGGGATTTTATTTTGCGTTTGTTGCACTATCGTATCACTATCAAATAATTTTGTAACTGAGTTTCAATGAGTTGTCAAGGTGTAGGATTTGATTACAAAAATGGATAATTGACCTTCAAAATTCTTTCACTCTTCTTTAGACCTAAAACCTACACATTCAAAGAGAGAAGAAGGGTTGTGACATTTAGGGGCTTGCCTTAGTCAAACCTCGTGTTAGTGTTTCCATTTCCACAATGGCAATTTCAATGATAAAGGGATAAATGATAAGAAGGAATGATGAATCCACAAAATGCTACAACTCACCACCCTTTAATGACTTCCTTGAAGGATTGAAGTCATACAAATCTCCTCAAGGCTTGAATCTTGCTTGTTTGAATTTCTTGGAGACCTACAAGCGTTAGCCTTCACAAAAAATATAATAACATAAACATGAAAGAAATCATATACAATTTAACATGATGCTTGGATCATGAATTGATACAATAAATATATGAAATTCTGCTCTTGACTTGCTTGATAATTGCTTGATCACCAAATTTGCAAATAATTTCTAGATATTCCTTGTTCTTGCTAGATAGATTTCAAATGATGCAATAACTATATATTTATACATGAAATTATTCTAATTTCCAAAAAATTAAATCCCGATAGCCGATAATAGACATTTGAAATTCAAATAATAAAATTCTAACACTGACATATTAAAATTTGGAGTCAAAATACGGGGACATCTAGCAATGTCCTTGACCTATTTTTGGGAATTAAGGAGTTGGGGGAAAAGTATTAAATGGATGCATTTGTTTTGTACTTGAAAATTGTCATAAAATAATAAAAATGAACCACAAAATACATAATTTAGGAAATTAAGTGTTCAATTAGGTCCAATTACTTAAAGGAGAGAAAAACATAGTGTGAAATTGTCAAGGGTGACAATTTACGATGCTACATTTATCCCCCACTTTAGTGAGAGTATGAACTTACACTCAAACTCACACTAAAGTAGAAAATACATCAAGAGGGGTTCGATTATCCAAATGTTGAATAGATAGGATGACAACGAATCTAGGGGGAGCACACAAGTCCCCAAGATTCAAGATCCCATGGCAAGACAACATAAGCACAAAGGAACACACATGTATGAAATACAACAAGATAACATACACAAACATACATGATAGAAAACAAAAAGCATACACAATGAAGATATATGATATAACATAACATATAGATGACAAAAAAATGAACACAAACACAATGCAAACACGAAGAAAACACAAAAAAAACACACAAAAATATAAGGTTAGTACCAAAAGGATTTGAGTGGGTAAGGTACAGATACCTCACTCTTAAATTTGTCTCAAATACCAAACGCCATCCATCGAATGAATGTTAGAAAAATGAATATTCTCATGAGGACTAGCAAGCCACGTTATGCCAAATCACTCATGAGCCACATGGATCTACTGGCTAGTAAGTTGCATTATGCTAGGTGTCCATGTAATATGATGGGTTCCATAAGGATAGCAAGCTGTGTTATGCTTGACACTCATGAAACACATAACTCTACTATCAGGCAAGTTGTGTTATGCTCAGAGACCATGTTAAAAAAATGGATGCTCAAGTCCATGAACCAACAAGCTCTGTTATGATGAATCATGAGCTGTCTTTCCAAAGCCTCACCTAATAAGGTGCATAAACGTCTAAGAAGACAACAACAAACTCACCTAAGAAGGCGCATAAACATCTAAGAAGATGACGAAAAACTCACCTAAGAAGGTGCATAAACATCTAAGAAGATAACAAAAAACTCACCTAAGAAGGTGCATAAACATATAAGAAGACAAACAAGACAAGGCCAAAACCTCAAGGGGTGGCTCATGTTACTATCTTCTAGCATGGTGGGAGTGGATCTTTTCAATTCCACGAGGTCGAGTGGCGTGGTAACCACTGTTGGGGAACTAAGGTTTGTGGATCGAGGAACAACATGAAATCATGCAATTTAAAGTTTAATTCATATTGATCAATAGATGTATTTCATTCATTTATGTTGTATTATATTGATTTGGAACCTGTCTTCAGAGATGATTTGTAAATCATAAATGAAAAGAACATTTGGTTCATATATGTGTCTTGATGTTGGTGCTAGGCACAAAATATTATCATTTATTCTCATGATGATGTTCAAGTGTTAATTAAATCATAGGAAAATTTATTTTGATGCTTAAAATGAACCTATCTATGCTAATTCTTAGTTGGGCAGCCTGGTACTGCACCTGGGGAACCCTGTCATGCACTTGATTAAGCCTAGGACCTCAAATTTTTTTCTAACACTATTGGTGTGGCCTTGTGGAAGTAGGGGTGACCTGGTTGAAGTAGAGGAAGCCTTGTGGAGTAGGGGTAGCCTAGTAGAAGTAGGATTGGCCTAGTTTGACAAGATTAAAAGTCCAAAAACTAAAAAATTTCCTAAGGCTTTTGGGGCGGCCTAGTCCTATGTAGGGGTAGCCTCGTCCCCATAAAAAAATAGAGACTTAATACTCTTGGCCATTGATAGGTGAGGGTTTTCTAGGACCTTAAAATTTTTTAAATAATTTTTATGCTTTTTCATTTGTTTGTTCCAACTTTTTTGATTGTCTGAAACCTTTCAAAACCTAGTCAAAAGTTCTCTAACTTTGAAATTGATCTTTCCTTGATTTTTCAAGACTTCATTTGGTAAAAACTTGTGAATGAAAGTTTTTCACCATAGTCTTGGGGTCCTAGTTTTTCTTTGAACTGTTTCTCTAGTGACATCATTGAGGACTTATCATCTCCTACATTATTTTACGTGCAACCTCCCAATATGACCCAGTTGTCAAACCTAGGGTTGGGAAGCTGATTCTTCTAGTCTTGAGAAATATTGTGAAGGTTATAAGACTTTTTGGATCATAATTTTAGTGTCCTAAAAATTCCTCATAGATCATGGGGTGTTGTGGAGTATTTTCTTCCCTTGGATGATGTCGCTTTGCGACAAGATGTCTCAAGGGAAGCATGAAGTTGTTCGGAAGTGACTTGTTATCATTCCAATCTATGGTGTGTTGTGACTCTTGGTTAGGAAACCTATTTTGAAGGTTTTCCTTTATGATTGTATTGGTTAGTGTGTTTAGATGTGGATTGGAGGTTGAGGAATTCCTCATCCTATCCTGATGTGTTATTGTGAGAGAGTACGATCATGGTTTAGTAATCAATTGTCATGTAGAATTACCCTATCTCCCTTCCATTTGTTTATCATGGTGGATTTACCCCATAATTTGTTAGTCTTTTGTTTTTTCCACCTTTCTTATGTAATGGTGAAGTACCTTGTTGTCTCTAGCATTGTGTCATTGTGACACTTGTGTGCATGTTGTTGTGCAAGTGCGATAGGTCATTGTTGCATTATTGGTGTTGTTATCCTTGTTTCAAAAAACAATTTCCATCAGGTTTTGTTATGAGCTTGTCAGCTTGGGGCATTATAGGAATGTTGAAAATCAAATAATTCTTCTTCATGTCAACCTCAAGACCATGATGATAAATAATATATACAAGGATTTTACCACTGTATAACCAAAAGACACACATATGCGGGTTTAAAAACATATTGTATAGATAAAGGCATGTTAAAATAAGAAAAAAGTTATGTATGTGATCTTGGTTTAAAATATATTTGGCCAAGATATCATTGATATAATCTTTGAGAATGTTGTGAATGAATTCATGAACTATTAGGGTCATTGCACATTGGTAATTTGCACTCATTATTTAGACCAAAATAAATAAACACGTAATAAAATGCCCCTTAATGAGTGCTTGAAACTATTTTATATTGGTCAAGTGGGTTAAAATAAGTTAGTTGTAACTTGAGAATCCATCCATAAAAGAAACTAATGTATAGCTTGTGGTTGAGTCAAAAATTATATTAATATTAGGAAGTGGAAAATGACTTTTGAGTGAATCTTTATTAAGATCATGAAAGTTGATATAGATGTGAATGTAAAGGTTTAGTGATAATTGCCATGTTAGAAATCCAAGGGGAATAATTAATGAGGCAAATAAAAACAAGGTTTAAGATCTTTTCAATATCAACCTTGACCATTAGGGCCATCTTAGGATAAATTTTATTATCTTTTGTTTGATTGGTCATTTATTAGGATATAATAATATATTATGAAAAAAACATCAGAAGCAATGGTTGGAATATCCTCATATGTGAAAGAAAAAATACCAAAGAAACTATGTAAGATGGAGAATATAAATACTTTTCTCTTGACAAGAGATATTCCTTGATTTTAAAAGTATTTTGGATTATGAGGATATATGGAAACATCAATAATATATGCAATTATGAGATTACTATGGTCTCAAGCATCGATAACTTTTGGAAGCTCAATACGAAGTTATAAAAAAATATTAGGATCATTAGATGTCCTGGTGGATTCATCAAAGTATGCATTTGCATAAATATAATAAGGGAAACCATGATCACGATGATACAAAGACATATGAGAGTATACACCAAGATATTCAATGATATCATCTTATATGGAGAATATATCTAGCGTTTGTGTATGTGAGTTAGAAGTATACATGATTAGATAAGGATATATGACTAGTAGAGAAGAAGAGGATGTAGAGAGCATGGTTAAAATAACAAAGTATCAATATGAAGGTTGGGAAGGGTGAGGATGTCACTAACCAAGAACCATAGTATATAGGTGTGGTGTAGACTCTAAAGGGATCTTGACGCCTCATTCCTTAAAAACCAAGCCATTACCTTTGTATCTATTCTTTGATAATAATTTAAAACCTACACCATAAGGGGATTCCAAATCTAAAAAAGGATGAGGATGCCCATTGGTGGCATAGAACGATTAAGTTGGGACAGTATATTAAAGGGATTCCAAAGTGAGGGAGGTTAACCTTATCCTCTATTTGAAAACAAGGAGTGGAGTCTAAGGATCCTTAGTCATCACCAAGACATGCATTAGAAGGAGAATAATGATTAGACACATCATCATTAAGAATAGGTGAATATGGTGTAACCTATTTTTGTGAAGAAGAAGAAGGAATGAGAGTTAACAAAACTTATATTATGTATAAGGATGATCAAGGTTCACTTTTTGAAATTATTGCATGGGATTAGGATAAACTTTGATTGTTTATGTTCTATTAATGTGAAAAAACTTGATAGATTGAGGAAGGGTAGATATGAATGCACCTGTAGCATGAATCCATTGTCTACCTAGTAGAATATTATATGAAATAATTCTTGACATTACATGAAATAATGTAGGTGATATAATTAGGCCTAATTCAATAGGAAATATTATGGTGCCTAGTATTTGGTGATAAATTTTTATCAAAACATTTGATGGAGAGGTTTGTTGGAGAAATGAAAGAGGTATCAACATTGATATGGTTCAATAGTTTGTACTACATTTTAATTAAGATCAAAACCATTATCAATAAGGGTAAAATTAATACCAATAGAATTAATCCCAATAATGATAAGAAAGGGGGTTCATTTTATTACCAAAAATCTAGATAAGGTAGTTCATATTGTGGGAAAATAATATTAGAAGTTTTGTGTATATATAATCAAGAAATATAACTACTTTATTTGGCTTAGTAGATGATCTCATAGAAATATTCTATAAGGCCTCTTGAAGTATACCATACTAAAAATGGGAAGTTTGTATCAACAACCAAAGAGCAATCTTGGCTTCAGTATCTTGGATGTACCCAATAAGATCATACTCACAACCATTCCTAATGTAACGCCCCGCCACACAACCCTAGGGGAAGTTGCAATTTACTACACAAACGAACTATTTTTTTTTTGTTTAAGTACAATTAACATGCAAGTTCACTAACCATTTCCACCCAATCCCCTAAGGTTACGAGACTTAGTTACTTAAACCCAAACAAGAAACATGAGTTATAACCATAACATTTAATTACTTAAAGAATTGAGAACACATGCATTCCATACATGACAAAATACATCAAAGGATAAGGGATACCACTTGATTTCAGATAACAATAAATTTACAATAAGATTACAACACTCATTCCCTGAATGAGATAAATCCAATAAGTATGATTACATATTACAACTTCCCCCTCGATAACAATGAGGGGTAATAACTTACAATAACAATTGAAAAGAATAAAGCATGAAATGAAATTGGATCCAACGAGCTCTCCAATTGGAAATCTCGACCACACGAACAAGAAGAAGACCCAACGGATTAAGGTGCACGTTCCACCCAACCATGTGATACCCGAAGGCTCACCCCCCGTGCTAGGAGATAGTAACAAGGAATTCCTATACAAGACCATCTACCTCTAGACACAGGATAAAACATAACTGAACTGAAACAACTACAACCACAATATCACTTAACACAAAGTTCCAGTACTTCTAGAGAACAATGATCATGTACATCATCTGTACACCACACAATAACTGACTGACTGCTGACGTAGGAAGAGTGTCATACATAAATTGCTATGAGTTGCCCTAGCTCAACCTTCCTAGGCTACCAGACCCCCATCTTGGGTTACCCTGGCTTGCCTCTACTGGCCGCCAGACCCTCATGCAAAACTATGTGTCTCGTCTCATTTCGAGTCTTAACAAATGCATGCTTCATGAGAGAGGCATTCATTATCTTTATTAGTGTGAAAGTTCCCCATTAATTCTTTTAAATTATCACTTGATTAAACCCTAGGTGAGTTACCCTGGCACCCCTTTGTGTGCCAGACCCCCACAAAGAGCCACTCTTCTATCAACAACACACACGGTACAAACCACAATCCAATGGGTAAACCAGATAAGAAGACCTCTCCAATCCAAGGAGGCAACGAACAAAGGAAACTCACTCCAAACACTGGAGGAAAACAAAATACAAAATCCACTCCTTTCAAAGGAGGCACAAACCACATAACCCTCTCCTAATCCCAAGGAGGCACAAACCATCCTTGTTCGTGAAAACCAGGTGAAACAACATGATGCAACTATATGCATTTCCCCAGGCAATTCACAAATCGAACCACCACATAAAGCATCCCAACCTAGAATAACTCCTCTGGAAGACTTACTAGACAAATAACCCCATTTGCCCAACATCGAAAAAGAATGAAAACATCATTTAAACAGCATTTCAGGCAACTGAATAACCTAATGTTAGGATTTCCTAAATCCAATCCAAGCAATAACATAGTGCATGAAATCAATTAAATTATTAACATTATTTGCACACACTTAAAAAAAATCAAATCACATTGTCGACATTAAAGAATTTAAAACAAATCATTTAATTTCGTTCGCCCAATCATACATAAAGATTAAAATCAATCATTTTAAATAAAAACATTTGATTAACTTTTTAAATAAATCATTTGATTAACTTTTTAAATAAATCATTTGATTATAACATCCACTTTTGCTTCTATTACATAACAAAACTCATCCTAAGATAATCTATATTTAAATATAATCATATATTAAATATACATATAAATGTATATACTTAATGTATATACAAATATATATATGTTAAATATATAATTAATGTTTAAATATATTAATATTTTAATCAACCAATTTAAAACTCCACATTCCAAATGATTTAAAAATACATAATATATACATTATATATATACACAATATACACGCATGTTATATATATAATATATTTATGTATATAAATAATTATAATTTTTTTATTTAAATAATATCATAATATATATATACATATAATATATATATATTATATATATAATATAAAACTATTATATATAATATATATAATATAAAACTATTATATATAATATATATATATTATATTATATATATAATATATAATATAAAAATAAAACTATTATATATATATATATATATATATATATAATATAATATAAAAATAAAAAAAATAAAAATTAAAAAAAACAAAAGTCAAATGCTTTTGCGCAGCCCCCAACGTTGGGAGCTGCTACGCAGCCCCTTCCCCACATGGGGGCCGTTGCCAGTGAAGGCAACACTAGCGCTGCCTTCACAAGCAACACCTCCCATGGTGGGGGGCGGCTGTGGGCAGCGCCCAGCCCAGCATAAAACAACCAAAAATAATTTTAATATATAAAATTTTCAATATCAATTTTTTTTTAAACAGAAACTAGTCTCCCTTGTCTCCTGTGTTTCAGGGAAAAAACTAGATGAAAATGACACAAATTTTTTTGTATAAAAACAATTTCTTTTAAATGAAAAACTTCCCACCAATAGCATATAAATTTATATGCAAAAAAAACATGTATATATTTTTAAATTCCATTTCACAATCCAAATTGGGCAAATTATCTATAGAAAACTTAATTTCTAGAACATAATGGAAATTTCTCAAATACACACACAAGGTTTTCTGAATTCATTTTGTTTCTTTCAAACTTCTATTGTTAAAATTGAAGATTTCTATTGCAAGTGTTGAAACAAATTCACATGGGTTTTCGTTGAAATTCCAAACAACATTTCAAAGATTTTCCAACAGCATAACAAAGATTTGAAACTCATTTCAAAATGAAAAAAAAATCAAAGAGGGAACCTGGTTTTTCTCCAAAGCTTGAAGAACTCAAAATGGTGCTTTCAAATCCTGTTTTTGATTCCAGCTCAACCAAGAAATCCACTTTGCTTCTTAAAAAAAAAAACCAAGAACAATAGCCAAAATCCTTTCTCTACCAAATTCCAAAATTCCCCCTTCCAAAATGAAATTCCTTTTCTCTCATAGAGTTTCCTCAATTTTGGCCAAACCCCTAAAAATATCTCACCCACTAAATTCATTGCAAAATTTGGAGATATTTCCATTTTAAACATTAAAACCAAATTTCAATTTCCAAATAGAATTTCATGCATTTTTCAAAATTTCTTTTAAACAAAAGAATTCAAATTTTGCAAAGAATTTATTTTATCTATAATTTTCAAAAAGTAAAATTTAAAACACATCTTTCATTTTATTTTAATTTAACTCTAAATATCCAACATGATTTCCATTTTTTAATTTTAATTTAAATCTTAATATCTAATAATGCCAAAACAACTACTTTATTTAATTTATCACCATTAACCTAATTAATCAATAAACTAGGTCTAATTTTATTAATTAATTCAAATTAATCAATAAAATAAATAACATTTCAACATTGCCACAAGATACATTTAATCATCATTTTAACTACACCCACCATTTAATAACCTTATAATATGAAATTAAATAAATAACCAAGGAGGAAAGAACCATATCAAAATAACTAAACCCGACGACAACCCGACGACACACTATGACTAGGGTGATGACTTGGCACGGAAAACCTAGTTACTATCTCCCAATCGAATACCGTTGGCCACTGGACACACTCAAACCTGTGAACCAGGTGGAGTCGATGTCATGTACCTATCAACCTGCGAACAAAGAATATATTGAACATGCATATATATGATATAATATGATCAAACACACCGTGAAGAGGAAATCTCAGAATCGTAGGGCGCTCACAAGCGAGTGGTACAATCTCGTCCCCTTCACCAATACAATATAACTAACTAACTCATCTAACATCAATAATATGATCACAAGCATAAAACATCATTAAATTAAATATCTGCTAAATTAATCCAAAACATGCCATAATGATAACATCAGAATAAAATACCATCACATCAAAAATATAACATATGCATCGCTTAATAGTTCACGATCAACTAATAACCAAGTACCAAAGTCAAAGCATAGCAGAACAAAGCATTACAAAGAAAACACTGCTGATCAAAAGATCCAAAATTGAGGGGTGTTACACCTAAGAATAAGGTAGGGAGTTAATGGAGGAATAGGAGTTGAAGGTGGAAGAGATATAGGGATAGGGGTTACTCATTTATTTCATCAGGTCACATGAAAAAAGTTTACTAGGCATGTACTATAGTTTATAGGAGGGCTATCTGATTCCTGCAGTAAAAAAAGAAGAGAAAAATAGAAATGATGTGTTGCCAAAAAATGTATAGTTGACATTTTTGTGCTCACTTGAGTCTTTCTTATGGACTTTGGCTTGATTTTGCCTATATTTAATGTTGTAATGTGGCCAACATGTTCACATTAGGTCTTGGAATCTTGTGAATCATTAAGACTTCTAGGATGTCTTGTAAAGGTGTTGTGAAGTGTTGTAACCCACTTTCACACTTTTCTAGGACCCTTTCATTATAATTCACTTAAATAACCTCTTTTTATCACTTACCAAGTCTTATTTCAAAGTGTTGTAAAGAGTTGTAACAAACTCTCACACTTTTCTAGACTTGTCATCACTAATTCAACCTTTTCTCATGCTTAAATGACCCCCTTAATACACTTTTCAACCATACTTAAGTGTATTTTTGAGGATATTCTCGTTAAACATTATTTAATGCACTTTAATTTTTGAAACCCAGTGAAATTTCCCTGGTGGGACCAAGTTGCCACCTGGGGCAACTTAGTCCCATTGGGCACAAAAATAAAAATAATTTTTATTTCTTGGCGGGATTTTATTCTCTTACCCTTGAGGTCAGCCTGTGATGCGTTATTTTTGGGAATCAATGGAAAATCAAGTATAAATAAGGGTTTTTCTCCTCATTTTTAATCTCCTAATCTCCTACAATCTCCTAATCCATTAAACATTCAAGCATTCAATCTCTTGATCATTCTCAAGCATTCAAGCACTCTAAGCATAATCAAGTCATCCATTGGAGCACTTCATTGCATATCTTCAGATTTTCACATCAAGGGTTTGGTAAGTTTATGACATTGCATGTTGTTTATTTATCATTCTCTTCTCATTTCATTTCATTATCTAGGGTTTGATTACCAAAGTGGGGTTTGACCAAGGCAAACCCCTATACTCTAACCCTTAACCCTTTTTCCCCTCTTTGCATGTGTGTTGGTCTTGTATGTAGATTTTTTTGGTGTCAAAAAGTGGTCAACAATCCATCAAAGTCAACATAACCCTAATTGAAGCTTGGAGACTCTTTTCAACCTGTTTTTTGCAGATTCAGATTCGGACACCTGTCAGAAAAGGAAGTGCAAACCGAAAGCTACAAAATCCTGTCCCGAAATTTCAAAAATCTCTAGGTGGACGAAGTCGCCATCTGTGGTGAATTAGTCCCACTGCTAGGCCTTAAAAGTGGTTTTTTCATTTTTGGACACCCATTTGGCAGATTCTTGTTATGACAATTTTCCCCGAAACTGAACTAAGTCGCCCAGCTTGGCGTAAGTGTCCCAATCAACATTTCTAGTCAACTCTGTAGGATTCTAGAGCCTCTCTGCATTAGACTTCATATTCCAGGTGCATCTCTCCAGTTCTGTTCAATTATTTTATCATTTACTTGCATTTTTAGGTGTTTTTGCATACATCACTATGTTTTCCAACACTTTGCATTTCTTAGGTTTAGCATTAATAAATCATTTCTTTTTCAGTTTGCTGCATTTAGACATCATATTTAGATACATCACATCCCTTTTACATCAATCTTGAGTGTAGACATTAGCATTTTGGGCCCATTTCTCTCCTTTTAGGTGAAAAACCTAGAAGAGTTAGAGAACCCTCGAGTTACCAAAATCATTGTCCACAAATGATATATAGAGCAAAACTATGCAAACCTTCCATGTACTTTATTATTCCTCTAAATACCTATTGGCTATAAAAATATGAGAATTTTTGAGGTTATTTAGGAACTTTCCAAGAGTACTTAAGCGCCTATTTTGGTCTTTTAACCACCACTAGCAACCAAGATATAGAAAAAGTAAAATAGTGTGTTCTCTTGGCTTAAATGTGTCTAAAAATAAGAACAATAAAAAAATAGATAAAATCTATGAGTGTCTAAACCATGGTCTACAAGGACAAATACCCTAGTGTGTATAAAAATAAATGAGATATTATGAGGTGAAGAATCACCAAAGCATTTCTAATAATGTATGTAAAACAATAAAAAATACATAGCTAGTAATATTACAAAAGTAAGATGGAGCTTGAATGATATTACTAGCTTAAAGATGTATAATAAGAGAGGAAACATGTTGATGATGACCACAAATATGACAATATCTTCAACCCTTTCAGAGAGAACACTAAAATAGAGTTTTTTATAGTTGTAGTAATGGAGCTTATTTTTCTTGCAACAATGAAGATGTAATAAAAAGTAGAGAAAGAGGAGATCTTATTATCACTTAGAATAAAAATTTGAAATATTTTTGATAAAGAAGGAGAAGTGGAAGTTTGATAGTCACATTTGGATGTAGGAGGATTTTTTTTGGATTGCTAAGTATTACAACTAATGATAGTCGGTAGTTGAGTGAAAGCAATGTTTTATTTTTATTAGAATTTGTGGGATGCTGTGATGGTGGATATCTAATTTTATGAAATTCTGGTTAGCTCCCACACATTATTCTTTCCTAAGGCTAACTAAACACATGTTTATGAAATTTATTGCTATATCATTGTATTTAAAGACATTTAATTGCATTTATTTGATTCACATTACAAGGAAGAACACTTCTACTTAGTGCACTAAAATAGACCTTGATCTACACATTCATCTTAGAATTATTTGATGGCTGACACTTGCTATCTTTGATCCTTTTACACAAATTTTTGGGGGTTGAATTGAGGGAAAATGTTCCCTTATGACATACTAGCAACCCTCTAAATGTATTTCTAAATACCACCAACCTCAATTGAACTAGATGAGCCAAAGGGTAAAGGCACACACTGAGAAACAAGAATAGTAGACAAAAGTGAACTAGATGAATTAGAAGGCAAAGATACACATTGAGCAAAAGACATAGTAAACATTAGTGAACTAGATAAACTAAAGGGCAGAGACACACATTGAGCAAGATCAAATATACATGATAGAGAACAGATTCATGGATGTGGAGTAACCCAAGGGCATGGATTCAATCCTCCACAATACAAACCAATTGTTTGATATTCAAGGTAGAAAATTGAAGAGATTTATCATTTTATGGGCAAGACACTTTAATTTTAGCATCTACAACATATTCACACATCATCTTTGTATCTAGAGTTAAATGCATTTAATTACTTACTTTTACTTGTATCTAGAGTTAAATAACATTTGATATTCTTGTTTCCTAATATCTGTGCCCACAACTCATTACTAAATTAATTGATATTTATCTTATTGGATTAGCCTAAATTAAGTTGAAGGAAAGTTCTTTTTTTTAGAACTTATAATAGGCATAAGTTTTCCTATGTCCATATTGTATTTACAAAAATGCTTCCAGAAGAAACCGTGTGTATTTTTTAATTAAAAAACACACAATTTCTTTCAAAAACAATTTGTAAATATTTATAAAAAATATTTGTAAACTATCAATTTTTTAATAATTTTGAAAATCTTTTTGACTCTATAAGAACTAATTTTTTCTTTTGATAAATAGTTATGAACATTATCATTTATAAAGTAACATTAGTACATATATAAAAAGTGGGTGAACATAAAATCATTTCCCAATAATTTTGAAAATCTTTTTGACTCCATGAGAACATAGTTTTAACTTAAAATACAAATTTGAGAGTGCATGTGTAGTAGAAGAATCTCAAGTGATAAAATGTGGGAAGGGACAATCTCTTTTTAAGATGCTTACATAATGTGTGGTGGAATCTAAAGACTCCAGCATTAAAAAACATTACAAAATGTGGGTAGAATTTGTCCATTGCAATCCCATAGAATTCTATTCAAACTCAAACTTACTTTTTCTTTAATACGGAAGGTTTGAGAAAGTTTTGATGGGAACAATTTTTAAAGTAGCATTTAAGTCATTTAAATTTTGTATTTGTGTGATGTCATTTAAACCTAATTGGAGAATATGACAGTTTGGAAATTTTAGTTCCATAAAGAATATATACTCTCAACTTAAAGTCTAGTAAAGTGGAAATGGAAATTGTTTTAAAATATTATTTTCATCTTTTCTAGTCTATTAAAGTATTAGAAATGTCTCTAAAGTCTTTGTTGTCATTTTGAAGTTAGTTTCTTAATTTTTTTAAATATATTTTAATATATTTAAAAATCTATAAGAATCAACCATTAAATTATATATAGCCAATATAAATATAATAGTTGTAAATCATAAAAGAATTACATACAATCAAAAAGAAAGAAAGTAAAAAATAGATAATTTTAATATATAAACTTATCAAGAATCAATCATTAAATTCTATATTGTTAATATAAATATTAATCATAGAGAATTGGTTGACTTGAACTAAACAATCTAAATTAACATTTGAAGATGAAGAAGATGAAGTTATTTCTTCTAAAAAAGAGGAAAGTGAAAAGGAAAGCTATAAATGTAATTTGTAACATCTATAGATATACAATTCATGGTAATATGCTTATACATAATTTTTTTTTTGTGTAAGTGTAGTTTAGGTTAATCCAATAATATGTATATATAAGAGTACAATTAATTTAGACTAATTTAATTTATATTGATATGTAGGTATATATTCTTTGAATATGTGTAGGTTTTTCCAAAGCCTTATTATTCCCATTTTTCGAAAGGGAAACCAACATTTAATTGATGCAATTAATATTTTAATTACATTGGAGAATGTGTATCTTGGATTTTTAGGCCAGGACCCATTCACCCAAGGGCGAATGGGTCCCCTTCAAGTCCAGTAAGACCCATTTTTAAATATGTTTTTGGTGATATTTTAATGATTCAAATTTCATATGCAAGTGTCAGCTTTTGTAATCTAATTTTTGAGAAATTAGATAAACACCTATAAATACATAGTCTTTTTATCAATTCAAATGTAAGAGAATATTATTGTCAAGAACATTCAAGAGTAGATTTATCAGTCATTTGTTGTAGCATTCAAGGTCTATCATCATGTTCAAGCTTATGTGTGTTCATGTCATCTTGAGAAGGCTAATATGCATTGTTGATCCTAAATCATCCAAGCATTAAGTGTCCAAATCCATCAAGCATTTAAGCAAGATGAAGTTCCTTGGAGAGATGTGTTTGTCTTTAGTCCTCTAAGGGAAGCCATTGAAGGTTTGGTGAGTTGTAACGAGAAAGTGTTCATTCATCATTTCCTTCTCCATTTCCATTATCTTTCTATCAAGGCTTAATTACCAAACATGGGGTTTGACTATGGCAAACGCTCATTCAAAAAAATATTTTTTCCTCTTTGTATGTGCAGATTACAGGTTGAAGAAGGATTGAAGATCTTGAAGAGAAATTTTGCATTGTTGTATAAGTTGTCATCATTGTTGTCAAGCCACGAAAAATAGGTTGCAAACTTTATTTTTGACTTTCTAACAGTGGGACTTGTGCAAAACAGAAGCTAAGACCCTGCCTCAAAGGGATACCAATATGTTATTAAAAAACCATAAAAAAAAGAAAAAAATCACCAAGATATGAGAGATATGTGCATACAAACCCTAATTCTATAATAAATTGCTTAATTAAACTTCAATTTATCTAAATTTATTTTTTAGATGCCTCAATAAGTTCTTGAAATACCCTCAAAATCAATAAAAATATCACCCAAAATCTAAGAGATATGTGCTTCACAAAATGACCTCCAAAATTTTAAAAAATGTGTTGCCTTTATGATGCCAAGATCATGCTTTGATACCACTTATTATAAAATAAATTGTTGTTATGTGGAGCCTTGGAGTTAAAATTTTCCCCACTTGTGTGCTTTCCCCCAAATAAATTAACAAGGGAATTGGAAGGGGGAAGAGCCCCTCTTGCAGGGTCTGGGGGACCACCCCCCCGACAGGGGCCCAATGGCAGAGCCTACAGTGGGGGTTTGGGGACAATTCCCCCTGCGAGGGTTGCTAGGGGCAACACCTACGAAGAAAAAAATGGCTCCTATTTGAATAAAAAAATCGCTGTCAAAGTATATTTAAAATATAGTTATAACAGTTAGAAAACTGCCTGAATAATGAATAGTTTTTGTTGCATGTTGGGAATTCAAACAACCATGAACTGAATAGATTACAACACGACATGCGTGGGATACCAAAAATTGCATGGAAATCAGTTTTGATGTTGTAGGGGCACGTGAAGCACAAGGAAGATTGTACAGGTCACATATTTTGTGACTATGTAAAACACAAGTTGTTGTGCAGGCGCACATAGCATTGCGCATGGGTGAACAAAGTAGTGAAAATGATTCAATTCATTGTTGCAAGTTGTATCTATTCCTGCATGTTTATTGTAAATTCATTTGCTGGAAATTGATAATAAAAGAACTCTTGTTTGTGGACATAGCCCAAGGTTTGGGTGAACCACGTAAAAACTATGTTGTCTTGTTGTTATTTATGTATTTATTCATTCCTCTATTTCAGTATTTTGCTATGCATTTGATTTCTATATTTAATTGATAAATCGATCCTTTGTACCTGCCTACAATTTCCTAACATAAATTACACAAGAGAAGAATATAATATGAAATATGTTAAAAATAATTGATAATATCTAAGAATAACAAGTCACTTTGAGGGGGTAAATCTCTCAATGTCTCTAATTCAAAAGCACAATTCATAATTTGATCGTAAAATTAGGCTTACTACCTCCTATATATACAATATATATGCCTAGGATATCACGTAGATCGACTTAGAGAACAACATCTAATCCCTAGGTTGACCTAATTAACTAAATAATAATCATAATATGACTTCATTAAAAGTTAAGGTAGCAACGAGATGACTACTCATAACCCAATACACACTATAGGGTTAGGGGCATAGTATTTTCCATAAATAAAGGGATTCATGTATATTTAGATAGTATACCATATTTTTCTTAGGATCCAAACAATGCTCACTAATACTAGAAGGTATACATTATAATGAACCCTAATCATCAATGTGTTATTTTTTAAGTTCATGTTCCAAGGGTTTATTTTGGATAATGTATTTGTTAGATGTATCTATTTTTTACATATTTATTATTTAATTATGGATTGATAAGTATGTAATAAATATCCCTTTATGCCAAATTTTTACATTGATGTGTTGTGGAAGAAACTAGTTTCATAATATACAGCCATGGGTTCTTAAACATGATGTTATGTCCCTTTTTTGGGCATCAAATAAAATAATGTGTCTATTTTGCATGTTCCACATGTAATCAAAAGATTAATAATAATTAAAAAAGATATAGAAACATTACCAAATCCTCTACTAGTATGATTTGATGGTTTTATCTTTGATATACATCTGCTACCAATTGTAGGACTATATCTCTCAAGTATAGTCTAAGTTCACTAATCAATATAATATTTCCATCCATGTGTGTGTAGTTATCAAGTAAAAAGTAGTTCACATGTCTTGGATACATTAATAGAACTATAATAATCATCATGTAAAATTTATTCACCAAGGCTCGAGCAATGCCATTATGAAATTTAGCATGAGGAAATGAAGTAGATAAACAAAGTCTAGATGAGAAGCTAATGAAGTACCATCAAAGAATAAGTTATCATCATACACATTAAGGCTATGTGAAGAAAAAATATCCATAAATTCATCATGGGATGTAGGAGAACGATCTTCATGATACTCATCATCATGTGTAAGAAGACAATTCATTTAAAGCACACAAATATACAAGGATATGATTATCATGACATGTAAAAGATGTGTAATCACAAGATGCACTAATGTCATGCATAAGTGAATCACATGATATATTTTTTATTAGTGTATGATTATCATTATTATAAGGAATAAGATCACCATTACATGTGTGAATAACTTAACTAAGAATCTCTAATAACATAGGTTTTGTAATATCAAAATCAAGGAAATAGGGGAAGATAGAACATGATAGAACAACACCTCTTTAGAAGAAATATGCATATCCATAGAATAAAAAGCCATAAGTATATCAAAGATTAATGTGTCATAGGGTATGAAAGATAGAAACATTTAAAAACCTAATATAAATGAATATAAATCAACAAAGGAACAAATCCTAAGGGGTGATATATTTTGAATAATCCAAAGTGGGAGGGTAGGGATAAAAGATAAATCATAATGTATAACCAAAACCTAAACAAATGATATAAACATATAAATATTAAAACCCTAAAAAAATATAGAAATATATGATAAAAAAGGTTATATAAGATCTTAAAACTCTAATGTGGGTGAAAATAATCCCTAGAGGATAAGTAGGTTGTGTGGGATAGATCAAGTTCACCAAAAATGGTAAGGAAAATAAACTTTCCTTAACAATAGTCTAGGCTAATACAATAACATGTGCATATACATAATCAAAATTAATTTAATGTGTTATAATTTGTTGACACATGTTCTTTTATTAATACTTAAAATAATTAAATGTGAAAAATAAATAGAAAATTATAAATTTACATCTATAACTGAATAATGAATGCAATCTAGAACGATGTCACATTTGAATGCATCAATATCAAAAAGGAATCATGATAGTCTATTATTCATTTTGAGATTAGAATATTTTATTTTCTTTGTGCGGGGTTGAGTCTATGCTAACAGAATGGACCTTGTGCTTACAAATTTGATTTCAAAATATGTACAACTATGTTTCTTTATTCATTATATTTTTCCCTACTTACCCTAACTTTTCTAATATTTGGGATTGGTGATATTTAAGAATACTTTGATAGAATTGTTGATAGTTTCACAAAGGGACATGCTCTCTTGGGTTGACCCCCAAAATAGTTGAGTATTGAATGAAGATATCATCTTCAACCATGCATATGCTCCTAAGATAATCACACAGATTTATATTCCTTTTTATTGCATCAATTGAAGTTTTGGAACTTGAATGATATGCCTTGGGATGCTCATAATACATAGGATGCGATAGGATTCTTGGATGTTCCTTGATGTGTAAAATGAATAATTTTGTATATGGATGAGGTAAGAGATAAGATAATAGGCCTATGTGTAATGGATAAGTAGGTGACATAGGACATTTAAGGGAAGGTGGCCCAACTTTCTCCTCATACTTTTGTTGTTTATAATTGTTGGTAATAAATTTTATATTGTAGTGGATTTTATTTTTACTTGTAACATCTAACTACTAATATATATCACATTTATTGAAGGATGGATTTATATCATGTCATTCTTGATGTGGTTCATTACTTTATATGGACCTAGGGTGTTCCTTTTAAAGTTGAATATTTACTTTGCATGCATGTTTGCAGTACTAGATACTTTGAGATGCATAATCATTCTAGGATTCATATGCACCTCAATGTAGATGCATAATGTAATGTTTATGTATTTATACACTCTTTCCATTTCCCATTTAAAATTGAGCTTATTTTGAGAGAATAAATTAATGCGTTTATATATTCACAAATGACACTCCATGTCATTACTCTTCAATTTATGCACATTCTCACATCCTTTATTCATACCTTATCGATATTTGTCCACATTCCCATGTATTCTTCAACTATTATGCCTATCCATGAACTTATCCCCAAACATTTAATTTGCACCTTAATTATACCACCTTTTTGTCTTGATGGTTGAGAGATAGTTGTCCAATATTTTGAAAATAAAATTTGAACCCTAATTTGGATTGTAACTTCTTATATGCATTGGAAGAAAAATGAAAAAAATTGAACTAGGTTCCTCTTAGAATTTGATAGGTTGATCCCATGTGAGTGGAATCAACTTTGCACCCACAAATTTGACTTCTAATATTTAAAATTCAAATCTAAATTCTAGCCAACTCGGGCCACACATTATTCTTGCCTAAGGCTAAATAAACACATGTTAATGGAATTTATTGTTATATCCTTATATTTAAAGGCATTCAATTGCATTTATTTGATCACCCAATCATTTATTTGAGTATCATTCACATTACAAGGAAGGACAGTTCAACTTAGTGCAATAAAATAGATCTCGATCTACACATTCATCTTAGAAGTATTTTCATGGTTGATACTTGCTATCTTTGATCCTTTTACAAAAAATTCTAGGGGTTGAATTGAGGGAACATCTTCCCTTATGACATACTAACAACCATCTAAATGTATTTCTAAATACCACCAACCTCAAGTGAACTAGATGAGCCAAAGTGTAGATCCACACATTGAGTAAAAGGCATAGTAGACATAAGTGAAATAGATGAACTAAAGGGCAAAGACACACATTGAGCAAAAGACATCTAGTATATATTAGTGAACTAGATGAACTAAAGGGAAAAGGCACACATTGAGCAAGATCAAATCTACATGATAGAGAACAAATTCATGGACATGGAATAACCCAAGGGCATGGATTCAATCCTCCACAATACAAACTAATTGTTTGATATTCAAGGTAGAAAATTGAAGAGATTTATCATTTTAGGGCCAAGGCACTTTAATTTTAGCATCTACAACATATTCACACATCATCTTTGTATCTAGAGTTAAATGCATTTAATTACATACATTTACTTTCTGCATAATTAACATTTGATATTCTTGTTTCCTAATATCTATACTCACAACTCATTTCTAAATTAATTGATATTTATCTTATTGGATTAGCTTAAATTAAGTTGAAGGAAAGTTCTTTTTCATTTACCACTGTATACACATATTTTCTATTTTTTTTAGAACTAATAAAATAATTGACATAAGTTTGCCTATGTCCATATTGTATTTACAAAAATTCTTTGGAAGAAATTGCATATTTTTTGAAACACAAAATTTCTTTCAAAAGCATTTTTATAAATATTTACAAAATAATTGATAAATTATCAGTTTTTTAATAATTTTGAAAATATTTTTGACTCGTAAGAACTAATTTTTCTCTTTTGATGAATAGATGTGAACATTATCATTTATAAAATAACAATTGTACACATAAAAAAAAGATAAGTGAACACGTAAAATCACATCCAATAATTTTGAAAATCTTTTTGACTCCATGAAAACATAGTTTTAACTTAAAGGTACAAATTTGAGAAGAAGAATCTCAAAGTGATAAGATGTGGGAAGGGACAATATCTTTTTAAGATGTTTACAAAATGCCTATTCAAACTCAAACTTACTTTTTCTTTAATACGGAAGGTTTGGGAAAGTTTTGATGGGAACAATTTTTAAAGTAGGTTTTAAGTCATTTAAAATTTTGTATTTGTGTGATGTCATTTAAACCTAATTGGAGAATATGACAGTTTGGAAAGTTTAATTCCATAAAAAAAATGTTAAGGTCAATTTTTATTTTAATAATACTCTAAACTTAAAGTCTAGTAAACTCATAGTTTATTAAAGTATTAGAAATGTCTCTAAAGTCTTTGTTGTCATTTTGAAGTTAGTTCTGTAAAGTAGATGGTTTTTTTTGGTAATGTGAAAAATTATTGATATTTTATTAACATTTAATTGTATAATTTTTGAATTAATTTTGTTAATTTATATTTTATGAGTAGTGGGTTTATAAGAATTTATTTCATGAGTATGAATGAAAGATTGATTGAGAAAAATAAAATGTCAATATATTTTATACATTAACAAAGATAAATATTAATATAAAATAAACAAAAAAAATATATTAATACTAAAATCTTATTTTTGTGAATGATTAAATACATCCACACATATTAATAAATCTTATGTACCTTAGATGAAATTGAAATCAATATATAAGATACATAATAGATTAATATGTTGTAAATCTCAAATAAATTACATTCAATCAAAATGAAAGAAGGTGAAAAATAGATAAATTTTAATATATTTAAAAATCTACAAGAATCAACCATTAAATTCTATATAGTCAATATAAATATAATATGTTGTAAATCACAAAAAGAATACATACAATCAAAATGAAAGAAGGTAAAAAGTAGATAATTTTAATATATAAACTTATCAAGAATCAACCATTAAATTCTATATTGTTAATATAAATATTAATCACAGAGAATTGGTTGACTTGAACTAAACAACCTAAATTAACATTTGAAGATGAAGAAGATGAAGTTATTTCTTCTAAAAAAGAGGAAAGTGAAAAGGAAAGCTATAAATGTAATTTGTAACATCTATAGGTATACAATTCATGGTAATATGCTTATACATAAAACTATTTTTTTTTGTAAGTGTAGTCTAGATTAATCCAATAATATGTATATACAAGAGTACAATTAATTTAGACTAATTTAATTTATATTGATATGTAGGTATATATTCTTTGAATATGTGTAGGTATTTCCAACGCCTTATTATTCTGATTTTTCAAAAGTGAAACCAACATTTAATTGAGGAAATTAATATTTTAATCACATTGGAGAATGTGTATCTTGGATTTTTAGTCTAGGACCCATTCATCCAAGGGTGAATGGGTCCCCTTCAAGTCCTCAGACCCATTTTTAAATATGTTTTTGGCAACATTTTAATGATTCAAATTTCATATGCAAGTGTCAGCTTTTGTACTCTAATTTTTGAGAAACTAGATAAACACCCGTAAATACATAGTCTTTTTATCATTTCAAATCTAAGAACACACATGATCTATCAAATTTGAGAGCAAATATTATTGTTAAGAACATTCAAGAGTAGATTTCTCAGTCATTTGTTGTAGCATTCAAGGTCTATCATCATGTTCAAGCTTATGTGTGTTCATGTCATCTTATGAAGGCTAATATGTATTGTTGATTCTAAAGCATCCAAGCATTAAGTGTCCAAATCCATCAAGCAGAGCAAGATCAAGTTCCTTGGAGAGATGTCTTTGTCTTTAGTCCTCTAAGGGAAGCCATTGAAGGTTTGGTGAATTGTAACAAGAAAGTGTTCATTCATCATTTCCTTCTCCATTTCCACTATCTTTCTATCAAGGCTTAATTACCAAACATGGGGTTTGACTAAGGAAAACCCCCATTCAATTTTTTTTTCCCTCTTTATATGTGCAAATAACAGGTTGAAGAAGGATTGAATATCTTGAAGAGTCTAAATTTTGCATTGTTTCATAAGTTGTCATCATTATTTTCAATCCACAAAAACTAGGTTGCAAAATTTATTTTTGACTTTCTGATAGTGGGACTTGTGCACAATAGAAGCTAAGATCCTGCCTCAAAGGGCTACCAATTTGTTATTAAAAACCCTAAAAAAGTAGAAAAAAATCACCAAGATATGAGAGATATGAGCATACAAACCCTAATTCTATAATAAATTGCTTAATTCAACTTCAATTTCTCTAAATTTATTTTTTAGATGCCTCAATAATTTCTTGAAATACCCTCCAAAATCACTAAAAATATCACCCTTGGAAATCTAAGAGATATGTGCTTCACAAAATGACCTCTGAAATTTTAAAAAAAATGTTGCCTTTATGGTGCTAAGATCATGCTTTGATTCCACTTATTATAAAATAAATTATTGTTATGTGGAGCCTGATCAAACTTGGAGTTTAATTTTTCCCCACTCGTGCGTTTTCCCCCAAATAAATTAGCAAGGGAATTGGAAGGGGGGCAGAGCCCCTCTTAGAGGGTCTGGGGGACCACCCCCTCGATGGGGGCCCAAGGGTGGATCCTACAGTGGGTGTTTGGGGACAACGCCCCTTGTGAGGACTACTAGGGGAAACATCTCTGAAGAAAAAAAGGTCAACAGTTGAATAAAAAATTCGTTGTCAAAGTATATTTAAAATACAGTTATAACAATTAGAAAAATTCTTGAATAATGAATAGTTTTATTACATGTTGGGAATTCAAACAACCACAAACCGAATAGATTGCAACATGGCATGCATGGGATACCAACAATTGCGTGGAAATCAGTTTTGATGTTGTAGGGGAACATGAAGCACAAGGAAGATTAGACAGGTCATCGATTTTGTGACTATGTAAAACACAAGTTGTTGCACGGGTGCACATAGCATTGTGTGTGGGTGAACAAAGTAGTTAAAATGATTCAATTCATTGTTGCAAGTCGTATCTATTACTGCATGTTTATTGTAAATTCATTTTCTAGAAATTGATAAATAAAAGGAACTCTTGTTTGTGTCCACATAGCCCAAGGTTTGGGTGAACCATGTAAAAACTATGTTGTCTCATTGTTATTTATGTATTTGGTCATTCCTCTATTTTAGGATTCTGCTATGCATTTGTTTTCTATATTTAATTGATAAATCGATCCTTTGTACCTGCCTACAGTTTCCTAACACAAATTGCATAAGAGAAGAATATAATATGAAATATGCTAAAAATAATTGATAATATCTAAGAATAACAAGTCACTTTGAGGGGGTAAACCTCTCAATATCTCTAATTCAAGAGCACAATTCATAATTTGATCATAAAATTGGGCTTACTACCTCCTATATATACCATATATATGCCTAGGATATCACATAGGTTGACTTAGAGAACAACATCTAATCCCTAGGTTGACCTAATTAACTAAATAATAATCATGATATGACTTCATTAAAAGTTAAGGTAGCCACAAGATGACTACTCATAACCCAATACACACTATATGGTTAGGGGCATAGTATATTCCATAAACAAAGGGATTCATGTATAAAGATAGTATACCATATTTTTCTTAGGATCCAAATGATACTCACTAATACTAGAAGGTATACATTATAATGAACCCTAATCATCAATGTGTTATTTGTTTTTGATAAAAGGGATAAACGGGTTTTACAGGGACCCGAAACGACAAAGTAACATTACAAACAAAGACCAAAACAAAGGTTCGAAAGACAAAAAGGCTGCCAAAGAGATAAAAACCAGCTAAAATAGGCAACCGCAAAAAGTCACAAAAAAGCCATCAGAAGGCTAGTAGACAGACAAACCAGGGCCCAACCAGAGCTAATCCATAGTCTTCAGAAGCTCGTCAACAACCTCTTCTAGGTCCACCATATCCTGGACCCCCTCCATGAAAAACTGAGTCATATTTGGGGTAGTCAGGGCTTTTCTTTTCATACTTGATCTAGTGCGCCTAGAAATCCCCGCGTCCTCATCCTGGTCTTTCCCCTTATCTAAGTCGACAATCAGCGCTCTGTTCTGGGTTTTCTCCACTCTTTCAGTCATGGCTTTGATGATTAATGAATTATGTTTGGCTATTCTACAATTCTAATCAACAATTTTTTTCATAGTTCCTTTAATTTTATCAAGATCATTTTCAATAGTACTATCCTTTTGCATGTTGTCCTTCGCACAGGTATTCTTCTCCACTTTGAGCTGTATTAGCCCAACAACTTTGGCTTCAATTTCCCCCAACTTACTATGAAGAGATAGATTTTGGTCTTCAACTCACTGATTTCATAAAATAACCATTTGGCAGAATTAAATTGGTCCTCAGAGCATCTTTTGGCAGTTCCAACAAAGTCATAAGGGGGGTCACTATCAGAATTGACACCAAAATTCACCGACTCCGCACCTTTGGGAGGGCTACAATTCTCCTTTTGAATATTTTGAGGGGAGTGGGGACCCTCATGACTGACCTCAGCCGCTTTAGCAGAAACAACAGGAGAGTCTTCAGGATAGGAAACTAACTTGTTAGCTGGAGAACTAGAGCCCGCCAAAATAGCATTAGGGTTAGTACGAACGGGAGCAGGAACAGAGCAGGCACCAGAAGGATGGGGGGAGTGGCCAGAGGAAAAAGGGGGGACAGGGGAAGTGAGGAGAGCTTGAAATGTCCAGAAGTAACTTTAGTCCTAGATATACTAGGCTCAGTATCGTCCTCATCAAGCTCCGAAGGGGCTAAAGGGTTTGAGAGGGCAGGCATATTCTGAAAGTGCTCATAAATGTGCCTTAAAAGACCTATGTGAAGAATCGGGTATCTTTTAGGGCTCCTACTGTGGTCAGTAAAGCTATTTCTCAGGGAACAAAGCAAAAAGAAAGGGATGGAAACATGCACCTTATGCTGGAAGTGATTGAGTAGCACGGAGTGGTAACCATAAACCCTAGTGAAGCGGCCGTCAAGAGTGATGTACTCCATGATAACCCTTAGCACTTTTCTCCATAAAGCTTTTATGGTGTCCACTTCATAGTAACTATTCAACATCTTGACAAGTTTTTGCTTCTCCACTTCGGTCTTAGGGAACCTAATCATAGCTTCATCAGAGAATTTCCTGTCTCTAAAAAAATTATGCTCTTTAATCGGGATACCAGTAACCTCCGCAATCAAAGCTTCATCAATATGAACTTTCCTCCCAAAGAGGAGAACCTCCCCATTGTTCCAGCTTTTTTCAAAGAAATCAGTGATCTCATCCTGAGGTCTGTGGAGTTTCTCGATGAACGGAAGTAAGCCACCAATTCTTATTTTTCTCCACACTTTAGTGTTCTTGGTGTGTGACTCGAAACTATTAGGTTCGACCCTCTTTTGTTCCCCACCCATTTTTGAGATCTAGGTGCAAATACTATTGCAAGCGGAGAACCTGTTCCAGATAGTTCCTTTGCTTCGCAGGACCCACAAAGCATGCCAAGGTAAATAATTACTCTGCCGGATACTCTCAGCCCCATGTAGTCTACTTATTTTGTTAGTCATGACTCGTACCTTCATCATTATTACAAGAAGCCGCCACTTTTCCATTCACCGCATCAAGCACCAATAAAGCTTGAACATCAGAATGGAGGTCAATCCTTTTGTGCCACGTGAGGATTTTATCACTCTTAACTCCCTCATTAGCAAAAAAATCTGCAACTGCATTCGCCTCGCGGTAAGCATGAGAGATTTTAATTCTGTCGAACTTACTAAGTAATAACTTAGCATCTTCAATCCAGTTTTTAATCGACCACATGGGCTGGGACCTACCACAAAGGCTGTCTATTATATTTTTTGAATCACCTTCAAGCCATAAATTTTTACATTTAATTTCCTTTGCAAGGTTGATTATGTAATAAGCACCAGCCGCTTCCGCCACGTGATTTGTTTGGACCCCAAAAGGGGTGGCAATAGCTCCCATAAAGTTACCTGTCGAGTCCCTTAGGACCCCACCACACCCAGCCTTCCCCGGATTTCCTTTGGCCGCACCATCGAAGTTGGCTTTGGCCTAGCCATCCATAGGAAAACTCCAGCAAACTCCCTCCCTGGACTTTTTGGCTAGATTTGGAGCATTGGAAATATCCCATTTAATTCTCCATTCCCTAGCAATCTGGTTGTTATAAGGAGAGAAAACCACAACCTCAAACTTGTCCTCCCTGAAGGGAACAACAGAGAAGTTCTCTTTAATCATCCTAAGAATTCAATCAAACACAACTTCCTCCGACGACTCCTTATCCCTGAAGATCCTATGGTTTCTCTCTTTCCAAATTCCCCATGCCACATGGGGGAACGAGAAAGCCCATAGTTTTTTTATAAAGGGGTTGAGAGAAGGGGCTTTCCATTGAACAAAAAAGTCTTCAACCGACTCCGGGGGGACCCAAGAAAAATTCCAGCATTTCAGAAGCTTATCCCAAACCTGAGAAGAGAAAGGACAGTGGATAAAGAGGTGGTTAACCGATTCAGCCTCGCTTTTATAGAGGTAGCATCTATTGGGGAGCAGAAAACCTCTTTTGCAAAGATTATCAACAGTTAACACTTTATTTTGGAGCAAGGACCAAAAAAAGATGTTAACCTTAGGTAAGAGATGCTTAGTCCAAGCATACGACCACAGAGGGGGGGATTAAGAGCATGTGAGAGCCGAGAAAAAGTGAAAGAAACAGAAAAACATCCAGAAGGTTCATACTTCCAGATAAGACTATCCTCCTGATTTAGGCAAAGTCTAACAGCATTCAGAGAGGAGTAAATAGAGACCAAAGTAGGGTTTATCAGGGGGAGATTGACCCACTTACCATCCCTCCAGTAATCTTTAACAAAGAGGCCATAAGTGTCTTTGCAAAAATCAGCCCATCTACTGAGATTCCCGTCCTGAGTCAGAGGTTCATTGCCCAGCCAACAGTCATCCCAAAATCTGATCTGGTTACCATTGTGAACCTGCCATTTCAATCCCAATTCCACCACCTTAATCCCATCAATCATATAGTTCTAGCAGCTTGATCCTTTCAGGAGAAGAGGATTCTCAATAAGATCCTTGAGGGAATTGTTGTTCTGCAAATACTTGCTTTTAATTATTTCACTCCATTCCCTAGAGGAGAAGAATAGTCTCCATATCTGTTTAGCTAGGAGCGATTTGTTCAGCAGTCTGATTTTTCTTAGCCCAAGGCCACCATCCTTTTTTGATCTGCAAACCAGGTCCCAACCAACAAGAGGCATTCTTTTTTCTTTCTTCGACTCCTGACCAAAGGAATCTCTTTTGGATCTTTTCAATGGTTTCAGCATATTTGGTTGGGATTTTGAAAAGACTAAGAGCATAGATAGGGAGATTCTGCAGGGAGGCTTTAAGAAGCTGGAGTTTTCCGGCTTGGCTTAGGCGAGCTCCTTTCCAGCCATAAAGTTTTTTCCCAAACCTATCAACCAGAGAGATCCAGAAAGAATCCGAAGGTTTTAAGCATAGAGGTAACCCCAAATAAGTAGCAGGAAGGGACTCTATCTTGCAACCAAGAATTCCAGCTATTTTCCTCTGTCTGTACAAAGGTGTGTTAAAGAAATACAACGAGCTTTTTTGCTTATTTATCATCTGACCAGAGGCTCCTCCATAGGTATCCAAAAGTTTCTTCATCTCTTTATCCTCTGAGACAGTAGATCTACCCATCAGCAAAGTGTCATCCACGAACTATTAGTGAGAACAAATCAAATTGCTTGAAGACGGTTTGAGCCCCACAATAGATCTCTGAGCAACCAGTTTACTCATATTCCTACCAAAACTCTCAGCCATAATCGTGAAGAGGATAGGAGAAATGGGATCTCCCTGTCTTAACCCTCTAGAACTACAGAAAAAGGTGGAAGGGGTCCCATTACTCAGAATCGCCACAGAAGCAGAAGTAATGAGTTGTTCAATCAGCTGCAAAACCCTTTCATTGAACCCAAAAGATTTTAAAATTTTAAACAGAAAGTTCTAGTCCACCCTATCATAAGCCTTTGATATGACAAGCTTTAGAAGAAAGCCTTCTAATTTAGAAACCGAGAGGGAGTGAATATTCTCATGAGCATGAACAATGGAATCAAGAATTTGTCTTCCAGGCACAAAACCATTCTGTTGAGGAGCAATAAGAGTGTGCAGAATGAGAAGCAGCCTAGAGGTAAGAACCTTCGAAATGATTTTGTAGAAAGAATTATAGAGGCTGATAGGTCTGAACCCTTCAAAACCTGTGCTCTAGGTTTTTTGGGGATAAGAACCAAGAAAGTGGCATTTAACTCTTTCAAAAGGTTTCTAGAACAAAAGAACTCTTTCACCGCCTTCTCAACATCCTCCCCAACAATATCCCAGAACCAATGGAAAAAAAGTAAAGGGAAGCCATTAGGACCAGGCGCTTTGCTTCCTTCAAAAGAGAAAAACAACTTTTTTAATTTCCTCACTAGTGGGTATAACAGTCAACATTTCATTGTCTCTAGAGTTAACAATCATGGGGATAGCATCCAGTAATTGATTTTGATCCTCCAAGTTAATTCCCTCTTTCTCAGACAAAAGGTTCTTAAAGAATAGGTCAGCCTCTCTTCTGATGTCCTCTTCATCCTCATATTTTTTGCCATTAACAACAATAGCAGATATTTTATTAGCCGCTCTGTGTTTAGAAGCAGAGAGATGAAAATATCTGGCGTTTTTGTCTCCAGCTTTTAACCAAAGAGCTCTGGACCTTTGTCTCCAAAATTCCTCTTTAATCAATGTGTTATTTGTTAAGTTCATGTTCTAAGTGTTTATTTTGGATTTAATGTATTTGTTAGATGTATCTATTTTTTACATATTTATTATTTAATTATGGATTGATAAGTATGTAATTAATATCCCTTTATGCCAAATTTTACATTGATGTGTTGTAGAAGAAACTAGTTTCATAATATACAACCATGGGTTCTTAAACATGATGTTATGTCCCTTTTTTGGGCATCAAATAAAATAATGTTTCTATTTTGCATGTTCCACCTTTAATCAAAAGATTAATAGTAATTAAAAAAGATATAGAAACATTACCAAATCCTCTAGTAGTATGATTTGATGGTTTTATCTTTGACATACATTTACTACCAATTGTAGGACGATATCACTCAAGCATAGTCTAAATTCACTAATCAATATAATATTTCCATCCATTTGTGTGTAGTTATAAAGTAAAAAGTAGTTCACATGTCTTGGATACATTAATAGAACTATAAATCATCATGTAAAATTTATTCACCAAGGCTCGAGCAACATCATTATGAAATTTAGCAAGAGGAAATGAAATAGATAAACAAAGTTATATGAGAAGCTAATGAAGTACCATCAAAGAATAAGTTATCATCATACACATTAAGACTCTATGAAGAAAAAATATCCATAAATTCATCATGGTCCATGTAGGAGAACGATCTTCATGATACTCATCATCATGTGTAAGAAGATAATTCATTTAAAGCACACAAATATATAAGGATATGATTATCATGACATGTAAAGGATGTGTAATCACAAGATACACTAATGTCATGCATAAGTGAATCACATGATATATTATTTATTAGTGTATGATTATCATTGTAATAAGGAATATGATCACCATTACATGTGTGAATAACTTAACTAAGAATCTCTAATAACATAGGTTTTGCACTATCAAAATCAAGGAAACAAGGGAAGATAGAACATGATAGAACAACACCTCTTTAGAAGAAATATGCATATCCATAGAATAAAAAGCCATAAGTATATCAAAGATTAATGTGTCATAGGGTATGAAAGATAGAAACATGTCAAAACCTAATATAAATGAATATAAATCAACAAAGGAACAAATCCTAAGGGGTGATATATTTTGAATAATCCAGGGTGGGAGGGTAGGGATAAAATATAAATCATAATGTATTTAACCAAAACCTAAACAAATGATATAAACATATAAATATTAAAACCCTAAAAAAAAATAGAAATATATGATAAAAAAGGGTTATACAAGATCTTAAAACCCTAATGTGGGTGAAAATAATCCCTAGAGGGTAAGTAGGTTGTGTGGGACAGATCAAGTTCACCAAAAATGGTAAGGAAAATAAACTTTCCTTAACAATAGTCTAGGCTAATACAATAACATGTGAATACACATAATCACAATTAATTTAATGTGTTATAATTTGTGGCCACATGTTCTTTTAATATTTAAAATAATTAAATGTGAAAAATAAATAGAAAATAAATTTACATCTATAACCGAATAATGAATGCAATCTAGAACGATGTCACATTTGAACATCATTATCAAAAAGGAATCATGATAGTCTATTATTAATTTTGAGATTAGAATATTTTATTTTCTTTGTGTGGGGTTGAGTCTACGCTAAAAGAATGGACCTTGTGATTACAAATTTGATTTCAAAATATGTACAACTATGTTTCTTTATTCATTATATTTTCCCCTACTTACCCTACCTTTTCTAATATTTGGGATTGGTGATATTTAAGAATACTTTGATAGAATTGTTGTTAGTTTCACAAAGGGACATGCTCTCTTGGGTTGACCCCCAAACTAGTTGAGTATATGAATGAAGATATCATCTTCAATCATGCATATGCTCCTAAGATAATCACACAAATTCATATTCCCTTTTATTGCATCAATTGAAGTTTTGGAACTTGAATGATATGCCTTGGAATGCTCATAATACAAAGGATGGGATAAGATTCTTGGATGTTCCTTGATGTGTAAAATGAATAATTTTGTATATGGATGAGGTAAGAGATCAGATAATAGATGTATGTGTGTAATGGATAAGTAGGTGACATAGGACATTTAAGGGAAGGTGGCCCAACTTTACACAAAATTATGCCGTTATCAATATATAGATGTATAAGGTGATTTTGTCCGCACGAATAAAACTAAATGGAAAATGACATGGGTATGTAAATTTCTCCTTTAAAAAATGTATTTCTAATATTTCCAATTTAAATACATCCTTTACATTTTGTTAGGATATAATTTAATTTAATTGTACAATGTTGAAGGTTGAAAGCTTCTCAATATTTTAAAGAAAAAATAAGAAATTTTATTAACTTGTGTATTTTGTTTATTAAATTTTGTCCGAAAACAAATTTTTAATGGAAATATCATAGTGTCATTGTGATTGTAGATAGTAAAGACAGCTACTCATTTTAAAGATGTTTTAGTTTGAAGTGTAGATGTTGCAAACAGACAAAGTATATGTGGAATTGACTCTTCATAACTTTTGAAAGGTTTGCTTGGTTTTAAGATTTTTCTTAATGAGTCCACCAAAAATCAAGTCTTGTTGAATGCAAAATCAAACAAATTACAAAAAAACAATCTAAAAATAATTAAAAACCTATATATATATATATTCTCTTTTTCTAATCTTTTTATTTTTATTTTTTATTTTTTAACCTGGAAAAATTGGGTAGCCCCTCCTATAAACTGCAGTGCACCTGCTAAACTTTTTTCACGTGACTGGCGATACTATAGAAAAGAGAGGAGACTAGTTCTTGTGACTGCTTGAACTCTTTTTCTAATCTTAATAATTTTTTATGTTGAATATTTTTTTTAAATGGAGACATACCTACCTATCTTTGAATTGATGCACTACTAGTTATTATCTTTTTCTTTAGGCATTGATCCCTGGAATTATCCCGGTACACTAAATCAGATACACTTTCTCCACTGATAGCAATTGCAACGTTTACTTTTTCTGCACTAACTTCAAAACCCATTTCACAAATTACAATAATGGAATGATTTAAAATGACATATTGTCAACATAAATCCCATGGAATGAAATCATTCGATATGAGCACAGAAATAGCGCTGGTACAGCTGACATTCAGTCACTGTGTGAACTCATAATTTAGAAATGGGCACCCTACTCATGTGAAAACGATTGTGAGAGTGGAAGTCCAGTCACCATGTTTCCATTTTCCACTCCATGCTTTCCACGTATAGTTGACTTGATAAGTTTTTTAGGCTTTTTATAATATACATAATTTAGTGTGTCGGTGAAGCACTCCTTTTGTCAGCTCTGATCATTACAACCTTGTCGTTATGCCAACATTAGAAATTAGGTTATAAGTTCTAAGACTCCCTTTGTATTTTTTCAATCTCCATATTGGTTGACTTCTCTCAAATCATCTTCTTCAATCCAAGTGCTTTCGTCTGTTATCTTCCTTGCTATGGAGAGACAAACAGTTGTATTTGTGTTCCTGCTACTTCTCCTGGCTTCAGGTGGTATAATATTCATGATTTACTCTCTCTCTCTCTGCAATTCATATTTTCTTTTGATTCAAACTTCTTTTTTAATGGGCTCTCTGTGTTATATGATCAGGAATTGAGAGTGGTAATGCAGTAATTTGTGAGAAAGCCAGCAAGAAGGCTCCAGCAAATACGTGTCCAGACAATGAAGATCAGTGCGCCAAAATTTGCACTGGTAAGGAGAAAGCCAACGATGGAAAGTGCCACGGTTCTGGTTGCTTCTGTTACTTCGACCGTTGTTGATCTCAACTTATTTGCTACACATATAAATTTGTTATAAGTGGAGAAAATCATAGTTATAAGGATGGAGATAGTCCCAAATAGTTGTCTATGTAAATGTTACTACTCTCTTTTACCTATTTAAGAAAAGTTGTTATGATGGGCAGTTGACAGACAGGGCAGTCTGTTGGCTAACTATACCAGAAGTCTTTTGGATACTCTCGATGGATTGATATTTCTTATTAAATCGTCAAGTTGCCCACAAAGTATTTGATCAGAAACACAGATCGGTTTTATACATACAAGTTTATGTAGTATAAATGCCATTTGAATTCAGATTTTTACATGTTGGGATTTGGGTTTTATTCCTTTTAAGCAGAGGAGATACCCTCATCTAAAAAGCCCGATTTTACGCCGTTTAAAGGCACCATTTGTGTTCAGAATCTTGCAGCTTTGGATTCGGACTTTCTTACGATTGGCCGTGCCGCATATTTCTGCACATTCTGTATTTGCATGTTATGATCAGGTGTAATTTTAACATTTGTCAATGATATTACAGTAAGTTTTTCTCATAATCAAAATAAGGTTTTTGATAAAAGAGGCAATCTGAGAAATTTTAGAAGGTTTTTTTATTCACCCCTAATTTTATGAATTATTTTTTTGTTTACTTTTAATTGATTCTTAAGATTATGCCTGTAATTCTATTCTCCGCTTTTCTTATTTTTATGATGGATTGCCGTGTAACATGAAACATTGATTAAAAAATATACACATATACACAGTTGATTCCAGAAAAAATCTCAATAACATCCAAATAATTTTTTTTAGTGGTGCAGTAATCATCAACTGTCATGGAGTAATGATTTAATGAAAAAAGTAGAGAAAAAAGAAAAGTTGTAATCGATAGCCAAGTAAATTCAGCCCCATCTTCAGTCGTTTCACTTTCAGTTAATTCAGAATAATTATTAGGGTTAATTCTGACATGGACAAGTTCTACCTTAACTTTTATGAAAATTAAATGCTGTTGAATCTGTAGCCCTCGTTATCAACCAGTTATACAGAATTTTCAGATTTTAACAATTTCACTCATGAATGGAACGCATAGGATTCTTGCACAATATAGCCCCTCCATCGGATCCCAGCCCAAGACGTAATGGCATATGATAAATCATAATTATTCAATTTCTAAGAGATGTGTGAGGATATGAAAGCTGAAATTCCTGGTTAGAAGAGGAAGAATATTAATGTACAGTTTGAACAGTTGATGAGGAGTCAAATAGTTCTGTGTGCGAGCTGTAGTTTTTGAGAACATAGATAAGAAACTGAGAAAATTGTTACAGCAAATACAGAATTGTTTTAACACACATAAATATTCTATTCATTCAACTTTTTTTACATTATGATTAATTTTGATGTAGAGGTCTGTTATTACATCAATTGTCTGTTTTTTAATACATTTCTGACTTAAAAAATAAACAACAAGAACTCTTTATAGAGATCATAACCCTTAAAATAAATAGTAAAGATAGACTTTCTTTCCATGCATAGCTTTTAAAGTAGGTAAAATACTAAAAATAAGGAAATTACAATCTCTTAAAAATTACCAAAAACAATAAAAACTAATTTAGAATTTCTGTCTAAAAAGTTTCAATTGCAGGTTTGGCTTCGCTTATCTTTTCTTCAATTCCATGCTTGGCATCATTATCCAGCATATCCCCCCTTGATGCTAAGTGAACTTACAAACCAAAACTTTGCAGCTCACTATGCAATATTAGGACCACTATTGTACGTGATCTTTTAGACTCATTTAGGGCAGGTCCCCATGCGGCTGCTTACCTTATTTTCGTTAGTAGTCACTGCTCAATTTATTTAGGAGTAATTTGTGGAGCTGGTGGCCCCATGGAAATTTAATTTTGCTGCTTAATTCGTTTTAAATTTTATTTTTTTCCTATTTGTTGTATGTTTATTTACATGTATGAATAGAATTAATAATCATTTTTGTAAAGAAAATTTGGAGGGAAAAATTGGAGGCAAATGAAAAAGGAGGGAAGGAAATTTATGAAGCCACTTGACATTTTTCACAATAAGTAGTTGTTTATTTTCAGCCCCCCTTTATTTTTTCACAGCTTACTTTTAATTCCTAAACAGTAGCCGCTCCATTAAAATAGGAAAATATTCTAAATTATCCTTTTTCCCACAATTCTAAATTTCCATGGGAACACTCCAGCTACTTAAATTTAAGCAGAAAATGGAGTTAAGCAGCTGCATGGGGACATGGGGTTAGTACCAATACACTTCTTGTAGAAGTCAAGTACCCATTTACTTATTCTTCTCACTCTTGAGAGATCACAAGGTTTTCTCTTGCCTTTTCTAATATAGAGAAGACTTGTAGTCTTTCAAATTACGTGACACCTTTCAATGTGCCAATCATAACAATCAATCATCAACCACTTGAATCAAACATTGAAACCTTGTTTGACCACTATTTTGATCAATATGTGAACATTTAGGCTTATACAACCTTTTGAACATAATTGTAATCTTTTTCCAACAAGATCCATCAATCCATCCATAATTAATCTGCATACAATCTTTCCTAGATTGTCCATTCCACTCTTTATTTCAACATGACTTTTTAGACTGATTCTTCAATCCACAAATAGAACAAGGGTGAAGATCCCAACACTTTTTTTGTTTATCTCCTTCCCTATGACAATGAGACTACTACATGCATTGCATTCCTTCAGTGGATTTTTTGAACCTATAACAATTGTAACACCATTTCTATCTCTCTTACCATATCCAAGGCATTAATTTTTTTGGCCTCGCAATTTGCTGAATAGGCTCTCTGATTCCTTGCCCATATTTTCCCAAATATTTTCATTCATAACCCATTTTATTCATGATCTTCAAACCAATATTCTTCTCAAAATATCTTTTGTTTTTAACATCACAACATACAAAATTTGTAGATTCAAACAAATCCTTAACTTCATCCTCACACTCTTTATCAAAATTAACTCTACTATATCACAAAAATCAACTATTTGATCAAAGGAACAACACAAATCTTCAATACCACATGAAATATCACAAAGTGATGGCTTTAATTTCAAACACTCATTTTCTTTTTCCAACAACTTTATCTTTTCTTCCAAATCTTCATTTTTCTTCTTGACTTCATCAAACAATTTCATTTTTTCTTCTAACTCTTTATTTTTTATTTTAACATTCTCCAATTCTTTTTCAAGATTATCAAATTTCACACAAATATTCACATCTTTGTTTCCCAAACTCCTTTAAATCTGTTATCAATTGTGAATTACATTTTTTAATGTTCATCACTTCTTCCTAGAATTTTTTTTTTCATTCTTTACTCTTTTACTTATCTTTCCCATTGAAAAAAATTATTTAAATTATGTCTGAAAGTGGCTACTACACAAGAGGCTTCAACAAAAAGATTTCAAACACCTTCCTTTTTCTTGCAGGTTGTAGCTTCTCTTTTTTAAACAAAACAACTTTTTTCTTCAAGCTTTCAAAATTTTCTTTTGCATGCAACAATCCCTTTAACTCTCCAAGTTGCTCAATCTTCTTTTCAATCACCTTGCTAGGAACTTTATCTTAAATTCTATGGTGGCCTTGAGCCTCTTTCCTCTTGGTATCTTAATAAACTCTAGTAATATTCCCTTAAAATACCATGATATGATTTTGATGATCCCTCAACTATAAATGTTCCCACAATCTTCTACTTTGATACCAAATGTAGTTTTTTCTTTGAAAACATATATAATAAACTTAGAAAATTGCTATAGAAAACACATATATTGTTTTAACACACACCAATATTCTATTCTGTCAACTTTTTTTACATTATGATGCACCTTGATGTAGAGGTGTGTTATTACATCATTTGTTTGCTCCTTAATGCATTTTAGACTTACAAAATATAAAACAAGGAGAACTCTTTATAGAGATCAGAACCTCTAAAATAGATAGTAAAGATAGACTTTCTTTTCATGCATATCTTTTAAAGAAGCTAAAAAAGTAAAAAATAAAGGATTAAAATCTCCTAAAATTTATTAGAAGCACTCAAAACTAATTTAGAATTTTTGTCTAAAAAGCTCCAATTGTATGCTTGGCTTCACTTATCTTATCTCCAGTTCCATGTTTGGCATCATTATCCAACATGAGTGAGTTGATAAGGCTGTTTGCTCCCAAAATAGATTTTCTGGTTCAAATCATGGAAAAACACTTGAACAAATGTATTGACCTAGAAAAATAGTACACAATATCTTTGATTCTAACATAAGATGGAGATTCTAATTAAAATTTCAACAAAGGTATAGTTGGATTAATTCTTTTCAGTTTACATTAATAAATGGTGAAATCAACAAATGCTATTTTTATTTAGTTTTGTATTTATTTTGATGAAATTCTTTGATATAGTGTTATACTTTTATATTTGGTTGGTTCATGGATTGATCCACATCTATCTCTATTTCACTTCTATTTAAATATAAATTCCATACATTTGTTATTTATTTGTTTGATTTCTCCCTATTTACACTTATTTTCATATATTCATTTATTGCCTTGGAATTATCATATTAGCCCTTAATCTTGGGTTTTGCTTAAAATTGGTACAACTCAATAGATCAACCCTATTTCTATAACCTCCCATATTCACAAAACTATAGAGAATACTACCCAACCAAATCTTTGTAATTTCACTCCCCTTCCTTAAATATGCTTTTTCACATTCCAACTCATCAATGTAATGGTGCAACCACTAATTTCACACCTTAAGCCAATATTACTAATGTGACATTGATTTGAGTGAGGAGTAATATATATTATAAAAACTACTTATAATTTCTAGGGAGTCTCTTATCAAAAAAGAGTTGTTCTAGTGAGGTTGGCTTTTTCAATTTATTCAATTAATGATATTGAAAGAGTCACCTTCAATAATAAGAAAATGTATATCATGGTTCTATGCCATTACCAAAGCATGATACACCACCATAGCTTCTATGTAATGGCTATTTTGAGAGCCAAGATTGATAGCATATGATGTTATGAGGTTCCCTTTATCATCTCTAAGAACTCTATCCTCTCGAACTAAGCCAAGGTTCCCTTTAGTTGCACCATAAAATTTTAGTTTAAACCATGATAGTAGTGGGAAAGAATAAGAGTTGTTACTTCTCTTGACCTTCATCCACTTAATTGGGTTAGATATATAAAACTTAAGAAACCAAGAATTAGCCACATCACGTTTGAAACCTTTAGACACATTCACTAAAGGAGATGAGTTCAATTTAGATATCACATAATTTTTTTTCCTTCATAGCTAAACTAGTTTTTATAGTTTGTGAATATTAGCTTTCCTCTCTCTAGACTCTATTTTTATTCTCCTTTTAGACTCCCCATACAATGATTAATGTTAATGATGGATGAATAGAGGAGATAGATGTGTGGATGATGATGCATGATCTAAGATTAAATATGTATTTTATTTTTGGTTTGATCTTATAAGAATACCTATTTAATGAAGGGATAGGTATGATAAAAGGCTAGGTCAAATGGAGATGTTAGATGGTGAATTTATTTTAATTTTAAGGTACATTCTTTGAACCTTACATGTGATTCCAGTTGTTCTAAGAAACCTAGCATTTTATTTAACATATAATAGGATACACCATGATATGAAAAACTATGATAACACAATTTCTAGATCCGATGGAATTTTATTAAGCAAGAATACAAAATATGGAACCATGATATGAAAGATCATGATGCCATTGTCATAAAATTTGCTAAGGAATAAAAATACATGTAAGAAAAATAAAAAAATTCGCAAGAAAACATGCACACAAACAAACAAGATTGTGCCCCTATTCAAGATTAAAGTTCAAGATTTATTTAATGATGATGATAATACCATTGTTGATTTGACAATAATATATCCGAAGAGTTTCATCATGTAGGTCTGGAAAAAAATAAGAATTTGATCAATGAAACTATTGAGGCCATATACTCATTTGAAGAAGTTATTTCCCCTTATTATTCTCATCTATTAAGGCTTCTAGAGATCTCCCCCTGATACAAGAGCATTCAGGCAGACTAGCAATCGACATCAACCAAAAACAAGCTTCAAGTTTGAATTTCAGTTTTGGTGTGTCTTGCGGTTCATTTGGAATCTCTCAACTTTGGAAAGCTCTTGGCATGGTTAGATTTGCAAGAAACTAGTTTTCGCCTATTGACTGTGTCAACACACCATATGCAATTTTTGTGAAAATAATTGTTTGAAAATATTTGTGAGGTTTGGATATGAATCCTTTTATAGGGGCATTTTTAAATGCATTCTAGAAAATGTGGTGAAGGGTTCAGGGTCCGATTCTTCTTGGTTTTGGAGAATTTTAAAAAAATCATTTATACTAGTGATTTGGTGGAAGTTTAAAATTTCAAAATTCTTGAAGGCTTGGGAAAAATCCTTTTGCAAGGGACCTAAGGAAGTTATAATACAAATTTTTGGAAAATTTTGAGCAAAATGGAGAACTTTGATTTTTCACTTGTTGGCGCCTAGGTCCACACTTAACACTCTTTTGCAATTACATAATTAATTTTATCCTAATTATCATTACAGATCTAAGGCATTATTTCTAAAAATCTAATTGGGATAATTGATGCTCATATTTGAATTTTTAGAATTTAATTTTTCCAAAATTTAATATTCATTTGAAATGTTTGTTGGAGGTTATGTGGGCATTCCTACGTGAAAAATTTTAGTTTTAAAAGTTTGCAAACTAATAAAAATTGAAGGTGGGTTTCAACACCTCTTTTATGGAAGAATAATGACAAATGAAGGGGGGTTTAAGTATGGGAAAGTTCATGCCAAAATATGGTGTAGTGGTGGGCATGGGAAATGGGAAGCTAATCACCCATTTCAAACCAATAAAATACTATTTATTTGAAATAAGTTTTCTCGACATAGGAAATAGAGTAGGTTATTGAAACCTTGTCAAGAATCGATAAAGGTTTCAAAACCTTTTAAAAGCTCTAAAATTGTGCTAAAATCGCCTACAATATAATTTCATATCCCTTCTATTGACATTTTATAGAGTTGCAAGAATCATGTTAGGTTCCAACATAGTTTCTAAAACTTCATAAAATACTAACACAATGACGAATTTTAGGCATAAATTCAAAACGTTTGGAAAAAATAAGGTTATAATAACCTAGGTATTACCTAACATAGGTTTGAAAACCTTAGAAAATAATCAAAACCAAAGTGAAAATTTATTTAGAGTGGATGCAATTTTAGGGGATGATAGAAACTAGGGTAACAACTGGCTCTAACTGGAGACGAGGATTGCAAAGGATGAAGCAATGGATCCAAAATTTAAATAGTAGATTAGTGCTTAAAATCCATTGGGCATAGAGCCTAAAACATTGGAGGATAGGATCCAAAGCAAACCAAAAATGAGAGAAATGAACAAAGCACCTATACTAACGACACAACAAAATTTCCTCAATATGTACATGGCAGGGAGACCCTACCTCCAAGGACGCTCAAGACTGTTTACAAAAAACCATATTAATAGAATGAGAGAAGTTCAAGTAATATTCATTACAAAAAAGGAATGTATACCCATGTAGCACTTGTAGATTTAGTAACAACACGTAAACCCAAATCTCTATGTGGAGCTTCATCACCAAACAATCACTTTTCATTGTATATTTCTTTAACTTCTTGGGTATAAACTTGCATGTTACTAGCCATATCTTCATATGCTACTTCAAATGATATAATGTCTTGAATGATGTTCTCACTGATTAAAACAAAGAATGAATGCACTTGACATAAGTCTTGATCCAAACCAATTTGTGTTAGGGGTGACTAAAAAATATGCACCTCACTGTTATTCTCAACAAATGTGAATTTATTACTAAGTGAGATAGTGTCCATAAGCTTTGTAGGGGTTATCTCAACAATCAATGGATCACCAATTTCTTCTATTGCTTGCAAGGAAGACAAGGAAACTTTGCATTATAATAATTTACCATTGAGGATTCCCAAACCTTGACCTAGAATATGAGAAAGGTTATTTTTAATAGACATAACCTCCACATATTTGTCCACATTCATCTTATTTTCATTCCATGGTTCAATTTCTCCTTTAGGTTCATTATTACTATCCTTATCTCTGAGGCCAACTCCACCAAGTATCATATCATTATGAGGAGCGGAAGCAAGTGTATTCAAGTCATCCAATTTAGGATCATAGAGTTCAAACAAAGGATTGTCTCTAACATTGAAGACCCCATGAGAACTATTTGGCAAGAAAAATGCATTAAAGTTGCTTGACCACTCTACATGACTTCCATTTTCAAAAAAATTCAATTGCTCATAAGCCTCTATTGTTGGTATAATGATCTTCATTGATTCTTCAACATATTCAAAGGTGAATGCTTCAAATTCCATGGGTGTAAAAGAGGCATTGGTTGTATCATCTAATGGTTTTCCAATAAAAGAAGTAGATAAAAATTTGAGTGGTATAGGGGAAGTGGAAACTTCTTCATCACTTGAATTTTCATAATCACTTATGTCTCCTTCAAAGATAAAGTTATATACTTCAACTTTACGAGATACTCCTTCAAGGTCACTCGTTTTGTTATACAAAAAGTGTTCTTAACTTAATACTATAAGATTGGAACATTTAGCTATGCAAGCTAGAAGACTTCTCTTGTTTGTTCACAACAACCATTTGTAGATTCTTTTTTCGAGACCTCTATGCTTTGTACTTGGTTACACCACCCTGACATTAAAAATTCATCCTCTATCTTAACAAACTCATGTTTGGCAACTTCAAGATCACATACCTTATTCTTCTTTATATGGAATTGAACCTCAAGATGTAGAGTTGCAAAAAAGATAGATAGGAGGTTTTGTTGACTAGGTCGATCAACATGAGGAATTCATTTTAAAAATTGATCAAATCAATTTACAAAATATCTCATACATTCACATTCTCCTTTTTTAATTTTGAAAAAGTGGCATAAGAGAGCACCCATATTAACTACTGGTTTGAACCTTGCTAGGAACCTATCTTTCAATATACTTCAATTGGTGATACACCCATCTAAATGTTGAAACCAACATACAACTGTCTTAATGAGAGATTCAACAAATAACCTGACAAAGGCATCTTCATCTGCAACTCCCAAGATCCCACATGCAACAGTAAATGCTTGAATGTGACTATTTGGGTCTTGTGTGTTTTCTCCAGTAAATTTAGGAAAATGATTTCTTGACCTCATAGGTAGTACTGAATATTGTGGTAAAGCCAAAGGTCCAAAATGAGTTCCTCATGGCTATGGTGGAATTATAGCCATGACGCAAACTAGAATTCTTCTTACCAAAGGGATTTTCAAAATACAAATTTGCACACCTCCATCTAAAACGAGGCAATTTTTACTTTCTCCTTAGGTGTATTTCTGGAACCAAGGATCTAAAAATTCTCACATAAATTAGTTCCTTAGTCACAAATTTTCATCCTATGGCTGATTATGATTTTGTCTTTCAACTGGATTTCATTGAGGGTTTGGGTTTCTTGCGCTTATCACTCTTGGAAATCTTTCTATTTCTCTTTCAAATACCATTACTAGTTGTTGGGCCAATTTTTCTTCGTCTTCCAAAATAAAGTTCTCTCATGTATTCCACAACATTCCTCTTATGTCTCTAGGATAATGTATTCAATTAAGAGATGATATCTTCTTGTTCTACATGGACCCAATCAAGATATGGTTGTATCAAAAGAAATAAATTATCATGTAGCAACACCATATCTTTGCATGTAATAAGGCAAGTGTTTCAAATTCTACTTTCATCCCTAGCAGAGTCACCAAAAATTTGTTGGTTAACAAATTTGTCTTCTTAGAAGATAACTTAATAATATGACTCTTGATTGCCCAAAATGAAGACAAATAAGTAACAAATAGTTGGAGAGATTATGATTTAATTGGTGATCTTCCTCTAAATTTTAATGAGGTACAACTCCATCTAGAATGGTGTTACTAGTTTCTAAGGATATGATTTTGACCAAAAATAGAAAAGGAATAACTAACATTGGTCCATAAGCATGATACCAATGCGATAAGGCTTGAAATGAGCATTACTAATACTTCAATACAAAGATTGAGTATCTCCAACAATAAATTATTAATAAAATTTAAACCTCACTCTATTCTAGAAGTGAAAAAAGTAACATAACAAAGTATTCAATTCACAAAGGAAAGACCGATCACATATTTATCTAATCTCAAAGACTCATGCATAAACACTACATTAGTTTTAAATCTCCACTATTCATAGAAAATAAATGTCTTTAGAAAAAAGTGAGTTACAATGATCCTCCTCATTACTTCCCTTACATCATAGTGTAATCAAAATCAAATGTTTGGACCCTTCCAATATCTTCAAAATACATATTTATAGATCTCTTTTCTTGAGTTATTTCAGTTATTGTAACTACCATTTTTAAACTAGGAGTTTCATTATTACAAAATTCCTTCGTAGAAAAACTCATTAAGCACATATGAATCTCTTTAGGAATGTCATAATTACATTGCATATAACAACCCGAGTTTGATGAGCTAACATATCACCTTTCCATCTGTGCAAGCCTCGTGGCACTTCATAAATCTGAAAAACTTGCAACTCTCAATCCATGCATTCAATTTCACCTTCACTTGATCTTTATGCATGTGATGGGATTTAATTGAAATATTTTGCACCAAATCTGAAGCTTATTTAATAAAAAATCTTAGCGATTTCATCGCATCGTTCAATGAGCTAATTTAATTCAATGCATTTGGAAATGTCCTTGCAATAATTTCATTCTCAAAATGTCGAGTACTTCAAGTGATGCATCCTCAAAAGGCAATTTCCTAATCATCGAAGGTGTGGAGTGTAGCTCTATAAGGTAGCTATTGGTCGACTAGTTGAGGGAGGTTTTCCTCATCAGGAACGATTTCGAAGGAGCAATAAGGATCTAATCATAGGAGAGAATTTCTTGGCACAAGTTTATGTCCATAATTGTGCACTTCTAGAGTGATTCATATATAACATCATCCAGAATTTTGGCAAGTTCGAGTGGGGTGCCAGAGCTGCTAAAAGACTAGTGAGACCAATGTACTTAGCCAATGAGGAATCAACCTTGGGGTGTCTGAAAAAATATTCGTGAGAAGGCCTGGTTGGAGATGTCATTTGTATTGTTACTGCTCTTAGGAATGAAGAAGTTAGTTGCTACTCTCCTGCATGCTAGACAAGCGAAATGTGATGAAGACCTTTTCCTATTATGTTATTTTTCTCACTTGCACATATTGAGAGAATTTAGGAGGTTGTGGAAGGAATCCTTATCTTGATATTCACTCTTTGTGTGAAAAACTTGTATTGGCATCCCCTCTTCTTAATATATATATATCTATATATATATATATCTATATATATCTATATATATATCTATATATATATATTGGTTTCTGTGTTTTATTAAATCTTCGTGTAATGTGGTGAATTTTTGATAATTTCCGCTTTTGATTCATGTTCTCTATGTGATGCATCATTTCCATTTTTTGTACCATTTTCTTTAGCTAAGTAAAAATATTTGAACACAAGATGACATTTTTTAGAGCAACATGTAGAACCAACGTCAACTCTTGACGAGGTTTTGAGAACCTCGTCAGAGCCCGACAAGGTTTAGAAAACCTTTTAACTCTCCACTCAACCCATTTTTGATGCAGGAGCATCCAACGGTGTAGGGAAATCTTGCATCACCCCAAAAAAATGTTTTCTTTATTTGCTTTAGTTGTTTTGAGTCCCATGATGGTACTTAGGGGGTATAAGATTGCCAGGCATCAAAAATAGCAAAAAATGGGCACTTACTATTTTTAGTAAGTTAGCTTAAATGGGTTTGTATGGACGTGAAAATTTACCCCAAGAAGTAGAGCTGAAAAACATTTTCGGTCGCGAAAGAATCATCTCAATACCCTGCACGGTTTGGGAGAAATTGAAGTTTCCGTCCTGAGAAATTTCTCCAATGCAGCTTCAAATTAATATATAAAGCTTTAGAGGCCCAGAAACAACTCAAAAAGTGGCCGAACTGACCTATGGTGGATTTGTGTGTTGTAGAGCTCATCGAGAGCTTTCTGACGATATGCAATAATAGCAAATTGGACACCTAGATCAAAAGTTATGGCCCCGCGAAGTTGGTCCTCTAAAAAGTGAATTTCATAAAAATATGTACCTAGGCCAGAAATCAAATGGTGAGACTTTTGGCGCCAAAACAAAAAGGGAAATTTGAACTTTCTAGAACATTCTAGGGCGGTTCTTGGGGAAAATAAAAAGGGTCAAGTGGGTGTTGTAGAAGATGGCCCTGATAGTGCAGATTGTGGCTCTGAATAGTAGATTTTCTTTTTAGAGTTGATTTTCTTGTAATGAATCAAGCCCATGAGGCTGTAGCATGTAACATTTGAATCTGTAATTTCATTTTTTAAAAATAATTGAAAGTGAATTATTTTTTTTCTAGCATCTTCTGTGTTGGTATCTGTTGTGATTTTTGTGGGTTTTGGGAGGTGTGGCCCTCATCAAGTGGTATCAGAGCAAGAGTTCCAGAGCCTCTAATGGAGCATTGAACATGAGGCAGTTGCAACAGGACCTGTGAGTGTGGGTTGAGTTCAAGATGCCTCTAAGACTTTCCCAGTATGGCAGAGGTAGAGGCCAAGGTGGTGGAGGAAGAGATCCACTTAGAGATGAAATCAGTGCCGTTAGAAGGAAATTCAAAACCTTGCAACAAGAGGTTTGAAGAAGAGATGTGCAACGAGACAAAGATGACAGTGAAGATGAAATGGAAGAGGAAGAGTAGGATCTAATGGATCCTGGAGAAAGAAGATTTTTGTGAGCGATCTCAAGCATTGGGAAGAGACCTAAAATGAAGGTTTCAACTTTTAGTGGAAATCTGAATCCTGAAGAATTGATTGATTGGATCAATGACATGGAGGAATTTTTCAAGTTTGAGGAGATTGAAGATCCTCACAAAGTGAGGTTTGCATAGAAAAAATTGAAAAGTCACGCCAGTATATGGTGGAAAGAGGTCCAGTTAGAAAGAGGAAGACAAAGGAAAGATAAAATTTCCAGATGGGACAAAATGGCGCCAAAATTGAAGAAACAATTTATTCCGGTCGATTACGAATTAGAGTTGCTCAAGAAGATGTAGAGCTTGAGGCAAGGGATAAGGATGGTGAAAGAATACACAAAGGAATTTCACAAGGTCTTGATTCAGACAAGACATTCTGAGACAAATAAAGAGAAAATTGCTTGTTATATTAATAGGTTGAAGCCAAGCATACAGGAAGAATTGGCACTGGTAAGAATGGCCACCATTAAGGATGCTTATCATTTTTCTCTAAAGGTTGAAGAATGAATGAACAAGAGGTTTGAGAACAAATAACAAGGTGGAGGGCATGAGGAAAGACCAGTGGATGGTCATATGGAGGTCGAAATGAAGATCAAAAGAAGGGTGGAGGCTCTAGTAGTAGCCAGAACCAGAAAGGAGATAACACCTATCGTCCTCGTGATCAGAATACTGGAGACCAAAGAGGAAGAGGAAGATCTGGATGAGGACTAGGAAGAGGAGGCTTCCATGGAACCTATTTCCAATGTGGAGAAGAAGGACATAGAGCCTACGAGTGTCCTCAAAATCAAGGAAGGAGAAATAGAAGACCTGAGGGTAATGCACAAGTTGCACATGTAGATGAAGATGCCGAGTCTTCACATTCTAAGGATGCAGAAAGAGGAGAGGTTCTTGTTACTAGAAGAGCCTTGCTGAATGAGGAGAAGGAACTGACACAAATGAAGATTTTTTTTCCCACCAAATGTAAGTGTGAAGGTAAAGTTTGCAATGTTATTATTGATGGAGGTAGTAATCATAGCCTTATTTATGAAGAAATGGTTAGTAATTTGCGATTGGAAAGAAGAAGGCATCCGAAACCATATTAGATTGCTTGGTTGTAAAAGGACCATAAAGCCTTGGTAAATGAACAATGTCTAGTAAAGTTCAAGGGTTGAAATTACCATGATGAGTTATTGTGTGATATTATGCCTATGGATGTTTGTCATATGTTGTTAGGAAAACCGTGGAAATTTGATTGACGAGTAGTACATGATGGACATGCCAACACCTATTCTTTGAAAAAGGATGGGGTTCATCATAAGTTGAAGCCCTTGAAAGAGGCAGAAGAAAAAGTATGCAGTAATGCAAGAATTTATTTGGTTGATGGAAGAAAGTTCCTAGAAGGTATGAAGCATGAGCATATGTGTTTTGCATTGATCCCTAGAGTTGATAAAGAAGATACTACTGAGGTACCTGTAGAGGTTTCAGATTTGTTGAATGAGTTTCAAGCTATTATTTTTGATAATGTACCTGAAGGTTTTCCTCTCGTAAGAAAGATTAGTCATCAGATGGACTTAATTCCTAGAGCCAATTTGCTGAATAAGGCAGCTCATCACATGACTCCAACAGAGAGTGAAGAGTTGAATAGACAAGTGCAAGAGTTGTTGCAGAAGGGATTGATTAGAGAGAGTTTGAGTCCATGTGCAATACTTGTAGTACTAGCACCAAAGAGGGATGAGGAATGGTGGATGTGTATAGATTCTAGAGCCATCAACAAGATCACCAACAAGTATAGATTTCCCTTTCCAAGAATGGATGACATTATGGATTGTTTGAGTGGAGCGGATTACTTCATGAAGATATATTTGAAGAGCGGATATCACCAAATCCGAATTAGAGAAGGAGATGAATGGAAGACAACATTTAAAACCAAGGAGGGCTTGTACGAGTGGTTAGTCATGCATTTTTGGATAACCAATGCACCAAACACATTTATGCGGATTATGAATGAGGTATTGAAGTAATTTTTAGCAAAAAATGATATTGTTTATTTGGATGATATTTTGATTTTCAATAAGACATTAGAGGAGTACTTGATGCATATCCAAAGAGTTTTTGAGAAGCTAAAGGAGAAGTTGTTTATTAATTTGAAGAAATTTAGTTTTGTGAAGAGATATTTGGTGTATTTGGGATTTTTTGTCTCAATAGAGGGTCTTAAAATGGATCCAGAGAAGGTGAGAGTTATCATTGAATGGCCCACCCCAAGGAGTGTTACAGAGGTAAGATCATTTCATGGTCTAGCAAGTTTTTATAGAAAGTTCATTAAGAATTTCAATAGTATTTGTGCATCTTTGACTAAGGCAATGAGAGGGGATAAAAAAGAGTTTAAGTGGACCATAGGAGCAGCCAAAATTTTTGATATGTTGAAGAAGAAAGTTACAAAGCAACCTGTTTTGGCCCTTCCAGATTTCAATAAGGTATTTTAGGTAGATTGTGATGCTAGTGGCACTGCCATAGGAGCTGTTTTGAGTCAAGAAGGTAAGCATGTTGCCTATTTTAGTGTGAAGTAAGTACGCCTTACCCACTTTGTCATTTTATCATTTTACATGCATTTTTAGGGTTTCAATGTAGGTCAACGAATGCGCCATGACGCATATGCATTCGCGTAAGCCACATTTATGGTTGAGGTTGGAATCCGACAACTAATGGTTCTAATTCTAAAACTTAACAATCATTGTATTTACATCTATAGAACAAGTGGGACACTAAGAAGAAATATTCTATCTATGATCAAGAGTTTTATGCTATAGTTCAGGCTTTGAAGAAATGGAGACACTATTTGTTACCAAAAGAATTTGTTTTATATACTGATCACTAGGCTTTGCAGTATCTCAATAGTCAAGGAAAGTTGAATCAAAGGCACTTAAAATGGGTTGAGTTTTTGCACAGTTATACTTTTGTTTTGAAGCACAAGAGTGGAAGGTCAAACAGAGTTGCAAATGCCTTGAGTAGAAGGAAAAAATTGTTGATAGAAATGAATATAGAGGTTGTTGGGTTCATTGAACTCAAGAGTTTGTATCCTAAAGATCCATACTTTGCAGAAGCTTGGAAAGCTTGTTTGGAACCTGTTACATTGGATAGGACGAGATGGTTGGATTTCTTAATCCAAGATGGGATGTTGTTTAGAGGAAGCCAATTGTGCATTCCAAGGAGTTCTATGAGAGATAATCTAATTAAGGAGAAGCATAGTGGAGGATTGGCTGGACATTTTGGTCAAGATAAAACCATTGTTCTTGTAGTGAAAATTATTATTGTCCATTGTTACAACAAGATGTGAAGAAGTTTGTACAAAGTTGTAGAGTATGTTAGATGGCGAAAGGAACAAGTCAGAATATTGGGTTACCTGCCTGAGAGGCCATGGGAGGATATTAGCATGGATTTTGTTCTTGACTTTCCAAGGACACAAAGAGGGCATGATTCCATATTTGTGGTGGTGGATAGATTTTCAAAGATGGCACATTTCATTCCGTGTTATAGGATGCTGCCACAATAGTGTGTCTCACTTTTGGGACATGCTGATTTTTGCCTAAAATCACTTTTAAAAAAAAAAACTAAGGATTTAAGACTTGAGAGGTTCCATATAAAGGTTTTTAATTGAAGAGGGATGTATAAGACCCCCTTAGATAGAACCCCTCTAGTATTAAATTATACCCACAATGGGGTCTCCTTCGCACCTATCAAAATCCTAGAAAAAGAACGCTTTTTCTTTAACTTTGGAGGGATTAAACAACATCATTTATAAATTATATTTTATAAGATTGTAGGTCTTGAAACGAGCTTTCCAACAACTATAGTTTTGATATGTTTTCATTTTATTATGCATTTAATTTTTAATTTTGATTGAACTTAGGTTTTTCTTTGAACATCAAGCTCTTCATTTTCTAGAGGTGGAAAAATAGTAAACCATTGTAAAAAAAAATCAAAAGATACCCTTACCCTATGTATTGATGTCCTTGTTTCACCAAAAAAGAAAAAAAATCATTTTGATATATACACAACAAGTTAGCTCGTACGACACACATGTGTGTCCAAATTATAGTTTCAGTGACTTCGAAAATTAATTAAAAAAATAATATGTAACAAAAAAATATAGAAAACTATCCTTTCCCTAGATATTGATGTTGAGAAATTATATTTCAAAAATTATAATTTTATCCTTTATAGAAAAAAAGTTATGTTGTACGACACAAACGTTACTTTCTGAAAATGTTGTTTTCTGTTTAAAATTAGTTATTAAAGGAGATGTTGAAAGATTTAGGATTTTTTTTATTTTTTTTGAAAAAAATACATTTAGAATCTACACACAAATTGCCACAAATCACTAGTTTGCACAATCTTAAAATTCTTCTCGGTTTAGCTGCTATAGGTCTCATAAGATGAAGATTCAGTTAAAAATATTGATGTGAATGCCCATCTTGGGAAAAAAGTGAGACACAATATTGTGATTTCACCCTATAAGACCAGTGATGTTGTTCATATTGTGGAGTTGTTTTTCAGAGTAGTGGTGAGACTACATGGTCTACCAAAGAGTATAGTTTCAGACAAAGATACTGAATTTGTTGGTTATTTCTAGAGGACATTATGGAAGAAGTTGAAGAAAAATTTGAAGTTCAGTTATGCACACCATCCATAGGTTGATGGAAAAATAGGGGTGGTGAATAGGAGTTTGGGAAACCTGCTAAGATGCTTAGTTGGAGATACGCCCAAGGGATGGGATTTGATTATACCACATGCATAATTTTCTTACAACAATTTTGTCAATAGGAGTACTAGTAAATCACCATTCTAGATTGTATATGTGAGTAGTCCAAGAACTGCTTCTGAACTAAGAAAGATGGATAAGGGGGAGAAGAGTATTGCTAAGGCTGAAGATTTTGTTGAGCACCTGAAGAATTTGCACAAAGAGGTGAAGAAACATATCAATAAAATGACCTCACAATATAAGTCTTAGGTAGATCAGAAAAGGAGGTATAAGGAGTTCTAGGTAGGAGATAAAGTCATGGTTCATTTGCAAAAAGAAAGGTTTCCATTTGGTACACACAACAAGTTTGGACCATGCAAGATCCTAAAGAAGCATGATTCAGAAAATGCTTATGAGGTAGAGTTTCCTAGTGGAATAAATGTTTCTCCTGTGTTCAACATTGCTGATTTGACAGAGTATCATGAAGGTGATATAGAGGACCGGGGTCGATAAAAGAATAGTGGAAAATTCAAGTACTTACTTTAGAGAAGGAAGAGATAGAAGAAATCTTGGATAGCCGTGTGGGTAGAAGCACAAGAAACAGGTAATATGTAGAGTACTTGGTGAAATGGAGAGGACAGGCTTGCTAAAGATTCATCATGGTTATTTGAGGCTGAGGATAACCATCTTGGTTTCCCTCTAACTCTTGAGAAGTGACAAGGTCACTTTTCTAGTTACCCTGGGTGTCTGATGCAAGAGCATCCAGTGGTGTAGGGAAATCTTGCATCACCCAAAAAAAATGTTTTCTTTATTTTGTTTAGTTGTTTTGAGTCCCATGATGGCACTTAGGGGGTATAAGACTGTTAGGTGTCAAAAATAGTGAAAAACAGGCACTTATGATTTTTAGTAAGTTGGCCTAAATGGGCTTGTATGGATGTGAAAATTTACCCCAAGAAGTAGAGCTGAATTTTTTTTCCAGTCACGAAAGAATCACCTCAATACCCTACATGGTTTGGGAGAAATTAAAGTTTCTATCCCGAGAAATTTCTCCAATGCAGCTTCAAATTCAAATATAAAACTTTAGAGGCCCCGAAACAACTCAAAAAGTGGTCAAATTGACCTATGATGGGCTCATATGTTGTAGAGCTCGTCGAGAGCTTTCCAATGATATGAAATAATAGCAAATTCGACACCCAAATCAAAAGTTATGACCCCGTGAAGTTGGTCCTCTAAAAAGTGAATTTCATAAAAAAATATTCCTACGTTAGAAATCAAACGGCGAGACTTTTGGTGCCAAAACAGAAAAGGAAATTTGAGCTTTCTAGAACATTCTAGGGCGCTTATTGGGGAAAATAAAAAAGGTTAAGTGGGGGTTGTAGAAGGTGCCCTGATAGTGCAAATTGTGGCTCCGAATAGTAGAATTTCTTTTTAGAGTTGATTTTGTTGTAATGAATCAATCCCATGTGACTGTAGCATGTAAGATTTGAATCTGTAATTTCATTTTTTGAAAATAATTGAAAGTGAGTCATTTTTCTGTCTCGCATCTTCTATGTTGGTATTTGTTGTGATTTCTGTGGGTTTTGGGCGGTGTGGCCCTCATCAATTTTTCTCTAAGGTATAATCTTCATGAATCTTGAAAGGATCCTTGAAACCATTATAATACTTTTTCTTTGAAAGAAGGTTTCTCAATGTAAAAAATATAGTGGGTTGAAGATTGTTAATTTCTCATTTCCTGTGCTCTCTAGCATCTTGATGATGGATCACTGAGTGTGATCCAAAACATTGATGAAAAAAAGCTCTAACACAATCAAAAATCCAGAAATTAACAATCTTCAGCACTATGGATTGTGGAAATCTAATAGCATTAATATAGTGGGTTATCGAAACCCTGTCAAGAATTGACAGAGGTTTTGAAACCTTTTAAAATCTCTAAAAATGTGCTAAGTTTTCTTGTAATTTGATTTCATCTTCCTTCTGTTGGCATTTGTGAAGGTTGGGAGAACTATGTTAGGTTTTGACGTAGTTTCTAAAACTTCATAAAATACTGACACAATGATGGATTTTAGGCATAACTTCAAAACATATGGCAAAAATAGGGTTATAACAATCTTGATGGGACCCGACATAGGTTTGAAAACCTTAGATAGAAATTACTTGAACTTGAAGTAAAATTTTAATTGAAGTGGATGTGGTTTTATGGGAATGACATAAACCGAGGTAACAGTTATGTAGATTTAAATAGGAATTTTTTGGAAAAAATATTAACTACTTGTTCTCTTTCTAGTAGGTCATCCACCTCAAAAATGTTGCATAAAACTTGAGAGGAAGCATAGATTGGTAAGAAACCCTCAATCAAACATTTAAGGGTTTTTTGGTTATGATGCTTATATGTATTCCCAAAGAAAGACATGGAGAAACATAGATTGCAAATCTATAAAGTGTGTATTTATGGAATATAGTATTGGTATTAAAACATAAAGGATATGGAACCATAAACATGATTTAAGTGGAATACAAATGTAAAGTCATTTTTAGAGAAGAAAGATGGCTCCACAATAGGAAAAATATCTAGAGAAAGAAAAATGAAAGAGTTCATGTCAAAATAGAAGAGGGAAGATCTATGGTAGAATTAGAAACAACTACAGAAGAAGAATTAGAGAATGAGTTGGTATGATAGAATCTAGAACTAAAAATGGATAATTAGATGAGATAGATTTAGAAGAGATTTTTTTAGAGCTTCAAGAGGAGATTAGATTGGGTTAGAAGAAGACCAAAAAGGTATAGAGATCTTGATTTTCATTATGCATCTCTTATATTACATTTATCTATTATTATTGAAAACCCTAAGACTGGTTAATAAAATTGTTAGATCACATGATATTTTCTTGATATTTTCTTGGGAGGAGGCCATGAATCTAAAGAAATGTCCAGTCCTTAAAAAAAAAAAACTTAAAACTTGGTTAAATTAACTCTTGGAAGAAAACTAATTGGTTGTAAACGATTTAAAAATAAGTATAATGTAAAAGGAATAATGTTGAAAAATAAAACTTGATTAGTAGCAAAGGGATTCTCTTAAGAAGAGGGCATTCACATTGGAATTTTTTTTCTCCTATTGTAAAACTAACTTCAATTAGATTATTGTTAGCTATTATTTCTACTTTTAATCCCTAAATTGAGTAGATGGATGTAAAGAGAACACTTGTACATGTTGAGCTTGAGGAAGTAATTTATATGGTATGACAAATGATATAAAGTGAAAGATAATAAAAAAATAGTTTGTAAGTTCAAAAATATCTTTACAATTTGAAGCAATTCTTAATGACGTGGAATATAAAATTTGACATGTATGTTATGGGGTTTGTGCTAGATGACAACAAAGTTAATTTATGTGTTTGTTTAACATAAAGACAATTTTTTTTTTTTTTAATCATAGTGTTATATGTAGATAATATGTTATTAATCAGTAACAATATGACAATGATTAGTTTAATTAAGTCTCAGTTGTCTTCATAGTTTGACATGAAATATATTCGTGTTGCAAAAGTTATTTTGGGTATAGAAATATAAATGGATCATGCATACAAAAAATTATGATTACATCAAAAGAAATATGTTGAGGTGATTTTGCAAATATTTTGGATGTAAGACATTGAAATTATGAGTATTATATTTCTTGTTAATCAAGAAAATTCTACTAAATAGTGTTCTAAAATAAAAGAAGAAATTGACAAAATGTTTCAAGTTCCTTATACTATTGTTGGTAGCTCATGCATACAATGATGTGTATTAGACCTAATATTGGACATGAAACAAGAGTTATGAATAGATATATGCCCAAACAATTCCTATGAAAAAAGGATTTTTAGATATCTATGTGGTTATTTAAATTATGTAATTTGTTACTAAGAAAGAGTGGATGGAAATAGAAATCTATATTTGTAAATATTTGTGGTTCTAATTGGGTTATAGATGCTGATTATTGAAGATCTACTAGCGGGTATGTATTCATTATTTTTGGAGTAGTAAGTTTGATGAGAAAAAGATAGGCACTGGTCTCATTAGCTACAATAGAGGTAGAATACATGGTAGCTACCCATGCATGTAAGGAAGTCATGTGGCTATAAATGTTGTGCTCAATAATTGGTTTGATATAGAAAATGACAATGATTCACAACAATAATCAAAGTGCAATATATTTGGTCAAGAATCCTATTTATCATGCTTAGTCAAAGCATATTAGCATACAATATCATTTTATGAGAGAAATGGTTGAAAGTAAATGAGTACTGTTGGCAAAAGTTGATATAGAAAGTAATATTGTTGATTCAATGACAAAATATGTGGGTACCAAGAAATTTTCTTGGTGTAGAAAATCAATAGACATAAGTGCCTTGAATAATGGCATGTTAAGAATGACCCTTATGGAAAGTATCCAATAAGTGAGAATTTTCAATAATTATTGTATACTCCTCATGTTTTAAAACACCCAAATTTCTCGTTGGCATGATTTCATATAATGTGTAAAAGATCTTTCGACGTGCCTTTTTGTATTGACACACACTTAAGAGTGAAAAAATAGAAATTCATTATTGCATAAGAAAGTAGTTGAGATTTTACAATAGCGATAATTTTTGCTATGTTAGATTTTTCATTGGAAAGATTTTTTTAGATCAAAACTCATGTGGAGAGAGAAAAGAGCAGAGAAGATTGTCATGAGCCAATTTAATTTCTTAGACATGCCGACAAAAGTCTAAATATTAGAGCCGACAAAACAACTGGTACAGTTAGAAACAGTAGACTATACAGGATTATCGATGTTTGAAAAACCCACAGTTTTATGAAGTCAATTACACGTGGAAAGTATGAAATGAATAGTGGAAACATGATGAGCTGATTCCCAATACGAGCAGCTTCTTCTCATGAGCAGCTTGTGTAAAACCCGACATTGGAGAATTTGATGGGCAGGTGAATAATAGGCCTGGAATTTGATGGTCTATTTGATCGTTTTTTCAGTTTTAGACTGTATATTACAGTTTTAAAAATTATTAGACCGTATAGTTTGACTTACTATATTTTTATTAAATTGTAAAAAAATATTATAAGCAAAATATAATATATATAATTTTATAATTTTTATTATAAAAAGATAATTAATTTAAAATAGAATATAACTTTTTTGAATATTTTCTAATATGAATTTAGAAACTTTTGACATTTTTATAATAGTTATCATTTTTTTATATTAATATATGTGATTTATAATATTATTATAAAAATATATATTAATTTAGAATCTTTTCAAAATAGAATATAATTATTTTTAACTTTTAGAATATATTTAACAAGATTTGTTTTTAATATGACCTTAGAAACTTTTGTTAATTGATAATTATAATAGTAGATTTTTATATTTATTACTAATAATTGTCACTGTTTTCTAATTTTTCAAGATATTGCATTTATAAAAGATTTTATATAAAAATTCATAAATTAAACTTTTTTTGATAGGCATTTAAATGACCAAACCGCCATAAAATTTTCATATGACAGGGAAGGGTGACCGTCAAATTCCAGGCCTGGTGAATATGAATCATAGTGAAGTGCACCAAATTTATGTTGTTTAATGGCATTTAAAATCATTCACTCTACGGAAATTTTGCATTAAAATAAGCTAGTCTCAATTGACGTTCTTTATGCTCCCATTTCAAGTGGAAGTTAGAATTTTAATTTTCAAACAAGAGAAGAGTTAACTCACTCTTGAAGGATAGAAGGGGGAGGATAAATAGAAAGAAACAAACAAAAATACACATGAAATTTATATTGATTAAAATGAAATATTACACACTGAAGTTTTACAAAGCCTCAACTCTTTCACTATTACAAATATTTGTTAGACAACTTACAATTCCTTACATGGAACATTACAAATACCTTCTAAGCTTCAACTCATTCATGCAAACACCATTACATTCATCTGCTACTTACAACTTCTGACTCCTTACAACTCTATGAAGTTGGACTCTTGAGAGTGCTTACAAAAATGTAGGCTCAACAATATATAGGAGACTAAGCATTACTGGAGGACATAGACAATAGATAAAATAATATATTTTATGGCACCCAAAAAGCATGTGAAACCTACAAGTAGTTAATATGAAATTGTTTCAGAATTTTCCAAAAATCTTCAAGATTTGTCTATAATTATGAGATAGACTATTGATACGGAAGATAATGATATGATTGGTTCAACTGGAGTAGTTGGGATTATATTTCCAACAACTCTAGCCAATACAATAAATAGAATATAACTCAATTTAGACTAAATGAAAGTCAATATAGTATATAAATTAATGTATATGATTGATTAACACAATTAAGTATGCTTAAATAGAGAATAAATAAAATATAAATGAAAAGTCAATAAAGTACATAATTTATGTACATGATTAATGATTAACACAATTATTTAAGTATGCTTAAATAGAGAATAAATAAAATATAAATGATAAATATTATAGTCTATTGAACTAACATGAACCTAACCTAGTGACAATATTTTATTACTGTCAGACCCCCCTTAAGTACAACTTAGGAAGAAAGAGAAAAAAGAACAAGAAAAATCCTCAAATATGGATTTCAACAATTAGGCCTAATGAAGTACATACGAACAATCTGTTCTACCTTAGAAGAAGAGAATGAAAAAAACTAGAAGAAAAATATCTTTCTTATGGAGATGAATGATATGATAGTGTCCTAAAATTCCTATAAGATGTGGCCCATGCACATCCCCATATTCAAACCAATGGTGATATATTACTAGTCAACCACCCTATGGTAATCAATGATAGTTTTTTTGAGATTTATGCACTTAGCTCCATGCTACATGTGGCCATCCACCAAATCTCACCACCATACCACCAAGCTCTCTATTTCCACTTAGTTAGTCCCTCTATTTCCACTCAATTTGACCCACAACCTTCTAGTCACTAAAGCATCACCAATCTACCACTCAACCACCTTAGTGGTGTCACCAACATAAAACTACTCAACTACCACCTATATCAATGCTACCACTCTAGTTTACTACCTAATAGACAATAGGGATAGATACCACCATGTATTTGTATTTTACCTCTCATGTTCTATGTGGACAATTTAGTCTTGTAAAGTTGTCCCTCTTTAGTAGGATTATCCTTTGAAGTCTTCCAAATCATGTAGGATCAAATGCGCTCATTAATTATAGAAGAAAAATCATAATGGACATGTTTTAATTTAGAAGTAGATTGATGAATTGAAGCAACCTTTTCAAGAACAACACATTAATCTATCAAATTCTCTTACACAATATTCATTAATTGTTACACAATAAAGATCTTGGCTTCTCTATAAGTCACTATAGACAATCTTTATCAAGATTATACTTGTCGTCTTGATCATCAATATGTCTAATTATTTGACATGTATATTTATTATTTGAAAAATCCTACATTTAGGATCTTAATGATAACATCAAGGAAATTTGTCTTCTCTTTGATAATATATCCTATGTAGTTGCATCAATATGAGGGCACATTCTAACCCGAGTCTCGTTCATAGTAATAAAAAATATTTCTATCTTGACACATCATAATTCACATCATTTTATTTCTATTTGAGTAAATAGGTAACCACCTAATAATTAATTAATTATTATGCCCCTTTTACTTTAACCACTTATCTTAAACTTAGGAATTTATATATTATTATTAAATTGGGCTAATTATAGGTCATGTTGTCTCATTGCATAGCATAATAAAACTTGTCACAATATAATCAAATCCTCATCTAGGGTTTTTTTTTTCCTTTTCATAAGGATTCACCTTTTATTGTAATTATTTTTAGATTATTGCATCAATACAATTTCTCAGGTTGTTGATAAAATTCATCTTGCTTTAATCTCTCTTTGTGATAGGGGTTTGTGCAAGATCATGGGGGTCCAAAAAGTGGCGATGTAAAAAAAAGACATTTTTAACACGTCCAAAAATATGAAATTCATGCCTTTGACTTTTTGTAGGCCCAAGTACAATATTTGTTTTGGTTTGGTAATACCAAACCAAAACGGATATTCGTTTCAAAACGCATATCCGTTTTAAAACGAATATCCATTTTGTTTAAACCAGTATTTATAATTGCATTGGATCCGACCCCGACCAATTATTTTATTTTATATATTATAATACTTTTTTAATATATTTATCATATACGTAATAAATTAAAAAACATAATTATACTAATATTTATTAATTTAATATTATATCGTAATATATTATAATATTATATTTTATTATAATATTATATTTTATTATAATATTTATATAATATTAAATTTATTATATTTTATGATTATATTATATTATTATAGAATATTATATTATAATTTAATATATATTAAAATAATATAAAACAAAAAATGGATATAATACAATATAATATAATATAATATTGATATTATATTACATTATATAATATAATATTATATTGATATTATATTACATTATATAATATAATATTATATTGATATTATATTACATTATATAATATATTATATATATTATATTATAAGACATATATTATATTATGATAATATAATATATATTATAAATAATATAATATACATTATATAATATATAATAATATATAATATATAATAATATATAATATATAATAATATATAATATAATATATATTATGATATAATATATATATATATATATAATATAATAATATAATATATATATATATAATATATATAATATATATAATATAATAATATAATAATGCACGGGGGGTGTGTTGTTTCAGTGGCTGGAGGTGGACGGGCTCTCCTTACCAACCACAGTGAGGCAATCTCTCAAAGAATTACTTAGTGGCCGTCATATCAAGTTGAAGGATGGGGAAGATGAAATTGTGTGGTGTGCCTTCAAGTTTGGAGAATACTCAGTAAAAATGGGTTTTGAGCTACAATGAAAATGTGAAGTGAATCTGGAATGGCCAGTGGATCTCTGTTGGAAGATGGGAGTGCTGCCAAAAGCTGGTGCTTTCTTATGGACAACTTTACACAATAGGATTCTCACTGGGGAGAGATTGAGAAAGTTCGGGTTTGTAGGTCCAAGTGTGTGTATAATGTGCCTGTGCAATGAGGAAACAACAGACCATTTATTACTTAACTGTCCAGTGGCTGTGGAATGCTGGGACTGGTTGATGGGTTCTTTGAGTTGGAAAACTCCAAGACAGAATAACCTAATGCACCTTCTGCGTAGCTGGCCGAGGCATAAGATGAGAAATGTGTGGGCTTGTGCGTGGTTGGTGGCCCCCTCTTTGCTGACATGGCACCTGTGGAAAGAACACAACCACATAATATTTAAAAATGTAAGCAAATCAGTGCCAAAACTTATCAAAGTAGTGGAAACAATGATTGTTGAGCTGCTCAATACGAATGGTCTATCAAGCAAAGCTTATGTATTCCTGGACTGGGACAACATATTACAATCAGTCTGGGGTGGTTTGAAACCTCCAAGGGTGTTACAAAAGAGTAAAGAAAAATCAAGGAAATATGTGAGGTGGATTCCCCCTATCCTTGGTAAATTCAAGCTTAACTTCGATGGATCTTCGAAAGGTAATCCAGGACCATTCGGTGCAGGGTGTGTGATCAGGGATGGGTCTGGAAAATGTGTTTTCTCTTTGGCCACCAATGTGGGAATTGCCACGAATAATGAAGCCAAGTTTGAAGGTTTGGCAAGGGGGTTGTTCCTTTGCTAGGAGAAAGGTTTAAAGGAGATTGATGTGGAAGGTGACTCTTTGATTGTCATTAATGCAATTGTCAAGAAGCATGTCCAAAATTGGAAATTTAAACCTCTTGTGGAAAAGATATGGGAGATCTTAAGAAAATTTGTCCAGTTCTCCCTGTCACATGTGTACAAGGAGGCGAACGCGGGGGCGGATAGACTCGCCAACATGGGAGTGGGTTTGGCTGAGTTTGAAGTTTTATTCGATGTTGCATCCCTTCCTCTGGACCTACGCCTTTTGGCCGAGAAAGACTTGGAAGGTTCTGCTCCGGTTTCTTGGCCTTGATTCTTGAGGGAAATATTTTTCCTCTTTGTCTCATGTTGGGTGATGGTGGTTGCTCAGGTGGTGTTTGTTCTTGGCCTTAGGGTTTCTCCTTGATTTGGACGATCCGTCCAATGAAGTTTCAATCACATGGTTTTCTGAGAGTTTTGTTGGTGATTGCTACTTTTGTTTCTTAATATGGTTAGGTCCCAGATCTGATCATTTTTTTAAAAAATCTATAAATAAGGAAATAGATATCTGTTTCCTGTGCTATAAACAAAAAATGAAAAAATTCAAAAGCTATTTTGCTACTTCTTGTGCGCGTGGTTTCAATAATGCAACTTGGATATTTGTTCGACATATGTCAAATTGCTAAAAAATCTATCAAATTTCTAAGGTATGTTTGATTTTTTCAAATTTTATTCAATTATATTCATTTTGCATTTTTTTTTGAATTTTAGTCAAAAATAGGGTAAATTTGATAGATTTTTTATTGCATTAAAACCATTGTTAATTTTGATTTTTTTATTATCAATTAATAGGTTTAAAATGGATCAAAATGAAAATCCTAACCCTGCACAAGATGAAAAGCCTAACCCCGCACAAAATGAAAATCCTAATCTCGCACAAAATGAAAACCCTGATCCTGCAGAAAATGAAAACCCTCCAAATTGTCCTTCATTGCAACCATTGTTTCCAAATCAAAATGTGCCAACAATACATGAGTCTATTCATAGAAATTTAGATCAATCAAGAAAAGTATGTCAAATCTATGAGACACTCGATGAACTATCAGACATGAAAATCACTTTGGAAACAATCATTTTAAATATTGAAACTTTGGCAACTCAACATAATAGATTTGCACAATGGCAAGAGAACCAAAGACAATTTTATGCTGATAGGTTATAATATGATGAGGTGAAGGCTCTTGATATTCAAAAAGCCTAATTAGCCCAGTTATTCATCGATTAGAGAACATGACAACTTGTTAATGTGAAAAAACTAAATTTTTTAATTAAATGGTGCACCCATAGAGGCATAATAGATAATTTTTGGAGACGTTGGTGGATGGTTTTTGATAAACCACCCAACAATAATCTTTATGTCCCTCAGTATTTTTTCCAAAAATTATATGCTAAGTTTGTGCTAGGGAAACATGTCAATTACTTTGACATGCGAGATTTCCAGGGTGTTGGTATCTAGGGATGCCACAGGATAGACCTAGGGCATGCCGAGTCACCCTAGTTCATCCTCCTCCACCTATTGTTGCTTTGACTCCACTACCTTACCTTGAGATTGTTGTAGATGTAGGGACTCTGAGCATTTATGCGTTACATTCTTTGAGTGATCATTTGGTCACACAGAGCCATCATGTTGCACAACCATTTGACGGTGCATCCCATCACGATGGTGCTGCACCTAATACATCCCAATATGATGGTGGTGCACCTGCTGCAGTAGCTCCCATTGGTACATCGCCATCAACTCTCACTGGTACACAACCATCAGCTCCCATTGGTACACTGTCATCTTTGGGACATATTTGTGTGCCTCATCATTGCATGACGTGCAAAAATTTATGTTTCGATCCTCTCTGACGGTCCACTAAGGCTCCCATAGACACATCCAACTATGAGGTTCATGATATGCCAGATGTAGGAGTTGATAGAGCACAGAGTGGAGCATTTGCAAGAGAGACATCGATTGCCAAGGACGATATGGGCGGATCGGTAAGACTTAAAGTAATTTCATAGTGTGTTTTATGTAAATTCTTTCATATTTTATGAGAGATATTTGTACTAATATATATATGTTTATGTGCTGGAATCTTTAACAGTTGTTGATAGAGGAGCAGATGTCAAAAGTACATGAGGCTACACATACTACCATTTCATTTTCCTTAGAGAATCAATATACGGTAAATTATTTAAATTGTTATTTTAGATGTTAATCTTTGAAATCTATTATGTTTAAATACATGTACTACATATATTGATAGTCTAATGTAATCTTGTCTTTTTATGTAGCAACCTAGTTCTTATAAAGCCTTGTTGATTGGGTTTGACCCATTGGATGAAGTTGCACAATAGGTATATATATTTTTTATTGTCGACATTATAATTATATGTGCATGTGCATTTACATTCTTGTCATTTTTTATATAGGAAACCATCTTAGCTGATCCATCCACTATGAGCCCATCTAGTGTCATAACATCATAATACGTATGTGTTTATTTTATATTGTAGATCATTTACGTTTAGATAGGAGTAGATATGTGATTAGTAGATATGATTATTTTTCAACAATTATATGTTAATTTGTATCATTTTTATTTTATCTGCTATAGTCCTCTGTTTGACTCAACACTGCGATGAGTGTGAAACCATTACTTTATATGAGGACTCCTAGTTGTCCTAAGGGACAATCATATGCAGAACATCTTGTAGAAAAGAGAGCAATATTTGAGGTAAATAAGAATTTCATTATTGATATAATATAGTACATGTATATTGATTTTGATGTTAAATTTGTAATTTATAAATGATGGTATAAAATTTTCTATTTACTAGTATATCTTGTCAACCATGCACATAATTAATCTAATTTGTGGTTTGAAATGTTATTGTGCAGGAAACTTTAGAGCAACTAACTTCTTTGAGGAGGCTCGATTTTGATGGTCTAGCATAGGATTAGGATATATGATATAGATTGACATGTACTTAGGGTTTGATAGATCTTGAGATGGCATATATGCCACAATTTGTAAAACTTGTTGTAAAACTTGTTTTGAGTAGGCATATGCCAAATTTGTATATGCACAAACACAATTATTCTACAGTTTGATATATAAGAATTGATATTCAATCTAATTTGTTCCTCGTGTGCATGTCTTTCTACTTTGAATTTTCAAAAATGGAATGTATAATTATCTTAGAATGGTTTAAAGTTATGATTGATAATGCATGTTATAAATTAATGAAATTAAATTTTAATAGAACTTATGAATTACAATTGGTAATACATCTATTTCTTTGAGGAGTTTTTTCAAACAATCCACCGCCTTTTCTATTGTACCACATTTTTCATACATGTCTACCAATACATTTTTATCAAACACTCATTTTGAGAATACCAATGATTTCAAGCTTTGTCGAATGAATTTACATTTGACATTATTTTGTTTTTTAAACTCGTGTAATGAAGTGTGCAGCTTATTTTTATTTCAAAAGAAGTTAAAATTAATGAAAAGTGGATACACCTTAATGAAATGCATTTCATGTTACAGTGTTCATTCAAAACTGATATAATCATCTTGATAAAAATAAATGTCACTTAATGTTCATTTAAGCTTAATAACATGTAAAAGGTATAAAATCATCTTGAGAAAGAATCAATATCTTCACAAAAACAACTCAAAACCACAAAAAAAAAGGTGTTTCAGACACCCATTACCCTTCTCTTTAACATATCTCAAAACCTAATGTGCTTGTTTTGGAACAACCCCACTAAAATTGAACTATTACACTGAACAAGGCTCCAATTAGCCCAAATTTACAAAACAACTCCTCTTTAAAACTACTACCCCTCCAAGATTCCTTTAGACAATCTCTCACCGGGCTATAAACATCCAAATTCCATAACTATCATCCTTGTAAATGCCATCTAAGTCACTCAATCATGAAACCCTCATTTTTCCTAGATTATAAGGGGGTTTATTGAAAGTATGCATTCCCACACTTATCTCACTCAAAAAACACCTCAAACACATTTATAGAAGTCTTCATATATGCTTAATACACCTTTAGAAATTACTTCCCCAATAGATTTCAATCACTAACACCCTTAAACCTCCCAATTTCACTCAAAAACCACACTTTTCACATCTAGGGCATCATGCCCAAACCTCAATTGACCTCCCCTTCTCTCCCAAACCCTTCTAACATCTAATTCCTACCTAATTGGGCCATTGCACCGAGCCACAACAGATACAATAGATGGAATGGCTAATTATTTCATTTCCAAGTCTTCAAAGCCCTTAAACTGGTTACATAGACCCATTAACAGTAATTTTCCTCTAAGATGCTTTAAACTCAATGAAAATATAAAAGATTTTCCATGAAAATTAAAGTTACAACAATCCTCCACTAGATCCCACCACTTTTAGAGCAAGAAATTAAAGTGCCTTGAATTTGTAAATTATAATGCAAAACACAAAATTCTGAGAAAACAATGATTTTAGTATTCAAAATTCAAATTATCAATGGATAATTCCTCTTCAAACATTCACAAGGCCTTTTAAAGGAATTACAAACATGACCAAAAAACTTCCAATTGTTTTCCAATGAACTACAATAAGATGACTCTTGAACTTTCATCATTTGACAATAAGTTGCAATTTTAACAAGCAGTGTAAAGTTGCAAAGTGGTGCAACTTTTATTTTGCAACTCATACGACCAAACAGACTGTTCCAACACGTCCAAATGGGTACATTTGTAATGCTAGGGATGGTCCTCTTTTGCATCCAAACATGCCAAATCACTTTGAGCTACATTGAACCGACGATTTCCCTTAAGAGTCCAAAGTGCAAAAAGACAACAATCTTTGACAGGCTATTACTCTAAAACCATGACGCTTATAGACTCTTCGTCAGAGGCTTAAAGATCATTTTGGGACCTTCTTCAATAACCTCTCTCAATTTTTTCTATCTCATAGACGTTTTCCTGTGGTGACGAGTTTTTAGTTGAGGAAAAAGTTGTTAGATGCAAACATTGTAATGTTGCAAAGTGGTGCAACTTTTGTTCTGCAACTTGTAGGACCAAAAAAACTATTCCAACACATCCATATGGGTGCATTTACGCTAGGGATGGTCCTCTTTTGCACCCAAATATGCCGAATCACTCCAAGCTACATTGGACTGGCGATTTCCCTTAAGAGTCCAAAGTGCTAAAAGACAACAATCTTTGAAGGGCTATTTTTTAAAAATTGTGATTCTTGCAGACTCTTTGTCTAAGGCTACAGGATTGTGTTGGGACCCTCTACAATAACCTCTCTTGGTTTTTTCTATCTCAGAGGTGTTTTCCTGTGGTGATGAGTTTTCAGTTGAGAAAAAAGTTGTCAGATACAAGCAGTGTAAAGTTGCAAAGTGGTGCAACTTTCGTTTTGCAACTCGTAGGACCAAATGGATGTTCCAACACATTCAAATGGGTACATTTACACTAGGGATGGTCATATTTTGCACCCAAATACATCGAATCACTCCAAGCTACATTGGACCGATGATTTCCCTTAAGAGTCCAAAGTGCTAAAAGGTAGCAATCTTTGAAGGGATATTTCTTGAAAACCGTGATGCTTATAGACACTCTGTCTGAGCCTACAGGATTGTGTTGGGACCCTTTACAATAAAATCTCTTGGTTTTTGCTATCTCGGAGGTGTTTTCCCACGATGAAAAAATTTTAGTTGAGGAAAAAGTTATCAAATGCAAGCAGTGTAAAGTTGCAAAGTGGTGTAACTTTTGTTCTGCAACTTGTAGGACCAAGCAGATTGTTCCAACACATCCGGATGGGTACGTTTACACTAGGGATGGTCCTCTTTTGCACCCAAATTTTCCAAATCACTTCGAGCTACATTGGATAGGTGATTTCCCTTAAGAGTCCAAAGTGCTAAAAGGCAACAATATTTGAAGGGCTTACTAATAACTTTAAGTGTAGTACAACAATCTTTGAGTCATTTTCTACACTGAACGAAAACCCTTATTAAGAAATTTAAGTGTAGTAGCCAAGTTGAGTCAGTTGCCAAACATTATAATATTCACAGTGCAAGGGGATGGAAGAATCTACCCCCAAGATACTCACCATATAACTACCATGGATTTTTGGTGAAAAGTGGGGTAATCAACTTTGGTTAAGACCTGGAAAAGGAAAAAAACACAACCACCCTCTAGGGGGTGACAGGGCTGTGTGAGTTGACGTAGTTCCAAGCTGTGAGTTGTGATGCTATTAATGACCCTTGACATTAGAAGAGTCTAACCGATCTATTTGCTATTGTTCAATACCAGTGGAAATCAAAGGGACCAGACCAGATCCTAGAACATACACTTGATGTTTAGATCATAGGATGAAACAACTGTTTTACTACTTGCTTTTGTGTTTGAAATCATTGTTCAAAAGATCATCCATCAAAAAAACTCAATTAATTGATTCAAAAACAAGAAAACCAAACAAACTTTCAAAATGGTGACATTTCTAGTTTAGAGCATAAAATTCCTATTTCAATACATTGAGTTCATAGTCTAGCACATATAGGGTCTGTTATAGTGCATTCACCACATCTTTTAGCACATATAAGGTTTGTTCTAGCGCATTTACCTCATCTTTCAACGCATAAGCTTTCTATTCTAGCACATTTAATTGACAGTCTAGCGCATATAGGGTCTGTTTTAGCACATTTACCCCATCTTTCAGCACATATGCAACCTATTTTAGCGCATTCACCTGATATTCAAATAGAGAGAAAAATTGAACTTCTGTCCGACAACTAGAATCATATTTTGGGACCCTTTTCAGAGAAGAGATCATTTCTCATCAAAACATTGGTTTAAACTTGAAGAAATTAGCTTTTGCAAGTGAAATCCCTTTAACTAAACTTGGATCAAACAACTTAAATTGCCCAATCTCATCTCTGATTGTTAGCTGAGTTTCACTATCAGGATCTATCATCCTTTATCATGAAACAAATTTTGTACATCCAATTTAGCCTAGTCTCATCAATAGGATCTATCATCCTATTTGACTTGGGTGATCCCACAAAGCTGGTTTACAATTTTTGGGAAATTTTGATTTTTGTTGAAATCACATATTTTTAGAAAATATAATGATTTAAGCCTTAAAAAGGTTCCATTTAAAGCATTCCAATTGAATAATGTTTTATCAAACTACCTTAGATCAAACCCCCTTGGATAGAACCCCGCTAGTCTTAAACCATACCTATAACAGAGTCTCCTTTACAACTATCAAATGCTGATAAAAAAACCACTTTTGATTTACCTTTTGGGGGATCAAATGAATTCATTTAAAATTTATTTTTTGCAAGTATGTATTCCTTATTATAAGCTTCCAAAAAAGTACAATTTTAAATAAATTTAATTTTATTATTCTATTTATTTTTTATTTCTTGTTAATGTAGGTTTTTCACCGAAAATCAAGCTCTCTGTTCTGCACATGTGAAAAAATAGAAGATTATCAAAAATAAAATTCGAAAAATATGTGTGCACTAGATATTGAATTCCTTGATCCAACAAACAAAAAAAAAAATTTTGATACATACAAAAAAAGTTGTGTTATACAATCCTCATATGTCTGAATTGTAATTGGATTGACTTCGAAACTTGATTAAGGAAAAAATATTCAATAAAACACTATGAAACGAATTGGAAGCACTAGATATTGTAGTTATAAATCTAAATTAAAAAAAAATATAATTTTATCCTTCATGGAAGAAAGTTGTGTTATACAGTGAGCGCCACTCCTTACAAATGGTGTTTATTGAAAAAAACTAGTTTTTGAAGGAGATGGAAAAAGAAGTGCAATATGATTCCAATTTTTTTTGAAAAATATATATTTAGAATCTATAGAAAAACTTCACAAATCACTAGTTTGCATCATCTTCAAATTCCTTTGCGGTTTAGCCACTTTAGGTGCCTAAATGTGAAGATTTAGTTAGAAAAAATCAGTTTAGTGTCCAGTTTAGCCAAAAATTGTAAACCAGTATTGTGGGATCACCCACTTAGGTACTTCATTGGCACTCCCAAAACAAAGATCAAAGTATAGAAAAACTCTATCACTTGCATGACCATTTTAACAAGAGCTCAAAAGAAAAAACTTAGAGAAAAAGAAATAGAAACCCAAACCATCATGGCATAAGGAGAAGAAAATCCTTTTCATAGATTTCATCAACCTGAAATAGATAACTGATGAGGACATTCAACAAGCTCAACAAGACCCTAAATTTCACAAGTTCATGGAAAAAATTCTAGAAAAGGATGGAGAGAAATACTTTATGATGCTGGAAAATCAAGGTGTAAAACTACCCAATGATTTTGATGTCAACCAATTGAAGGGAGCTCCCAAGAAAATAGAAGCTAACTCATGAATCATAGATCCACTGAATGCTTTAACTCACCAAATGCAAAATATTCAACAACAAATCCTAGACATGCAAAGGGGGACAACAAAGAGATATTTGTTGCAAGACATTTGTCCTTATCCATTTGAAAGAAATATGATCATGATACCTTTTCCGCCAAATTGTGAATTTCCAAGATATGACAAATACAATGGTAAAAATGATCCTCAAGATCATGTACGAGAATTTTGCACCATGGGTCTGGAATTTGCACATGAAGAAACCTATCTAATGAGATTATTTCCAAGAAGTTTGGGTCATCGATGCATGGAATAGTTTTCAAAACTCCCACCAGGTATTAGATCATTTAAGGAGTTGGTAAATAAATTTATCTCCCAATATTCATACAACATTCAACATGAAATAACCATGAAGGATCTCTATAACACAAAATAGAAAAATGGTGAGTCATTTCTTACATTCTTATAAAGATGGAGATGATTATTTGCTAGATATGCCCGTCCTATACCTGAGAAAGAAAAGATGGATATCTTTATTGATAATATCAATAGTGAGATGAGTTATAGACTCTGATTGTAGTGTCCACCTAGTTTTGAAAAGTTGATTGAAAACGAACTTAAGATTGAGGTTCTTTTGTTAAAAGAGGAGTATTGAAAATTAGAACGAAGGAACAAACTCTACTAACTCTTCTAACCATCATAACATCAATGGAAAATTCAAATTCTGGACAAGAAATAAGAATATTGGTAATGATGGTGTAGTTGACACACATAACGTAAAACTAGTCTTCAATTTATCAGGTACTACACCAAAAAACAATCAAATCAACACTATCGACAAATTTTTCTTTGAAGCAACGTGTCAATGAAAAATTCAAATTCTGGACAAGAAATAAGAATATTGGTAATGATGGTGTAGTTGACACACATAACGTAAAACTAGTCTTCAATTTATCAGGTACTACACCAAAAAACAATCAAATCAACACTATCGACAAATTTTTCTTTGAAGCAACGTGTCGCAAACACATCACTTCAAAGAGGGGAAAAATGTATACACTCAAATTTTGTCTAAAGGATTAATTAAATACAAGTTATTTAATTAATAATCTTTAATTCTTCTACTTATAAATAAATTGAAAATTTTATTTATATAGTTCATTTTCTCTAATTCTTCCTATCCCAAATCATTTTCTTCATATCTTAATTAAATGAACAAATTTAATTAGTTTGTTTTATTTAGTTAACATCCTCTAATTAAATTTGAATTTTAAATTCAAATTTAAGCAAATGTCTACTAACTTATACCCACTCTCTCCCTCTCCCCCATTCTCCCTCTCTCCCTAAACCCTAAACCATATAACCACTCTCTCCCTCTCCCTCACTCTCTCCCACTCCCTCCCTCCCTCTCTCCCACTCTCCCTCTCTCCCTAAACCATAAACCTTATACCAACTCTCTCCCACTCTCTCTCTCTCTCTCTCTCCCTAAACCCTAAACCCACTCTATCTCCCTCTCTCCCTCTCTCCCTCTCCCTACCTCTCTCCC
>VDFB02047230.1:329714926-329743394 GCA_007258455.2 Sequoia sempervirens | reverse complement strand
CTCTCTGTCTCTCTCCCTAAACCCTAAACCCACTCTCCCTCTCTAAACCCTAAACCCACTCTCTCTGTATATCCCACTATCTCTCCCACTCTCCCTCCCTAAACCAACTCTCTCTCTCTCTCTCCCTAAACCATAATCCCTAAACGCACTCTCTCTCCCTCTCCCTCTCTCTCCCTCCCCTCAACTCCAACTCCCCTCCTCCTCCTCCCACTCTTTCCCACTCCCCTCCTCTCCCTCCCCTCCCCCTCCCTCCTCCTCCCCCCACTCTCTCCCACTCCCTCCCACTCTCCAACTCTCTCCCTCTCCCACCCTCTCCCTCCCTCTCCCTCTCTCCCTAAACCCTATACCCAATCTCTCCCACTCTCTCCCTAAACCCTAAAGCCTATACCCACTCTCTCCCTTTTCCTCCCTCTCTTCCACTCTCTCCCTCTCCCTCCCTCTCTCCCACTCTCCCTCTCTCCCTCTCTCCCACTCTCTCCCTCTCCCCCAATCTCCCTCTCTCCCTAAACCCTAAACCCACTCTATCTTCCTCTCTCCCACTCCCCCTCTCCCTCCCTCTCTCCCTCTCTCCCTCCCTCTCTCCCTAAACCCACTCTATCTCCCTCTCTCCCAATCTATCCTTCTATGTCCCTCTCTCCCACTCTCTCCCTCTTCCTCCCTCTCTCCCACTCTCTCCCTGATGTAGGAGCACCCAGTGGTGTAAGGGCAATCTTGCATCACCTGAAAAAGAGTTTCATTTCATGTTGGTAGTTTCTTAGATTTTTTTTCATTTCTAGATACCCTTTTCATTATAATGCAATTCCCAACTTATAGTTTTTCTTTTCTATTCGTGGGTTGGAAGATATTGCAGTTTTAGTCTCTCAGAATTGCACCTAAAAACCTTCTAGGTCAGATTTGAGGTGCTAAATGGTCCCGAAACGGCCCTAAAACTTGCCAAAATTGGTGTAGAAAATTTTGAGCACGTTCTTGACTCCGAGACCTCTCCAACGGTTCAAACGATTCAAAAAACGGAGTCCCGGATCAAAATTTATGGCTCCCAGAAGTTGGTGCACTTTCTAGAAGATACTAATTTTCAAATGTACTTTTGAAATTTGAATTTCAAGTTTAATTTTCAACGCCAGACCACAAAAAAAAACTCAAATTTGAATGTTTTTTTGGCTTCAAACCAAAAAGGAGCTTTATTTATGGGCAGGTTTCTAATTTTTGTGTAGCTTTTGGGGGAACAAGTTTGCATACTGCGAAAAGGGGTTTTTCTGTAATTCTGTAGTTTGCATATTTCCAGAACTTGAGGATATCAGATCCTCTGCATGTAAGAAGATCATTTTCAGAATAATAAAATAACATTCTTTGTTTGGTGTGTTAATTTTCAGTGTCTCAGGTTGCACCCTCGTCAGGTGGTATCAGAGCGAGGTTTTCTTGAGCGTGTGGACAGATTGCCAATCGTGAGGTAGTTCACACCAGGACTGTGGTTGTGGGTCAAGGTTAAGAAATATGCCTCCAAGAGTGATTCCTAGTAGGCATAGTGGTACCAAAGGTGGTCGAGGCAGCAAAAATGTTGGTGGAAGAGATCCACTAGCGGCTGAGGGTTTCAGAGCCCTCTAGAGATAGATTGATGCGTTGCAGGAGCAGATGAGAAGAGGGTTAAACCCAAGAAGGAGAGAAGAAAGTGAGGATGAAGAAGAGGAGGAAGATTCAAATGTAGAAGACGAAGAAGAATCAATTGATCAAGACCAAATGTGGCTGATAAGGGCCATTTCAAAGATTGGGAAAAGACCCAAAGCAGAAGTCCCCAGTTATTCCAGAAGTCTGATCCCGAAAGAGTTGATCGAATGGATCAATGAGTTGGAAGAATATTTCTAATACGAGGAGATAGAGGACCCAGATCAGGTCAAGTTTGCAAAAATGAAGCTGAAGGGCCATGCTAGTATTTGTGGAAAGAGGTCCAGTTGGAGAGAAACCGAAGAGGAAAAGGAAAGATCACTAGATGGGATCGCATGGTGGAGAAACTGAAAAAGCAGTTCATACTGGTGGATTATGAGCTAGATCTGCTGAAGAAATTGCAAGGGTTGAAGCAAGGAAGAAAGTTTGTGAAAGAATACATTGAATATTTTCATAAGATGATCATTAGAACTGGTCATACAGAGGCCATAAAGGAGAAGGTAGCCCGTTATCTTAATGGGTTATGACCGAGCATTCAGGAGGAGCTAAGCCTAGTCAGAATGACCACCATTGAGGATGCATACCAATTTGCTCTAGAAGTTGAAGAGAAGCTGAACAAAAGATTTGACAGCAAGAAAAAAGGACAAGGTTAGAGTGGAAAGGGCAGTGGAAGATCTTCTGGAAGCTGAAATGATGATGAGAAGAAAAATGAAGATGTGGGTACCAGTCGAAACCAAAAGAATGATAACTTCTACCACTCTCGTGATCAAAACAGTGGTGATCAAAGAGGTAGAGGATGAGGGAGATCTGGACAAGGATCTGAAAGAGGTGGTTTCAAAGGAACATGTTTCTAGTGTGGTGAAGAAGGACATCAAGACTACAAATGTACACAACATCAAGGAAGGGCAGACAAAAGGCCGAAAAGTCATGGAAGGGTTGCACATGTAGATGAGGAGGCTCAATCTAAACATTTAGATGATGCTGAAAGGGGAGAAGCCCTAGTGATTAGAAGAGCATTGGTGACTAAAGAGAAGGAGGCAGAACAAAGAAAGAATTTGTTTCGCATAAGGTGCAAATGTGAAGGAAAATGTTGTGATGTCATCATTGACAGTGGGAGCACCGATAATTTGGTGTTAGAGGAGATGGTTACAAATTTGAAGCTGAAGAGGGAAAGGCATCCACATCCGTATCAGATTGCTTGGTTGCAGAAGGACCACAAAGTTTTGGTCAATGAGCAGTGCCTGGTGAAGTTTAAGATCGGGAGCTACCATGATGAGGTACTCTGTGATATCATCCCCATGGATGCATGTCACATGTTGTTGGGGAGGCCATGGTAGTTCGACATGCGAGCTATACATGATGGCCATGCAAACACTTATTCCCTGACAAAGGATGGGGTTCGTCACAAGTTGAAACCCTTGAAGGAGGCCGAAGAAAAGGTATGCAGTAGTGCTAGAATCTGTTATGTTGATGGAAGAATTTTTTTAGAAGGTATGAAGCATGAGCATGTGTGCTATGCATTGATTCCTAGAGTGGGTAAGGAGGATAGTGAGAAGGTGCCAGTAAAAGTTTTTGGGTTGTTGGATGAGTTTCAAGATATTGTTTTTGATAACGTACCTGAGGGTTTACCACCAGTGAGGAAGATCAGTCATCAATTGACTTGATCCCTGGAGCTAGTTTTCCAAATAAGGTAGCTCACAGAATGACTCTGGCAGACAATGAGGAGTTAAACAGACAAGTTCAGGAGTTGTTGAGAAAGGGTTTGATTCGAGAGAGTTTGAGCCCATGTGTAGTACCTACAATACTAGCACCAAAGAAAGATGGGGAGTGGAGGATGTGTATAGAATCCTGAGCCATAAACAAGATAACAATCAAGTATAGATTTCCCCTGCCAAGGATGGATGACCTGATGGATTGTTTGAGTGGAGCTCAGTACTTCACAAAGATTGATTGAAGAGTGGTTATCACTAGATCTAGATTCGAGAGTGAGATGAATGGAAGACTACCTTCAAGACCAAAGAGGGCCTGTACAAGTGGTTAGTCACACCTTTTGGGCTAACCAATGCATCGAGCACATTCATGCAGCTCATGAACGAGGTACTGAAAGAGTTTCTGGGATGTTTTGTTATTGTGTATTTAGATGATATTTTGATTTTCAGTAGGACTTTGGATGAGAATTTGATGCATATTCAGAGAGCCTTTGAGAAGTTAAGAGAGGAGGAATTGTTGATTAATCTAAAGAAGTGTAGTTTTGTGAAGAAGGAGCTAGTGTACTTGGGGTTTGTTGTCTCAGCAGAAGGTCTCAAGATGGACCCAGAGAAGGTGAAGGCTATTATGGAATGGCCTACCCCAAGAACTACTACTGAGGTGAGATATTCCATGGTTTGGCTAGTTTTTATAGAAATTTCATTAGAAAATTCAGTAGTATTTGTGCACCCTTGATTGAAACAATGAGAGGGGATAGAAAAGAGTTCAAGTGGAGCACTAGAGCAGAAAAAGGTCTCGAACTGTTGAAACAGAAGATGACAGAGCAGCTTGTTCTAGCCCTCCCAAATTTCAATAAGGTGTTTCAAGTGGATTGTGATGCAAGTGGTTGTGCCATTAGAGTAGTGTTGAGCCAAGAAGGTAAGCCCATTTCCTATTTTAGTGAAAAGTTAAATGATGCCAAGAGAAAGTATTTTTTATATGATCAAGAATTTTATGCAATAGTTCAAGCACTAAAAAAATGGAGGCATTACCTGTTGCCAAAGGAATTTATTTTGTATACTGATCATCAAGCATTACAGTATCTGAATAGTCAGGGAAAATTAAATTAGAGGCATATGAAATGGGTAGAATTTTTGCATAGTTCTACCTTTGTTTTAAAACATAGGAGTGGGAGGTCGAATAGGGTTGCAAATTCCTTAAGTAGGAGGCATACATTGTTGATGAAGATACAGATTGAAGTGGTTGGGTTCAATGAACTCAAGACATTGTATGTAGAAGATCCTGATTTTGTAGAGGTTTGGAAATCTTGCAAGGAGCTTGTTATAGTAGACATGACAAGGTGGCTAGATTTCATAATTCAAGATGGCATGTTGTTTAAGGGAAGCCAATTGTGTATTCTGAGGAGTTCCATGAGGGAGAACCTGATAAAGGAGAAGCACAGTGGAGGAATGGCAGGACATTTTGGTTAGGATAAGACCATTTCCATTATCAGTGAGCATTATTATTGGCCTTAGTTGTCACAAGATGTAAAGAAGTATGTAGAGAGTTATAGGGTATGTCAGATGGCTAAAGGAGTGAGCCATAATACAGGGTTATATCAGCCCTTACCTGTACCAGAGAGGCTGTGGGAGGATATAAGTATGGATTTTGTTCTTGGTTTTCCAAGGACACAATGAAGGAATGATTCAGTATTTGTGGTAGTTGATAGGTTTTCAAAATTGACACATTTCATTTTGTGTCAGAAGACCCATGATGCATTCCACATTGCTGACTTGTTCTTCAAAGAGGTGGTGCGACTACATGGTCTGCTAAAAAGTATTGTCTCAGAACATGACACCAAATTTGTGGGATACTTTTGGAGGAACTTGTGGAAGAAGTTGAGAACGAAGTTGAAGTTCAGTTTTGCACACCATCCACAAATAGATGGGCAGACGGAGGTTGTGAATAGGAGTTTGGGTAACCTACTGAGATGCTTGGTAGGAGATAAACCCAAGGGATGGGACTTGATCTTACCCCAAGCAGAATTTTCTTACAACAATTCTGTCAAAAGAAGTAGTGTAGATCACCATTCCAGATTGTGTATGGAGGCAGCCCCAGAACAACTCCAGAATTGAGGAAGATGAACCAAGAGAAGAAGATAAGTGTCAAAGCCGAATATTTTGTAGAGCACATCAAGGGTATACATGAGAAGGTAAGAGAATATATTGACAAGATGAATATGCAATATAAGGCCGAGGCAGATCAAAAAAGGAGGAATAAGGAGTTTCAGATTGGTGATGAAGTAATGGCCCACTTGAGGAAAGAAAGGTTTCTAGTGGGAACCTATAATAAATTAAAGATGAAGAAATTCGGTCCCTGCATGATTTTGAAGAAGCATGATTCAAGGAATGCATATGAAGTAGAGTTGCCAGATGGAGTCAACATTTCCCCTGTGTTCAACATTTTAGATTTGATAGAGTATCATGAAGGTGGCGCAGAGGATGCACCAAAAATAGGGCAGTAAGACATTCTAGTGCCTATTTCAGAGAAGGAGGAGATTGAAGCAATCTTGGATAGCCGTGTGGGAAGGAGTACCAGAAACAGCTAGTATAAAGAATATCTGGTGAAATGGAGAGGACAGCCTGTGGAAGATTCATCCTAGCTATCTAAGGAAGAGGTTGACCGTTTGGGTTTTTCTCAACCATTTGAGACGTGACGAGGTCACTTCTCAAATTACCCTAGGTGTTTGATGCAGGAGCATCCAATGGTGTAAGGGCAATCTTGCATCACCTAAAAAAAGAGTTTCATTTCATGTTGGTAGTTTCTTAGATGTTTTTTGCATTTTTGGATACCCTTTTTGTCATAATGTAATTCCCAACTTATGGTTTTGCTTTTCTATTCCTGGGTTGGAAGATATTGCAATTTTAGTCTCCCAGAATTGCACCTAAAAACCTTCCAAGTCAGATTTGAGGCACTAAATGGTCCCAAAACGGCCTTGAAACTTGCCAAAATTAGCATAGAAAATTTTGAGCACGTTCTTGACTCTAAGACCTTTCCAATGGTTCAAATAGTTTGAAAAACGAAGTCCTGGATCAAAAGTTATGGCTCCCGGAAGTTGGCACACTTTCTAGAAGATACTAATTTTTGAATGTACTTTTGAAATTTGAATTTCAAGTTTTAATTTTTGGTGCTAGACCACCAAAAAAAACTCAAATTTTAATGTTGTTTTGGCTCCAAACCAAAAAGGAGCTCTATTTATGGGCGGGTTTCTGATTTTTGTGTAGCTTTTAGGGGAACAAGTTCGCATACTGCGAAAGAGGGGTTTTTCTGTAATTTTGTTGTTTGCATATTTCCAAAACTTGAGGATATCAGATCCTCTGCATGTAAGAAGATCATTTTCATAATAATAAAATAACATTCTCTGTTTGGTGTGTTAATTTTTTGTGTCTCGGGTTGCACCCTCGTCACTCCCTCTCCCTCCATCTCTCCCACTCCCTCCCTCTCTCCCACTCTCTCTTTCTCCCACTCTCTCCCACTCTCCCTCTCTCCCTAAACCCTAAACCCTATACCCACTCTCTCCCTCACTCTCTCCCACTCCGCCTCTCTCCCTAAACCCTATACCCACTCTCTCCCTCTCCCTCACTCTCTCCCACTCTCCCTCTCCCTCCCTCTCTCCTCTCTCCCACTCTCTCTTTCTCTCACTCTCCCCATCTCTCCCTGTCCTCCTAAACCCACTCTATCTCCCTCTCTCCCAGTATCTCCCTCTCCCTCCCTCTCTCCCAATCTCTCCCTCTCTCCCTCTCTATCTCTCCCTCTCTTGCTAAACCACAAACCCTAAACCCACTCTATCTCCCTCTCTCCCTAAACCCTAAATCCACTCTATCTCCCTCTCTCTCACTCTCTCCCTCTCCCTCTCTCTCTCCCACTCCCTCCCTCTCTCCCACTCTCTCTTTCTCCCACTTTCTCCCACTCTCCCTCTCTCCCTAAACCCTATACCTACTCTCTCCCACTCTCTCCCTCTCCCTCACTCTCTCCCACTCCCTCCCTCTCTCCCACTCTCTCCCACTCTCCATCTCCCTCCCTCTCTCCCTCTCTCCCTAAACCCTAAACCCACTCTATCTCCCTCTCTCTAACTTCTCTCCTCTCTCCAAACCCTAAACCCACTTGCCCCTCTCACTCTCCTCCTCCTCCTCTCCTCTCCCACTCCCTCCCACTCTCTCCCCTCACTCCCCACGCTTCTCTCTCCCTAAACCCTAAACAATATTCTAAAAAGGAGATGAGACTCAAAGGATACTATGTATTGAATATATTATGTAATATATTTTAATATATATACAATATATCTCGAATATAAAATAACATATATTATATATAATTAGAGCATACTATAATTATATTTAATATATAATATATACTATAATATATATTATATAATATATAGTATTTATATTTAATAAATTTATAATAGAAAATGAATATCCTGCTCCTAACAGATATCTAATAATTGCATTTCGTTTTTATGCCTCAAGTAGCAACCAAAAATCCAAATTACAAAATCTTCAAATCAATATCGCTAAGCAACGATATCTACCAAGCTTTCACAAATGAGACAATATATCAACATAATATATATAATATATATAATATATAATATATATATAATATATAAATATATATACATATAATATATATAATATATAATATATATATTATATAAATATATAATATATAATATATAATATATATATATAATATATAATATAATATATTATATATATAATATATATATATTAATATATATATATATATAATATATAATATATAATATATAATATATATATATAATATATAATATATATTATATATATATAATATATATATATGATATATTATATTATATATTATATAATATATATTAAATATGTGAAATACTATTGTATATTTATATACACAAATTTATTAAATAAACCTAATATCCATTTTTACTTCATTTAATTGCCGCCATGGGAATATATAGTTTTACAAAACGGATATCCGCTATAACATATATCCGCTTTTGAGGACTTTATAACATGAATTTTTCCTCATTTTCATGAACCTTGCCTCATTTCGGCGACGCAGTAGTTGAGTAGCGACCTCCAGTATGTTGTTTTTGCATATTTTCATTTTTTTTGCTAGTTAGTGATAAATTTAAGTTTTTTTTGCATTCTTTGTAGATTTATTGAATTTTTTCATTTCTATCTAAACTTACAAAAAAAAACATCAAACAAAAAAATGGAACCTTCATTACTAGAAAAAAAGCATAAAATTGAACCTAGCATACTAAACAAACATAAAATAGAACTTTCATTACCCTTCTGCATTTTTTTAAACTGTTTTACATTCTTGTCTATTTTTCCTTCTTCTTTATCACTTATTTTCATGTTTGTTAAATTTTTGTTTTGTTTCTTATTTTTAAGTTAGTATTTCTTTGCTAAACAATTTATTTTTTAATTTTTTAATTGTTTTGACTCTCCTCAGCTCTCAAAATAGAAAGGATCCTTGTAGGAAGTGCTTTGAATTTCTAATACTTGGTGAATCTGGATCCATTGTTAGTACTGACCAGATAAAACTTGTCCCTGCAACCATAGGGAAATGGGCAAAGTGAATGGGTAATAATTGATGGGCTATGCAGGAGGCTATCATATTATATCATATACAAATGATAGCCTCCCACACATCCCATCGATTATTGCCCATTAACTTTTCCCATTTCCCTATGGCCGCAAGGACAAGTTTTGTTTAACCATTACTAACTATGTATACAACTTCACTTAGTATTGGAAATTTAGAGCTTAACACTTCCACCTTTGTTGAATCAATTTGGAGCTTAACACTTCAACCTTTGTTGAATCAATTTGGAGCTTAACACTTCCACATTGCAGTGAGGTAAAAATTTAAGGTATTTTTTAAATGAGATTTCCTCACATCACTTTAACAATTATTTGGTTTTCATTTACATGCCTGTATATAAAATTGTTTTGGCCACATTTTTTTTTCATTTGTATTCAATTAAGCTATTGTGAGTATTGATGGTCATGATTTTAAAACATGTGTTTTAAAAATTATAAACATAAAATTAGCCTAAAAGTTATCTTTATATCTAAATCATGATCCATGCCTCCAGCCCAACCACTCTGTACCTCCACCACCTGTAATCTATTAAAAGTTCACGAGAACAAGTCGATGTGAATGTTAGAACAATTCAGGATCAAGTTAACGCTATTCAAAATGAAGAATGTGTTCACCCATTATTGAGGCATTTTGCATAAAAAATACAAACTATTGTTGATGCGGTTAGGTCCATGGAAGTGGACTTAGATTTGCATCAATGATGGCTAGAGGAAAGGAGATAGTCCCAATCTAAAGAGGAAAATACAAAGAAATGAATAGATGCAACTAAGAGCCACAAAAATTTATTAAGACAATGATCTTACATTTATAAAAAAATTGATCTTGGATGGATATTTTATTAAGAATTTGGTTGGATGGATATTTTTAGTGTTGAATTTATGAATATTTAATAGTATAATGATGAGACAAAAATTTATTAATAAATATTAAATAATCTATTAATTTAGTCTTTGTTCATGTATATAGTGTGCATATATAGTGTTTATTCATGCATCATGGTTGATTGATGACTTATTTGTTGATCATATTAATCATTGTATAGATTTCACATGAACAATCTAATTAACATGTATCTTGATGTCTTCTAAGGATTTTGTTTGAAAGTTGCATAATGTTCTTGTTTATGTATCATAATTGGAAGATAGTTATTCTTATTCATGATGATTTTATGGTCTTTTACATGAATGATCTAATGACATGTTATTAAACTTGAAGGTTTTAATGGAATGAATTTTGAATTGAGTTGTAATGGTTTTGTTTGATGGTTGTATCACTTATATTATTCTAGAGCCTCTCCCAACATGAGAAAACACTCTTCCTCTCAACTCTCTCTCTCTCTCCCTCTCTTCTTAGGCTCCCTCCCTCTTCCCCCTCTCCCTCTCTCTCCTCTCCCTCCCTCTCTCCATCTCTCAATCCTCTCACTGCTTCCTCTCACTCTCAAATCTTCCACCCATCTCTCTCTCTCTAAGTCTCCTCAAAGCTTTCTCCCTCCCTCTCTCTCCTTCTCAAGCCCTCATTCTCCCTAGATCAACTTTTCTCTCATTTCTCCTCTCGCTCCTATCTCTCCTAGATCACCCTCTCTCACTCCCTCTCTGTGTCTCTCTATTCCTCCCTTTAGATCAACTCTCACTTCCCCTCTCTTTGGCTCTCTTCTCTCTCTCTCTCAACTCTCTCTCCTCTTTTTTCCTCCCACCCTCTCCTCTCTCAACCTCTCTCTCTCTCTCTCTCCCTCTTAGGACTTTTCTCTCTCCTCTCACTCTCAAAGCCCCCCTGCCTCTCTCTCTAAGTCTCTCTTGACTCTCCTCCCCTCTCCCCCCCTCTCAAGCCTCTCTCTCTCTCTCTCTCTCTCTCTCTCTCTCTCTCTCTCTCTCTCTCTCTCTCTCTCTCTCTCTCTCCATCTCAAGACTCTCTCTCTCCTCTCTCTCTCCTCCCCTCCCCCTCCTCCCTCTCAAGACTCTCTCCTCTCAAGTCTCTTTCTCTCTCTCTCTCCCTCCTCCAAACTATATATCTCTCCTTCCCCCTCTATACCTCCCTCTCTCCCCCCTCTCTCCCTCTCTCTCTCTCCCTCTCATCTCTCTCTCCCCATCCCTCTCAGGTCTCTCACTCCCACTTAGGTCTTTCTCTCTCCCTCTCTCTCAAGTCCCTCCCACTCCCTCTCTCTCTTTCTTGTGAATTGGTCACACATCAATAAATATATAATATATACTATGTATTAAATATATTATATAATATATATTACATAATATTAATATTTCATATATATACTATATAGTATACAATATAATATAATAGTAAATAATATAATAATATATAATATAATAATACATAATATATAATATACTATATAATATATTATATATAATACATATTATAATACATAATATTATATATTTATGTATTATAAATACATAATAAATATTATATAATATTATGTATTATAAATAATATAACAAAAATATCTGTTTAATAACGGATATCTGTCTAATAATGGATATCCATCTAGTAACAGATATCCATTATGAACGAATATCTATTTTGGTTTGGTATTACAAAACCAAAATGGATATTGGCTCGGGATTTGGTTTGGGATTGCTTGACCTGGAAAGTCAACCCAAAAAACGTGTTTTTGAAAATTTGTTTAGTCTTCCGAGGTTCACCCTTGTGGCTGACAACCTTTTTTTTACCTGAATTTCATCAAATGAAAAGGGTTTATAGAAAAAATTGTCAGCTTTCCACCAATATAACTTTTTCCTTATTTTGAATTTAATAAATTTATAATTATTGTTGATTTTCTACCTACATTATGTCTAAAGTCCTGATTGATAGGTTGATTGAAAAACTTCTATAACTTTCAAACTAATTAACATTTTTCAAATCTACAAGATGCACCACATTATATGCTTTGCATACTATAGGATAAAAAAAAATGAATTTCATATTTTTTTGACCAAGTTATGGTGGTTAGACACAGACTTTTTAATAATTCTGAAAAGTTCTAGTAAAAAAATCATAACTAATTATTTACGTGGAAAAAATTACAAAAAAAAATCTATCACATCCAGGCATGTGTCCTCTACTTATATTAAAAAAATTAGAAAAACATATTATGTTTTTCCTGTACTTAGGGTGGTCAGACATACACTTGCTTCTTATCTTTTTCCTGAAAATTTAGTACAACTACATTGAAATATCAAATTTTCTCAAAACAAATTTACTTTTTTCCAAAAAAAGGACTAGTATCCTAGAAACTACATTCAATTTGCTACAACTTTTGTTCTTACATATTTTTCAAACTATGCTAATAACCTATTCAAATTTTTATGTCAAGTTGCCTAACTCTGATATTCTGAATTTTTATTGCCACTTAGAGGCCTAGTTTGGACCCCCATGATCCTCCACATACCCAGTTTGAGTTGCATGTAGTTGAATTTAGTTGACTTGAGTTGCATGACTACTTACTTTATTTGCATGATAGATAACAAGTGGATACTTTCAATTAAGTGGGGATGCTCAATCATGCATGATGTTTGCATGAATTGATGGAAAGATATGTTTTAGTTAACTCAGATTGACATGGACCCACCTTGGGTGCCCAAGTTGGCATCTTTCAGTTAACACCTTTTACATGAGAATATATTTACAAGGCTCAGTTAAGTGGGCCCATTCTTGGGTGCCAACTTTGAGGTGATGCTTGCAAGATATCTTCATAACCAACGATCAGTTAAGTCTTCAATTTGGGGCGCCTAAATTGAGGAAGGACTTGGTTTGACTTTGGATTTCATGGAGGAACTCTACTTGCACAATCTAGACGTAGATTTTTGTGAGGAGATTTATCCTCTTATAATTTTCAACTCTTTGGAGTTTACAATGTTCATAATTATCTATTAATTGCAGCAAGTTGAAGAGAGTTCTATCAGAGATTGTTACAGGTTAGCAGGTTGAGCATGTGCATGTGTGAGGGTTTGAAGCATGGCATGGGATGTGTAGATTCATGCTTGGTCACATAGAATGCATGGATAGCTTGTGCTTCCAGGTGTAACAAGAGTTTATTTGCAGGTTGTGAAGAAGGATTATTGAAGGCAAGGAAGCATATCAATCAAGGATTGATACAATGTTATTGTAATCTTGTTCTAAGGTTAAATAATAGAAGCACTATTGATTCTGGTGGTGGAATTTTTTCCCGAAAGGGTTTCTCCACATATATGTTGTGTCACTTCTATCTTCTTGTCTCATTCTTCTACAATCTTTTGTCTCTTTCTACAATTGGTAAAATGAATCTAAACAGATTAATCATTTACAAAGAATTGTGACAAAGAACACTTAATTAAATCTATAGTCTCATAGGTTTACAAGTTTAAAGCTACAATTTCACCTTCATTTTCCAACATTTGGTATCAGAGCTAATGGTTGGGTAAAGTTTGGGACATATTTCTCTTAAAATTTTGAAGGTTTTTGGCTGTAGTGGGAGCTTTTACTATTGAGTTATTACAGATTTGTAAAAGAAGTGTGTTTTATCTTCTCGGTTTAGAGATTATGGCTTTATTGAACTTTTGGGAGCTATTTCGTTAACAACGGATTCTTTGATTGTGTTGAGGCCATGGATGATATTCATTTAGGAGATAGTTATCATGATGTCATGGATAGCTTGGTAACATGTTTCAGTGGGAGTTTTTGACAGTGATGTTTTGATGTTTAGCTTGTTGCTATGTATAGCTCGGTATCACAGTTCAGTGGGAGCTTTGGTAGGATATGGTTATCTTCATGTGATTTGAAGAGGTTTTAACATCTTGTTTTATGGAGGACCCTTAGTCTTTGGTAAAGGTGTTATTGTTCTTCCTTTGGAGAGGATGTGGTTGTTTTTGGTTTTGAGTATGAATCATTTGCTTCGAGCTTCATGATTATGCAGGTTGCATTTGAAGTTGGCATGGATTGATTGGTGGATGCTCATGGATACTAGAGAATTGGGTTAGGTTGGATATTTATTATGTTAAGAGATATGTATTGGAATGGTTACTTGTTATAAAAAAAATTCAATAGTAAAGACCGAGGAGCCTACACCGAGAAATGGATGTGAGTCCACCATAGACTTGATGAGAAGGTTGTCTTTATTGAAAGCTTATATTGCTTGGTGTTGTATGCACATGACAATCTTGTATCCCACTCTTGGTCTACTTGGTAGGTAAAATGATCTAAGAAGTATTTCCCGCCTGATTATTAGAAGCATTATTTATATGTATCTTGTCTTCTCTTATGCATTGTTGAGAAGTAGATGCATGATTTTATGTATTTCCATTGTTCTCCTTACAATATTGAACTTGAGTTAGTCCTGAGGATTTGGGTAGGAGAGATACGAGAGATAGTTAGTGGCTTAGGGCATATTCCCTTTTGTTGTGGGGATGTTTGGCTAAGTTTGATCTACTTTCTGTGAGGTTTACATCTAAGTTCTACCATGTTTCATTATAAGTTGAATGGTTAGATGTTGATATCCTGCCATGTTTCATTATTGCTTCCCTTCATGGGAGGGAAATGGTTTTCAAAGCTAAGCTTTTGAAAAGTTGAAGATCAAGCTATTTTCTCCTCTTCCTGATGATGGATCACTGAGTGTGATCCAAAACATCGACACAAAAATACACATAGTTGAATCCAAAAGCTAAACTTTCTAACTCATGGACTATGGAAAATTCATACCAGCTATTGATATCCTTTTAGTTTGGGAGTGTTGAAGGAGATCTTATTTTACACAGTTTTGCACATGTTAATGTGGTATAAGAACATGGTTTGATTTGTAGGTTCTCTCTTTATGGGAATATTGTCTTCTTCTTGAAGGTTTTTATGTTATGAGATGTATTTTGCATATCATTGTATTCTTATTTGACACTATGATAGAGTAAGCCACATCCTCTATGTGAAGTGCTATAGGAGGACTTGTTAATGTTGTGATCTTGTTTTTCAAATTTGACATTACTTGTGCAGTGGGAGTTCCAAAAGGTATATGTGTTATGTATGAGAGGGGCACCTCTCTTGGACTGGTTACACTTTACTATAGTGAGTTACTTCAGAGGTTTTCTTATCACATGTCTATGTGTGTTGTTACCTTGGAGTCTTATTTTGCAGGATGGTGGATATACATGGACTTGTTTGCAGATTTGGGTTGTTATGTTGATAGCATGAAGTTCTACCTATGATAGTAGTTTACCCTAGTTTGTGGAATGGATAGTTTTGGATGAGCTAGCAACTTGTTATGGTTTCTATTCCAATTTGGTATGAGTGTGGCAGAAGAGTCTTTTGTTATCATTTGAATTTGATGCTTGTGTTCATGTATAGATTGGTGCAAGTTTCGGTGATAGAAGAAATGGTTATAGGGACTTGGGAAAGGTATTGGTTCTTGGTGCAGGAAGGCCATTAGCCTTGAGTTCTCTACTTGATTTATAATGATGATTCCTTGTTTAGAATAATTATAATGTATAATTTCAAGTGGGAGAATGTTGGGAATAGGATACCATTTAATTGTAATCACTAACTCATTTGACTGCAAAATCTGATGAAATATGTATAATTTGATGTATTGTCAGCTGTTTGTGATAATTGATGTGTAATTTTCATTTTTTTTAAATTTTATCCCCGACGTTCGTCGAAATTTTGACAAACATGGAAAATCAGAAAAAAAACAAATTATGGCCGACATAAATAAAAGTGATTTCGCCTATTTATTGCAACAATGTTTTTCTATACTTGCGAATTTGCTCTACTTGCAAATTTACTCTACTTGCGACAGTTTGTGGAGAACTAAGGATGATTTTATTGGGAAAAATCAGAAAAAATTCAAGAAGATATCACCAGGTTGAGGGTAGTTATTGTCTTTTTCCAGAATTCATTTGTGAAGTCAGATTTGTACTTCCAAGTTTGAAAATCATATTTTAAAGCAACACCTCATTAGATTTCCTTTTTAGACTAGTGCATTTTAAGAATTTCATTTCCAGATTTTGTTGTGCAAGTTCAATATTCTAATTTTAGGAGTCTAACGTTTGGAAATCATAGTAAAATCATAATTTAATAACTTATGGAATTAGCTTTTTAAAGTGTTTTTTGGGTTCATTAACTTTAGACTATCTTCTCTTTTGCAGGGGTGGTTGCATGTCAAATTTTTTTGGTGCAAAATATCATAATTATTAGTTTTTATTACTTGTCTATGATTAAAAATTATTAGAGTTTGAGTTTGATACTTTTTTAAGATCTAAATATTCAAGCTTGGTAAAGAAAAATTATGTTAGATAATATTAGTGTAGAACAAAATGAACAGACAAATGCTAGAATGTGGGCTAGATTGAAAAGAAAGGGTGATGGGAAATGTTATTGTCCTTGCAATAATTGCAAGGGCTTAAAGACAAGAAGAATTTTAATCACAACAGCTGAGAAACATTGTAGGCAACATGGTCACATTGAAGGGGGGCATGATTATCGTCCATAGGTAAAATGTTGATTATATGTCTTTATTTTGATTGAATTTGTAAATGTTTATATTGTTTTAACATTTCTATATATATAAAAAATTACATGATCATGATCATGGTTTATTTGTGTCGACCATTATTATAAAGGTGGGGCACCCTAGGGCACAAGATATGGATTATCACACCTCGAATAATGTGGTTTTGCAAGTGGAGGAACATGGAGCTATGAATATCAAAGATGAAGTTAATGATCCTATGGAAGAAGATGATCATGTGCCAGAAAACACAGTTGAAGATGATGGTACAAATACATTGATCCATGATACATTTAGTGGCACAGCTGATCATGATGATCGAGATGACTTTGATGATGTTCATGATTTACCTATACTTGAGAAGGCACATGAACCCCTTTATGAAGGCTCTGAAAAAACTCTTCTCTCTACTATATTGTTGCTGGTGAACTTGAAGGTTATCAATGGTTTATCCAACATAGCAATGTCACGAATGTTAAGGTATGTCATATATATGTCATCTTTTCTCATCTATTTTAATTGTTGTTAGTTCATCATTAGTAAATAAAGGATGAAATATGTACCATTAATATTCTTTATATTAACAAATTATTTTTTGTTGTAGATTGATTGGTGAATTTTTGTTACCACCATCAACATTTTACCTTTTGTTCGGCATCAGATTTATTTAAGCATTATGAAAGATATTGGAATGGAGTATCAAGCAATAGATTTATTGTCCCAATGATCATATTATATATCATAAACAACATGAATTTGCAACATAATGCCTGAAATGTATAATGATATCAAATAGATCAACTAACAAAAAGATGCCTCGAAGGTTCTTTTCAAGCTATATCTCCCTGCTATTCCAATGCATGCAACGACATATTTAGGGTGCTAAAGCTTAGCACAATTTATGGATTACCATGCACATAATAGAAGTGGAGATGAAATTTTCAAATGCCTATGGATGGTTCTCAAGATATAAGGACATGGAGGAAAATGGCCACACTTTAAAGAAGAACCTCATAATCTCAGGCTTTCATTGGCAGTAGATGGTATCAATCCATTTGGAGAGCTGAGATCTATTTACTCGAGGTGGCCTATTTTTTTTATCAACAAGAATATTCCTCCATGGATGTCAATAATAAAGAGGGAGGCCATAATGTTGGCAATGATTGTTCTAGGTATTTTTACATCAATTTTCTTTAACATAGTATAACTTGGTTCTATTTGTTGCATAATGACTTATATTTTTTTCATTTAATAGTCATGTATATTAATTTATATATATTGCAGTAAAATGGTTATAATAATTATGTAATGTTTTTGTTCATTCAACTAGGTAAGCACCAAGTTAAAGATACAAATGTATATATCGCTCTTATCTATCGAAAGTTACTAAAGCAGGAATGTCGCCACTATGTATGACGTCTCTAGACCAATAGGACAAAGACAATTTCAATTCCATGCAATGCTTGTATGGACAATTCATGATGCCCAAGGGCTAACACATTTTTGTGGTATGTTATAACGTTCAACTGCACTTTAACGATATTTAATTTTATGAAGTAGATATCATGCATGTTTTTTAAATAATCTATTCATTATATATATAATTATAAAAATTGACATATTTAATCCAATTATATATGATCTTGCAGGTCTTTAAACAAAAGGAAAATTTGCATGTCCAATTTGTGGTCCAAACATGAAATCTCGTCATTCAACAAGTGTAGGAAAGCAGGTGTTTGATGAGTATAGGCACTTCCTCCACATAAATCATAAGTATCGAGCTATTGAAAAACATCTTTTCAATGGGAAAGAAGAGACTACATCAAAACTGTGAAGAATGATACCTCACCTATGGAAGTTGGAATATAATAGAATTAATTGTCAAGGTTATACATCGGATCAAATTGTTTATCTATCATATATGATATGTTTGGAATTTATATTTTTATATTGTGTTTTGTTTGCTCATGCTGTAATTGACAATGATTGTCATTGTTAATTTATTTAACTTATATGCTTCATGAAGGTCGTCAAGGCATTAATGGTTGGCTTCCACAGGGAATGAAAAGTTATTCCAGAAAATTTAGTAGGTTTCCCTACTATGAGCAGCTACAAGTTGTGCATTTGTTTGATACAATGCATATAAGAAAGAATATAACAGAAATGTTATGGAAAGTATCAGATGGAAGGCATGACAAAGAAAAAATTGTCAAAATTTGTAGTGACATTCAAGAAGCCAATCATGCAATGAAAAATGTCATTCAATTAAATAGTGATGGAGACCAAATTAATATAAGCGCCCTTCCTTGGTTATTAACGGAGCAAGAAACAATGCTATAAAAGAAGTCATACGAAAAATTTGATTTCCCACAGGATTTGCTGCAAACATAAACAATATCATAACAAAGAAGGGTGAATTTGGGTCAGGGATGAAAACGCATGATTGGAATACCTTCATTAAGGTAATTATTCTGGTATATTATATATATATTTGTATACTACATATACTTTTCAGTGTATTATGTTTACTACTTTTGGAAAAATAATGAAAAGATCATTTTATAATTATTGTAGTACGTTCTACCTCTATCTCTCCTAGAAAACTTCAACAACAATATCAAGCAAGTTATATATGATCTTGGAAAATACATGAGGTAAGTAGCAATATTTGTTCAATTCATTGTATAGATCTTATAATTTCCATTTTTTTTACTTGTTATGTAATATATTGTATATTGTTGTTAAATCTCGTTAATATATTTGCGCCTTGAATCATTTGTAGATGGTTGTCATCTAAAGAAATCCATAAAGAAGATCTAAATTATTGGAAGAGAAAATTTCCTCGTCTAATGTGTGAAATACAAAAGTGTCTACCTTCGACATTTTTCAATGCACAAGAACACTACCTCATACACCAAGTTGAGGAGATTGAATTGTGTGGACCTGTACACACAAGGTCAATGTGAATGACTGAGAGGCACTTGAAATTTTTGAAGGCTTTAGTTAGACAAAGAGCACATCCTGAGGGTTCTATGGTGGAGGGATATATGGTATACCAAACCATGGTGTACATTACTGAATATCTTCCTAAGTTTGCAACAAAGATCCATGTAGATCGCATTTGAGATCCCAACTCCATTAACAAATTCGAAGGGGAGTACCTGATGGGGAAAGGTAGATTGAGGAAAGTGAAAGGTAATTATAATACATTTTACATTTGGTTTTTATGTATATTGTACTTATTTAATTATTAATCTTCAATATACATCAATTATAAATTAAGGTCGTATACCATGGTAATTAACTAATTGATGTAGACCTGGGAGGCTCAACTCAACCAACCTATCAACCTGACTTTAAGAGGCTTCCAAAAAGTTTAGAATGACCACTTTAAACAATCCAAACAACTCTCAAAGCCTGACAAGCAACAAAAGTCAAATTTCACACTTTGACTCCTTGAATCCTTGTAGCAGTGCAAACCTAGTTTTTCCCAATAATTAAAAAATTTCCCAAAACAATAGAAAAAAACTTGATGGTTTTAGACACCCATTTTGGAATTATTAAACATAATTCAAGGGAAAGTACAATTCCTTTGGAAAAAATCACCAAAATCACCCTTTCTAGGTTGTGTTGATTAGGCCAATTATGCCTATTTTACAAAGCAACTAGTCTTTAAACTTGTCATATGCCCATGAAATCTTGGGGCAGCAATTTTTATGCCTCCAAACCTCTGAATCCACAAAAGGATTCCACTTGTATGACCAAATTCTTGCCAAACCCAAAAAACCCTTGTTTTAGGCCAAAATCATGAGGGTTTATTCAATCTCATACTTCCACGACCTCCTAGACCTCAAAAACAACTCAGACACAACCCATTAAGTCTGCACATGGGTAAAAATTCATAAAATCAGATCTCCCATACATATTTTGTTGAAACCCAGGCTTGAACCTCTCATTTCACATGTTTTTCCTCACAAAACTCTTGAGGACAACATCTATACCTTCTTTATTTCTCATCCTATGAGGGTTTACAATGATCACTTTATGCCTTTTAAAGGAATTTATACCTCAACTACCGAACAACCACCTCTACAACTGAATTTTTAATCTTTTATGATCACATGAAACATAAAACACACTAATTTCAAGGTTGTTAACATCACTATTGAAATGTTTTAATTTTTTGAATTTGTTAACGTCATTTGTGAATTTCAATTTTTTTTGATATAGTTGATTGAGAGTGGGATGCACTACATTTGTATGTTGCAAACAATCTTGATTGGATGACAGTATGGATTGAACGATGTCAACAATCTGGTCACACATTAACATGGGAAAGTGTGTCTTCATTGGTTAAAGAAGCTCATCGTAATGGATATTACAATGTTACACAAAGGGAAATTAATTTAGCATATGGTTTAAGAGACAAATAGGTACATATAAATGTATTAATCACCCATATTATTTATTTATTTTCAATTATATTGATGTATATATATGTTGAGATTTTTTTCTTTGCATACATTCAACCAAGAATAAATATGTTTATCAACTGACGATATTGCAATAATTTTTTCATGTTTGAAATATTGCAGGTGAAACACCACAAGGCTATGTGGTGCAATGGTCATAAATTTTGAATCAAAAAGTTAGATGACACAAAGAAAACTTGTGATTCTGGGATAGTTGCAGTGTTTCAGGTGACTAATTTTTCATCTAGAAGCGACATACATCTAGAAGTCTCAAAAAATTGATACTATGGGATTTTGGATGATATACTTGAGTGTGAATTTAAGTCCTTCAAATTAGTTATGTTCGTCATCATATGGTACAGGCTATGATTGAATGAAAATGATCCTGAGAGAACTGTTATTGAACATGATAATGGATTTACCATGGTTAATACAAGGTCGATTGAGGGAGCTGGAAATGAGCCCTATGTTCTTCCAAGCCAATGTGAGTAGGTATTTTACTCAGAGGTTCCAAGTAAACCAGGTTGGTCATTTTTTGTTAGAAATGATCCAAGAGGAAAGCCGGTAAAGTATAATGTGGTGAAGAAGAAGAAGATATCGAAGAACTAGAAGATGATGTACATGATGATCAGGATCAACAATTAGTTGATGATGTGCCTGACAAAGATGTCGAAGAGGAGGAACTAGATCATGATGATGTAGAAGTTAATGATCATGAAGATGATATCTGTGTGGATGATGACATTATCGAAACTGATATCAATGACGATGATGATGATATGACCAATCCTTACAATGTCAAATCTAGATCGGATGATACAGAAAAAGAGTTGGATGAAGAAGAAGATCAATGACATTGAAATGTATGAGTTATGCGATTGTATTATCTATGTAATTTTTAATTTTTAATGTATGAGTTATGTACATAATTAATTCATGATGTTTTTAATGTTTATGCCATTACATAATTAATTCATGATGTACTTTTAAATGTTTAATTTTAATTCATGATGTTACAACTATTATAGTTCTCCTAGAAATTTCCATATGATCATAATGAATAGTGTTTTGGGAAATTTCATGAAAGATGACACATTGATCGTAGTAGTGAAATAATTGCAAAGTCGTTTAGATTTTTTAGACCAATCACCCTTCGCAATATCATTTTTAGGATCATCTCCAATTTGATTACTAAGACACATAAGGTTGGATTTGATTGGCTTATCTTGTAGGAACATTGTGGCTTTGTGTAATGTGAGAATTTTTTTGATGGGGTACTTGCTATTGCTAAGGTGGATCACTCCTTTCTGCGAAGGCCATACACTTATGATTGGGTCAAGTGTTCTTTTCTTTAGAAAATTCCTATTGCCTTTTTGATAGGTTATGATTTGATTAGATGGGTTATGAAGCACTTATTTCAAGTAATTTATGTCTATTTTAATTTGTAATTTATTAAATTCAAGCACATCCAAAATTATGTCCCTTGATTTAATTGATTATTACGTTATTTAATTATTAACTCAAATGATACCTCCAATTTAACTATATATATCTAAAGTGTTGAACATTTTTAGATCAAATTTAATAATTAACTCAAACAACTTTTCCAATTTAACTAACATCTTTTAATATATTAAAAAAATATGATTTATGAAAGAAGTATATTGGCATGAAATTAAATATGATTTGTATTCCAATGTAAAAACTACAAAGAATGGAAACAATTCTTTCAACACATAAACTATTATGTAGTAGTCAATTAAAATGAAAAAGCTTACTCTATATTAGTTAGGATACACAACTAAGAAAATGATCTAAATAGTCTAATAATTTCAAAAACACAAACAATATTAGGTAGATAATCAAACATATTTCATTTCTACAGTGACTTATTTATCCTAGAGAAACTAAGTATATAGTATACAAAGAAAACGAACAAACCCACAACTACCCCTATTTTGAAGGAGTTTAGTTTTCTCCCCTTCCTGATCTCCCTAATATTGTCTAATTATTTTAAAGAGACCAAGGGTCATAACACAACTTTATTCAACCCACTAAATATCTTGGTTAATGAAACTTGACAAAAGCAAAAAAACAATTGCTACATTTGACATTTCATGTGGAATGAAGAGTGGTGACAATAATCTACTTATAGTTTAATAAAACACTATTTTTAGAAGGCTTGACATTAGAGAGAGGTAGCTGTGTGAGAGGGAGAGATAGGTTGAAAGAAAGATAGAGAAGAGATGGAGACAGATAGGCAGAAAAGGAGAGAAGCAAAGAGGGGAGACTAGGAAAGCTTATATGTAGAAAGGGAGAGAGAGAGAAGAAGATAGGAGAGAGGGAGGAGAGACATAGAAAGGGGCAAGTGATATAGAGAGAGGGATGGTGAGATGAGAGATAGAGATATATGGGAAGAGAAAGAGAGATGAAGATATATGGAAGAAGAGAAAGGAAGAGAGGAGATAGGAGAGCTGATGATGGAAGGGGATAGGAGGAGAGATGGTGAGAGATAGAGAGGGTCCAGAGATAATGAGAGGAGGGAGAAAGGGATATTGATAGGCAGAGGAGGAGAGATAGAGAAGAGGGGGACAGAGGGAGAGATAGGTTGAAGAGGAAGAGAGAGAAGAGATGGAGATAGATAGGCAGAAAAGGGAGAGAAAGAAGAGGGGGAGAGGGAGATAACATGTAGAAAGGGACAGAGACAAGACATATGGGAAGAGAAAAAGAGAGAGAGATAGGAGATATATGGGAAGAGGAAAGAGAGGTGGAGATAGAGAGTCTAATGGAGGGAAAAGGATGCAGGGAGACAAGTGAGAAGATACAGGAGAGCAGAGGTGAGAGCAAGGAAAGGACAGGAGGAAAGTAGTAGCAGGAGAGAGTGGAGGAAAGAGGGTAGGAGGAGAGACAGGCCGAAATAGTGTTAGCCTAAAAGGAGGGACATGATAAAGAGAAGAAGAGGGAGGAATTTACAGGAAAGCAGTAGAGAGCCAAAGATGTAGGAGAAGTAGTTGAAGTCTTCCAACAGAAGTAGGAAGACACAGGAAAAAAGTGATGAGAGAGATATGTGGAGCCATGGGAAAGAGATGTGAGGTGGAGAAAGTAGAGTGGAGACAAGCAGAAAGAGCAGCAGGAGTGTAGGAAGTGGTGAGAGGGAGGTAGGATGTGATCCAATTAGAGAGAGGGAAAGTGAGGGAGCAGAGCAGCCCTGGCCACAGAGGAAAGAGTGTTTTGGACAAGAGCAGTGGTAGATGGAAGGCAGAGCGAGCCAGGAAGGGAGATGCATCAACCTATTCCTGGCCTGTCTGCTCTGGTCTCATCTTTTATACCAGTGCCTTTTCATGGCAAGTTGCATGCAGTTATACCGAATATATAATAATTTAAATATAATATAATTATATTATATAATTTAATCTAATATTACTATTATATTAAATATATATTATATTAATTATAATTTGTATATATAAAAATATACTTATTATTAATTATTAATTATAATAATTTTACATGTATTTAATAATTTTGTTAAAGAATATAATATATAATTATAATAAGTCGAATAATTATATAGTTTATTATGTAAATATAGCTAATATATACTCTAATTTATTATGTAAATATAGCTAATTTATTATTAAAACCTAGGTAAATGGTGCCATAAATTTCAATTTAATTAACATACTCTAATTAAAACCTAGCTCGTCAAATTGAAGTGAAAGGTCAATACCAGTGCCGAGGAAGAGAGGAAGAGTTTCGAGGAGTGAGAGAAAGGTCCATATCAGCACCGAGGAAGAGAGGGAGAGTTTCGAGGAGTGAGAGATAGGTCCATACCAGCGCCGAGGAAGAGATTGGAGTTGTTTTAAGGTCAATACCAGTGTCAACGAAGAGTTTGGTAGAGTGAAAACAAGGCGAATACCAGCACCGAGGAAGAGTTTGGAGGAGTGAAAACAAGGTCAATACCAGCACCAGGGATGAGGTTGAGGGCACTCAGGGAAAATCCACGACCAAGGGACAATGAGTACTGTAAGTTTGGCACCCCAATTCTCTTTAACTTGCATTTTTCATGCCTAGTTTCCAATTTATATGCAATATTTACACATGCATAATATGGATAATAGGAGCTTCATGCCTCAAACAAGGGTTTCAAATTATCCTAAACTACATAACACAAAACACAAAACACATATCCATACAAATTTTTTTTGACAAAAATACATGATTGGCCAAAGGAATAGTGTCATAGAATATTAAGCCAAAATTCAAAACCAATCTACAATCCATGATTCTAGCATTGATATATTTTTTAAATCACCCCAGCAGGAACAAAACTTGCATGACATCCATTGATTCTAAAATGCCTTGTTTAATCCCAAATCCAAAATAAGACGAGAACAAGTTATTTGTATAATTTTTATGGTAACTATAGGCAATGAATCAAACAATTGAATAGTAACAATTAACAAGAAATATTTGTGTGCTCCAAAATATCTAATTATGTAAAAACCTTGCTCAAATCTAAATTCAAAAACCAAACTCAAAGTTAAAATGTATCTTTCTAAAGTAGGTTTAAAGGTTTGTGTCGTAAGTTTGTAACATCCATAAGATCTATTTTAGTTAGGTTCACAGCTAAAATCTTAAGATTGTAGTGCAAGCCTACTCCGCATAGCAATTTGGGCTATCCATAGCTTCAGTTTCATCCATGCCACACACAACCTCAAAAAAATTGAGTCTGTTTCATTTTGTTCATTTATCAAGGTTTACACTTCCAAAGATATGATAGAAGGGATGAGGATGGGATCGTGTCTCAAATGATTTTGGTAGAATAGGTACCTCTCAGTCTTTAGCTTTCAATGAAAAATATATCAACATAGACTCGTGTTCCCATATTCAGTAAAAAAGTGAGCTCTGGAATGATATAAAATCCTCTATTAAAAAAAGGACGACAATAGCTGATCAATATCAATTTCTAGAGGAACTGAATGGCACATATTCTAAATTACAACAATAAACCCAAAAAAAATCATTTCTCAGACCCTCAAACCCTTACACAGGAAAAACAGGGCAGTCCCAAGACAATGGGTGGATTGGTGGATGTCATTTCTATTTAGCCCTCAAACCCTTACACAGGAAAAATAGGGCAACCCCTGTATTTGATTGTTTTCTTCCACAAAAAAGTGATTTAGCACTTCAAAACAAATGCAAATGAAAGGGAACACATATATTTATCTACACCAATGATCTCAAAGCATTTCAAGCTTGTACGAGTCCATACAACACAAAAGAACTTTAGAAAAATAGTAAAAACACAGAAAATTGCTTCAAGAACATGGTATTTGATATGAAATTTTGGTATCAACTCCTCCAACAACCTTTTCTCGGGCCTTGGAAGGCTTTTTAAATCATCTCAGACCCCAAATACCTTCAACCATGATGCAGGGTGAGCAGGGGAAGCTTCTTTAGATGATCAACTAGATGATCAAACCACCAACTTAGCACAACTCTCTCAAATAATCTTTAAGTGGACCTTTCCAATCCACTATTCCTTCAAGGAAAAGACCCGCCCAACTAGGGTTCTTGTACTCAAACAATCAAGAGGGCTTGTATCCACTTGGATCATGTCAAATAGGACTAAACCAAACCATGACACTCAAGTTTTCACTTAGGAAACTCCATTTTCTCATCGCTCTAACCACTAGGCCTCTTTACCACCAACTTAGCACAACTCTCTCAAATACTCTTTAAGTGGACCTTTCCAATCCACTATTCCTTCAAGGAAAAGACCCCCCAAACTAGGGTTCTTGTACTCAAACAATCAAGAGGGATTGTATCCACTTGGATCATGTCAAATAGGACTAAACCAAACCATGACACTCAAGTTTTCACTTAGGAAACTCCATTTTCTCATCACTCTAACCACTAGGCCTCTTTACCACCAACTTAGCACAACTCTCTCAAATACTCTTTAAGTGGACCTTTCCAATCCACTATTCCTTCAAGGAAAAGACCCCCCCAACTAGGGTTCTTGTACTCAAACAATCAAGAGGGCTTGTATCCACTTGGATCATGTCAAATAGGACTAAACCAAACCATGACACTCATGTTTTCACTTAGGAAACTACATTTTCTCATCCCTCTAACCACTAGGACTCTTTACCACTAAAAGGCTTGTAGCCTTGCCTGGTAGGATAGTCAAAATAAAATCCACATATAAGCTTCTATTAGGCCCAAACCACTAAACTTAGACAAGTAATATATGTCCCTACAAAGTCTCAAAACCTTATTTCTTGACAGTGGACAGTAAAACAAAAATGGACCAAAACAACGTTGCTCCAAGAGGCCTAATTGGCAGGCTACAATAGGACAGTTGACTATCTAGGCTCTCCCCTTCACCCCAAAGCCTTGAAACAGGTTCTTACAGGCTAGTTACACCCATGTCTATCACTCCTAAGTTCCTTCATAGTTAAAATCACCCTAAAAAAGAAAAACTCAACTTTTTGCTTCACAATCTAGGCCACTAAATAAATAGATCTTCAATGTAATGCTTTCCCACTTCAATTCCTTCTCAACCTTCTCTATAAATGCATACAGAGTTTCAAAATATTTAGTTTTATCAACAAATTTTAGAGGAAATTTCTTCCCTAATTCCTTCTCAAATACAACCACCATTATTATTATCATTTGCAACCCTTGTGTAGTAACTTTGAAACTTGGTAATTTTATCGTTATTTTCTTTTGAAGTACACACATGCAAAATAGTTGTTTATGCACATAAGAGATAACAAAAGTAACCACATTTCAATTACATACAAATTGATGGGGAGAAGATAAACACCCAAAGTTATTGAAACATTATTAGCATATCCTACAACCATTGCATTCCAAGAGATGGCATCTCTTTGAGCCATTCCATCAAATAGCGCACGTGCCTCATCTATACTTCCACATTTTGAATACATGTCTACTAGAGAATTTCCAACTATAATATTTGACAAAACTCCCCCTTCCATTATGTTACATGATGGATGTCCATACCCTGTTCCAAAGCTCCCCTTTTGGCATAGGAAGGGAGGATGCTCACAAAGGTTGTTGAATTTGGCTTTACACTAGCCAATTACATTTGCTTTAAAATTTCTAAAGCCTTTTGAACAAATCTATTTTGTGCATATCTTGCAATCATTGCAGTCCATGAGACGACATTTCTTTGAGGCATTTTGTCAAATAGTTCACATGCTTTGTCTATGCTTCGACATTTTGTATACATGTCTAACAAGGCAGTTGCAACTACAAATGATGAAAATCCTCTATCCTTTATGTTTTGATGGATGTCCATACCTTATTACAAAGCTCCCCTTTTGGAACAGGCAGGGAGGATATTTGCAAAGGTTGTCGAATTTGGCTTTACACCAGCCAGTTACATTTTTCTAGACTAGCATGTTTGCAAATGGAATACTTTAAAAAAAAAAATTGCACAATTTCATCAAAATTTCGA
>VDFB02047230.1:329680150-329714826 GCA_007258455.2 Sequoia sempervirens | reverse complement strand
TATGTGAAATACGTTATTGTATATTTATATACAATAAATTTATGATATAATAAATGGATATCTATTAATAACGGATATCTATTTTTTACTTCATTTAATTTAAGCCACATGGGAATATAATATAGTTTTACAAAAACACTTATAATAGATATCCATTTCTTTGAGGACTTTATAATGCAAATTCTTCCTCATTTTCACAAACCGTGCCTCATTTTGGCGACACAACAGTCAAGCAGTGACCTCCAACGACCTCCAGGTATGTTGTTTTTGCATTTTTTCAATTTTTTTTTGTTAATTAGTGATAAATTTAAGTTTTTTTTTTGCATTCTTTGTAGATTTATTGAATTTTTTCATTTCTATCTAAACTTACAAAAAAAAACATCAAACAAAAAAATGGAACCTTCATTACTAGAAAAAAAGCATAAAATTGAACCTAGCATACTAAACAAACATAAAATAGAACTTTCATTACCCTTCTGCATTTTTTTAAACTGTTTTACATTCTTGTCTATTTTTCCTTCTTCTTTATCACTTATTTTCATGTTTGTTAAATTTTTGTTTTGTTTCTTATTTTTAAGTTAGTATTTCTTTGCTAAACAATTTATTTTTTAATTTTTTAATTGTTTTGACTCTCCTCAGCTCTCAAAATAGAAAGGATCCTTGTAGGAAGTGCTTTGAATTTCTAATACTTGGTGAATCTGGATCCATTGTTAGTACTGACCAGATAAAACTTGTCCCTGCAACCATAGGGAAATGGGCAAAGTGAATGGGTAATAATTGATGGGCTATGCAGGAGGCTATCATATTATATCATATACAAATGATAGCCTCCCACACATCCCATCGATTATTGCCCATTAACTTTTCCCATTTCCCTATGGCCGCAAGGACAAGTTTTGTTTAACCATTACTAACTATGTATACAACTTCACTTAGTATTGGAAATTTAGAGCTTAACACTTCCACCTTTGTTGAATCAATTTGGAGCTTAACACTTCAACCTTTGTTGAATCAATTTGGAGCTTAACACTTCCACATTGCAGTGAGGTAAAAATTTAAGGTATTTTTAAATGAGATTTCACATCACTTTAACAATTATTTGCTTTTCATTTACATGCCTTAGACATAAATGAGCTTTACACATTTTTTCATTTGTATTCAATTAAGTCATTTATATTGATGGTTTAAGGGGATTTTAAACATGTATCTTAAAATTATAAATTATAAATTTAATGCAGGTTATCTTATATCTAAATCATGGATCCATGCCCTCCAGCTCCAACCACTCCACCTCCACCACCTGCACCCGATGGTGCTCGCTTTCGAGAACAAGTCGATGTGAATGTTAGAACAATTTAGGATCAAGTTAACGCTATTCAAAATGAAGAATGTGTTCACCCATTATTGAGGCATTTTGCATAAAAAATACAAACTATTGTTGATGCGGTTAGGTCCATGGAAGTGGACTTAGATTTGCATCAATGATGGCTAGAGGAAAGGAGATAGTCCCAATCTAAAGAGGAAAATACAAAGAAATGAATAGATGCAACTAAGAGCCACAAAAATTTATTAAGACAATGATCTTACATTTATAAAAAAATTGATCTTGGATGGATATTTTATTAAGAATTTGGTTGGATGGATATTTTTAGTGTTGAATTTATGAATATTTAATAGTATAATGATGAGACAAAAATTTATTAATAAATATTAAATAATCTATTAATTTAGTCTTTGTTCATGTATATAGTGTGCATATATAGTGTTTATTCATGCATCATGGTTGATTGATGACTTATTTGTTGATCATATTAATCATTGTATAGATTTCACATGAACAATCTAATTAACATGTATCTTGATGTCTTCTAAGGATTTTGTTTGAAAGTTGCATAATGTTCTTGTTTATGTATCATAATTGGAAGATAGTTATTCTTATTCATGATGATTTTATGGTCTTTTACATGAATGATCTAATGACATGTTATTAAACTTGAAGGTTTTAATGGAATGAATTTTGAATTGAGTTGTAATGGTTTTGTTTGATGGTTGTATCACTTATATTATTCTAGAGCCTCTCCCAACATGAGAAAACACTCTTCCTCTCAACTCTCTCTCTCTCTCTCCCTCTCTCTTAGGTCTCCCCCTCTCTCCCTCTTCCCCCCCTCTCCCTCTCTCTCCCTCTCTCCCTCCCTCTCTCCATCTCAACTCTCTGCCTGTCTCTCCCTCTCACTCTCAGGTCCCTCCCACCCATCTCTCTCTCTCTCAAGTCTCTCAAAGCTTTCTCTCTCCCTCCCTCTCTCCCTCTCAAGTCTCTCTCTCTCCCTAGATCAACTCTCTCTGCCTCCCTCTCGGGTCTCTATCTCTCCCTAGATCAACTCTCTCTCTGCCTCCCTCTCAGGTCTCTATCTCTCCCTAGATCAAATCTCTCTCTCTCTACCTCCCTCTTGGCTCTCTCTCTCTCTCTCAACTCTCTCTCTCTCTCCCTCTTTTCCTCCCACCCCCTCTCAACTCTCTCTCTCTCTCTCTCTCTCTCTCTCTCTCCCTCTTGGGACTTTCTTTCTCTCTCCCTCTCACTCGGGCCCCTGTCTCTCTCAAGTCTCTCTCTCTCTTGGACTCTCTCCCTCCCTCTCCCCTCTCAGGTCTCTCTCTCTCTCTCTCTCTCTCTCCTCTCTCTCTCTCTCCCTCTCTCTCTCACCCTCTCTCTCTCTCTCTCTCCATCTCAAGGACTCTCTCTCTCTCTCCTCTCTCCCTCCTCTCTCTCTCCTCTCTCAAGGACTCTCTCCCTCTCAGGTCTCTCTCTTTCTCTCCTCTCCTCTCCCTCCAAATATATATCTCTCTCCTTCCCTCTATACCTCCCTCTCTCCCCCCTCTCTCCCTCTCTCTCTCCCTCTCCTCTCTCATCTCTCTCTCCCCATCCCTCTCAGGTCTCTCACTCCCACTTAGGTCTTTCTCTCTCCCTCTCTCTCAAGTCCCTCCCACTCCCTCTCTCTCTTTCTTGTGAATTGGTCACACATCAATAAATATATAATATATACTATGTATTAAATATATTATATAATATATATTACATAATATTAATATTTCATATATATACTATATAGTATACAATATAATATAATAGTAAATAATATAATAATATATAATATAATAATACATAATATATAATATACTATATAATATATTATATATAATACATATTATAATACATAATATTATATATTTATGTATTATAAATACATAATAAATATTATATAATATTATGTATTATAAATAATATAACAAAAATATCTGTTTAATAACGGATATCTGTCTAATAATGGATATCCATCTAGTAACAGATATCCATTATGAACGAATATCTATTTTGGTTTGGTATTACAAAACCAAAATGGATATTGGCTCGGGATTTGGTTTGGGATTGCTTGACCTGGAAAGTCAACCCAAAAAACGTGTTTTTGAAAATTTGTTTAGTCTTCCGAGGTTCACCCTTGTGGCTGACAACCTTTTTTTTACCTGAATTTCATCAAATGAAAAGGGTTTATAGAAAAAATTGTCAGCTTTCCACCAATATAACTTTTTCCTTATTTTGAATTTAATAAATTTATAATTATTGTTGATTTTCTACCTACATTATGTCTAAAGTCCTGATTGATAGGTTGATTGAAAAACTTCTATAACTTTCAAACTAATTAACATTTTTCAAATCTACAAGATGCACCACATTATATGCTTTGCATACTATAGGATAAAAAAAAATGAATTTCATATTTTTTTGACCAAGTTATGGTGGTTAGACACAGACATTTTAATAATTTTGAAAAGTTCTAGTAAAAAAATCATAACTAATTATTTAAGTGGAAAAAATTACAAAAAAAAATCTATCACATCCAGGCATGTGTCCTCTACTTATATTAAAAAAATTAGAAAAACATATTATGTTTTTCCTGTACTTAGGGTGGTCAGACATACACTTGCTTCTTATCTTTTTCCTGAAAATTTAGTACAACTACATTGAAATATCAAATTTTCTCAAAACAAATTTACTTTTTTCCAAAAAAAGGACTAGTATCCTAGAAACTACATTCAATTTGCTACAACTTTTGTTCTTACATATTTTTCAAACTATGCTAATAACCTATTCAAATTTTTATGTCAAGTTTCCTAACTCTGATATTCTGAATTTTCATTGCCACTTAGAGGCCTAGTTTGGACCCCCATGATCCTCCACATACCCAGTTTGAGTTGCATGTAGTTGAATTTAGTTGACTTGAGTTGCATGACTACTGACTTTATTTGCATGATAGATAACAAGTGGATACTTTCAATTAAGTGGGGATGCTCAATCATGCATGATGTTTGCATGAATTAATGGAAAGATATGTTTTAGTTAACTCAGATTGACATGGACCCACCTTGGGTGCCCAAGTTGGCATCTTTCAGTTAACACCTTTTACATGAGAATATATTTACAAGGCTCAGTTAAGTGGGCCCATTCTTGGGTGCCAACTTTGAGGTGATGCTTGCAAGATATCTTCATAACCAACGATCAGTTAAGTCTTCAGTTTGGGGCGCCTAAATTGAGGAAGGAATTGGTTTGACTTTGGATTTCATGGAGGAACTCTACTTGCACAATCTAGACGTAGATTTTTGTGAGGAGATTTATCCTCTTATAATTTTCAACTCTTTGGAGTTTACAATGTTCATAATTATCTATTAATTGCAGCAAGTTGAAGAGAGTTCTATCAGAGATTGTTACAGGTTAGCAGGTTGAGCATGTGCATGTGTGAGGGTTTGAAGCATGGCATGGGATGTGTAGATTCATGCTTGGTCACATAGAATGCATGGACAGCTTGTGCTTCCAGGTGTAACAAGAGTTTATTTGTAGGTTGTGAAGAAGGATTATTGAAGGCAAGGAAGCATATCAATCAAGGATTGATACAATGTTATTGTAATCTTGTTCTAAGGTTAAATAATATAAGCACTATTGATTCTGGTGGTGGAATTTTTTCCCGAAAGGGTTTCTCCACATATATGTTGTGTCACTTCTATCTTCTTGTCTCATTCTTCTACAATCTTTTGTCTCTTTCTACAATTGGTAAAATGAATCTAAACAGATTAATCATTTACAAAGAATTGTGACAAAGAACACTTAATTAAATCTATAGTCTCATAGGTTTACAAGTTTAAAGCTACAATTTCACCTTCATTTTCCAACATTTGGTATCAGAGCTAATGGTTGGGTAAAGTTTGGGACATATTTCTCTTAAAATTTTGAAGGTTTTTGGCTGTAGTGGGAGCTTTTACTATTGAGTTATTACAGATTTGTAAAAGAAGTGTGTTTTATCTTCTCGGTTTAGAGATTATGGCTTTATTGAACTTTTGGGAGCTATTTCGTTAACAACGGATTCTTTGATTGTGTTGAGGCCATGGATGATATTCATTTAGGAGATAGTTATCATGATGTCATGGATAGCTTGGTAACATGTTTCAGTGGGAGTTTTTGACAGTGATGTTTTGATGTTTAGCTTGTTGCTATGTATAGCTCGGTATCACAGTTCAGTGGGAGCTTTGGTAGGATATGGTTATCTTCATGTGATTTGAAGAGGTTTTAACATCTTGTTTTATGGAGGACCCTTAGTCTTTGGTAAAGGTGTTATTGTTCTTCCTTTGGAGAGGATGTGGTTGTTTTTGGTTTTGAGTATGAATCATTTGCTTCGAGCTTCATGATTATGCAGGTTGCATTTGAAGTTGGCATGGATTGATTGGTGGATGCTCATGGATACTAGAGAATTGGGTTAGGTTGGATATTTATTATGTTAAGAGATATGTATTGGAATGGTTACTTGTTATAAAAAAAATTCAATAGTAAAGACCGAGGAGCCTACACCGAGAAATGGATGTGAGTCCACCATAGACCTGATGAGAAGGTTGTCTTTATTGAAAGCTTATATTGCTTGGTGTTGTATGCACATGACAATCTTGTATCCCACTCTTGGTCTACTTGGTAGGTAAAATGATCTAAGAGGTATTTCCCGCCTGATTATTAAAAGCATTATTTATATGTATCTTGTCTTCTCTTATGCATTGTTGAGAAGTAGATGCATGATTTTATGTATTTCCATTGTTCTCCTTACAATATTGAACTTGAGTTAGTCCTGAGGATTTGGGTAGGAGAGATACGAGAGATAGTTAGTGGCTTAGGGCATATTCCCTTTTGTTGTGGGGATGTTTGGCTAAGTTTGATCTACTTTCTGTGAGGTTTACATCTAAGTTCTACCATGTTTCATTATAAGTTGAATGGTTAGATGTTGATATCCTGCCATGTTTCATTATTGCTTCCCTTCATGGGAGGGAAATGGTTTTCAAAGCTAAGCTTTTGAAAAGTTGAAGATCAAGCTATTTTCTCCTCTTCCTGATGATGGATCACTGAGTGTGATCCAAAACATCGACACAAAAATACACATAGTTGAATCCAAAAGCTAAACTTTCTAACTCATGGACTATGGAAAATTCATACCAGCTATTGATATCCTTTTAGTTTGGGAGTGTTGAAGGAGATCTTATTTTACACAGTTTTGCACATGTTAATGTGGTATAAGAACATGGTTTGATTTGTAGGTTCTCTCTTTATGGGAATATTGTCTTCTTCTTGAAGGTTTTTATGTTATGAGATGTATTTTGCATATCATTGTATTCTTATTTGACACTATGATAGAGTAAGCCACATCCTCTATGTGAAGTGCTATAGGAGGACTTGTTAATGTTGTGATCTTGTTTTTCAAATTTGACATTACTTGTGCAGTGGGAGTTCCAAAAGGTATATGTGTTATGTATGAGAGGGGCACCTCTCTTGGACTGGTTACACTTTACTATAGTGAGTTACTTCAGAGGTTTTCTTATCACATGTCTATGTGTGTTGTTACCTTGGAGTCTTATTTTGCAGGATGGTGGATATACATGGACTTGTTTGCAGATTTGGGTTGTTATGTTGATAGCATGAAGTTCTACCTATGATAGTAGTTTACCCTAGTTTGTGGAATGGATAGTTTTGGATGAGCTAGCAACTTGTTATGGTTTCTATTCCAATTTGGTATGAGTGTGGCAGAAGAGTCTTTTGTTATCATTTGAATTTGATGCTTGTGTTCATGTATAGATTGGTGCAAGTTTCGGTGATAGAAGAAATGGTTATAGGGACTTGGGAAAGGTATTGGTTCTTGGTGCAGGAAGGCCATTAGCCTTGAGTTCTCTACTTGATTTATAATGATGATTCCTTGTTTAGAATAATTATAATGTATAATTTCAAGTGGGAGAATGTTGGGAATAGGATACCATTTAATTGTAATCACTAACTCATTTGACTGCAAAATCTAATGAAATATGTATAATTTGATGTATTGTCAGCTGTTTGTGATAATTGATGTGTAATTTTCATTTTTTTTAAATTTTATCCCCGACGTTCGTCAAAATTTTGACAAACATGGAAAATCAGAAAAAAAACAAATTATGGCCGACATAAATAAAAGTGATTTCGCCTATTTATTGCAACAATGTTTTTCTATACTTGCGAATTTGCTCTACTTGCAAATTTACTCTACTTGCGACAGTTTGTGGAGAACTAAGGATGGTTTTATTGGGAAAAATCAGAAAAAATTCAAGAAGATATCACCAGGTTGAGGGTAGTTATTGTCTTTTTCCAGAATTCATTTGTGAAGTCAGATTTGTACTTCCAAGTTTGAAAATCATATTTTAAAGCAACACCTCATTAGATTTCCTTTTTAGACTAGTGCATTTTAAGAATTTCATTTCCAAATTTTGTTGTGCAAGTTCAATATTCTAATTTTAGGAGTCTAACGTTTGGAAATCATAGTAAAATCAGAATTTAATAACTTATGGAATTAGCTTTTTAAAGTGTTTTTTGGGTTCATTAACTTTAGACTATCTTCTCTTTTGCAGGGGTGGTTGCATGCCAAATTTTTTTGGTGCAAAATATCATAATTATTAGTTTTTATTACTTGTCTATGATTAAAAATTATTAGAGTTTGAGTTTGATACTTTTTTAAGATCTAAATATTCAAGCTTGGTAAAGAAAAATTATGTTAGATAATATTAGTGTAGAACAAAATGAACAGACAAATGCTAGAATGTGGGCTAGATTGAAAAGAAAGGGTGATGGGAAATGTTATTGTCCTTGCAATAATTGCAAGGGCTTAAATACAAGAAGAATTTTAATCACAATAGCTGAGAAACATTGTAGGCAACATGGTCACATTGAAGGGGGGCATGATTATCGTCCATAGGTAAAATGTTGATTATATGTCTTTATTTTGATTGAATTTGTAAATGTTTATATTGTTTTAACATTTCTATGTATATAAAAAATTACATGATCATGATCATGGTTTATTTGTGTCGACCATTATTATAAAGGTGGGGCACCCTAGGGCACAAGATATGGATTATCACACCTCGAATAATGTGGTTTTGCAAGCGGAGGAACATGGAGCTATGAATATCAAAGATGAAGTTAATGATCCTATGGAAGAATATGATCATGTGCCAGAAAACACAGTTGAAGATGATGGTACAAATACATTGATCCATGATACATTTAGTGGCATAGCTGATCATGATGATCGAGATGACTTTGATGATGTTCATGATTTACCTATACTTGAGAAGGCACATGAACCCCTTTATGAAGGCTCTGAAAAAACTCTTCTCTCTACTATATTGTTGCTGGTGAACTTGAAGGTTATCAATGGTTTATCCAACATAGCAATGTCACGAATGTTAAGGTATGTCATATATATGTCATCTTTTCTCATCTATTTTAATTGTTGTTAGTTCATCATTAGTAAATAAAGGATGAAATATGTACCATTAATATTCTTTATATTAACAAATTATTTTTTGTTGTAGATTGATTGGTGAATTTTTGTTACCACCATCAAATATTTTACCTTGTTCATACCGAGATTTATTTGCCATTATGAAAGATATTGGAATGGAGTATCAAGCAATAGATGCATGTCCCAATGATCATATTATATATCATAAACAACATGAATTTGCAACAGAGTGCCTGAAATGTCATATCAGTAGATATCAAATAGATCAACTAACAAAAAAATGCCTCGCAAGGTTCTTCGTTACATTCCCGTTATTCCACGTATGCAACGATTATTTAGGTGCGAAAGCTTAGCACAATTTATGGATTACCATGCACATAATAGAAGTGGAGATGAAATTCTTCAAATGCCTATGGATGGTTCTGCATATAAGGACATGGAGGAAAAATGGCCACACTTTAAAGAAGAACCTCGTAATCTCATGTTTTCATTGGCAGCAGATGGTGTCAATCCATTTGGAGAGCTGAGATCTATTTACTCAGTGTGGCCTATTTTTGTTATCAACAGTAACATTCCTCCATGGATGTCAATAAAGAGGGAGCACATAATGTTGGCAATGATTGTTCTAGGTATTTTTTTACATCAATTTTCTTTAACATAGTAGAATCTCATTTGTCTTATTTGTTACATAATGACTTATATTTTTTTCATTTAATAGTCATGTACATTAATTTATATATATTGTAGTAAAATGGTTATAATAATTATGTAATGTTTATGTCCATTCAACTAGGTAAGTACCAAGTTAAAGATATGAATGTATATATCAAGCCTCTTATCGACGAGTTACTAAAGTTATGGAATGGCGTCACTATGTATGACGTCTCTAGACCAATAGGACAAAGACAATTTCAATTCCATGCAATGCTTGTATGGACAATTCATGATGCCCAAGGGCTAACACATTTTTGTGGTATGTTATAACGTTCAACTGCACTTTAACGATATTTAATTTTATGAAGTAGATATCATGCATGTTTTTAAAATAATCTATTCATTATATATATATTATAAAAATTGACATATTTAATCCAATTATATATGATCTTGCAGGTCTTTAAACAAAGGGAAAATTTGCATGTCCAATTTGTGGTCCAAACATGAAATCTCGTCGTTCAACAAGTGTAGGAAAGCAGGTGTTTGATGAGTATAGGCACTTCCTCCACATAAATCATAAGTATCGAGCTACTGAAAAACATCTTTTCAATGGGAAAGAAGAGACTACATCAAAACCGTGAAGAATGATACCTCACCTATGGAAGTTGGAATATAATAGAATTAATTGTCAAGGTTATACATCGGATCAAATTGTTTATCTATCATATATGATATGTTTGGAATTTATATTTTTATATTGTGTTTTGTTTGCTCATGCTGTAATTGACAATGATTGTCATTGTTAATTTGTTTAACTTATATGCTTCATGAAGGTCATCAAGGCATTAATGGTTGGCTTCCACAGGGAATGAAAAGTTATCCCAGAAAATTTAGTAGGTTTCCCTACTATGAGCAGCTACAAGTTGTGCATTTGTTTGATACAATGCATATAAGAAAGAATATAACAGAAACGTTATGGAAAGTATTAGATGGAAGGCATGACAAAGAAAAAATTGTCAAAATTTGTAGTGACATTCAAGAAGCCAATCATGCAATGAAAAATGTCATTCAATTAAATAGTGATGGAGACCAAATTAATATAAGCGCCCTTCCTTGGTTATTAACGGAGCAAGAAAACAATGCTATAAAAGAAGTCATACGAAAAATTTGATTTCCCACAGGATTTGCTGCAAACATAAACAATATCATAACAAAGAAGGGTGAATTTGGGTCAGGGATGAAAACGCATGATTGGAATACCTTCATTAAGGTAATTATTCTGGTATATTATATATATATTTGTATACTACATATACTTTTCAGTGTATTATGTTTACTACTTTTGGAAAAATAATGAAAAGATCATTTTATAATTATTGTAGTACGTTCTACCTCTATCTCTCCTAGACAACTTCAACAACAATATCAAGCAAGTTATATATGATCTTGGAAAATACATGAGGTAAGTAGCAATATTTGTTGAATTCATTGTATAGATCTTATAATTTCCATTTTTTTTACTTGTTATGTAATATATTGTATATTGTTGTTAAATCTCGTTAATATATTTGCGCCTTGAATCATTTGTAGATGGTTGTCATCTAAAGAAATCCATAAAGAAGATCTAAATTATTGGAAGAGAAAATTTCCTCGTCTAATGTGTGAAATACAAAAGTGTCTACCTTCGACATTTTTCAATGCACAAGAACACTACCTCATACACCAAGTTGAGGAGATTGAATTGTGTGGACCTGTACACACAAGGTCAATGTGAATGACTGAGAGGCACTTGAAATTTTTGAAGGCTTTAGTTAGACAAAGAGCACATCCTGAGGGTTCTATGGTGGAGGGATATATGGTATACCAAACCATGGTGTACATTACTGAATATCTTCCTAAGTTTGCAACAAAGATCCATGTAGATCGCATTTGAGATCCCAACTCCATTAACAAATTCGAAGGGGAGTACCTGATGGGGAAAGGTAGATTGAGGAAAGTGAAAGGTAATTATAATACATTTTACATTTGGTTTTTATGTATATTGTACTTATTTAATTATTAATCTTCAATATACATCAATTATAAATTAAGGTCGTATACCATGGTAATTAACTAATTGATGTAGACCTGGGAGGCTCAACTCAACCAACCTATCAACCTGACTTTAAGAGGCTTCCAAAAAGTTTAGAATGACCACTTTAAACAATCCAAACAACTCTCAAAGCCTGACAAGCAACAAAAGTCAAATTTCACACTTTGACTCCTTGAATCCTTGTAGCAGTGCAAACCTAGTTTTTCCCAATAATTAAAAAATTTCCCAAAACACTAGAAAAAAACTTGATGGTTTTAGACACCCATTTTGGAATTATTAAACATAATTCAAGGGAAAGTACAATTCCTTTGGAAAAAATCACCAAAATCACCCTTTCTAGGTTGTGTTGATTAGGCCAATTATGCATATTTTACAAAGCAACTAGTCTTTAAACTTGTCATATGCCCATGAAATCTTGGGGCAGCAATTTTTATGCCTCCAAACCTCCGAATCCACAAAAGGATTCCACTTGTATGACCAAATTCTTGCCAAACCCAAAAAACCCTTGTTTTAGGCCAAAATCATGAGGGTTTATTCAATCTCGTACTTCCACGACCTCCTAGACCTCAAAAACAACTCATACACAACCCATTAAGTCTGCACATGGGTAAAATTCATAAAATCAGATCTCCCATACATATTTTGTTGAAACCCAGGCTTGAACCTCTCATTTCACATGTTTTTCCTCACAAAACTCTTGAGGACAACATCTATACCTTCTTTATTTCTCATCCTATGAGGGTTTACAATGATCACTTTATGCCTTTTAAAGGAATTTACACCTCAACTATTGAATAACCACCTCTACAACTGAATTTTTAATCTTTTATGATCACATGAAACATAAAACACACTAATTTCAAGGTTGTTAACATCACTATTGAAATGTTTTAATTTTTTGAATTTGTTAACGTCATTTGTGAATTTCAATTTTTTTTGATATAGTTGATTGAGAGTGGGATGCACTACATTTGTATGTTGCAAACAATCTTGATTGGATGACGGTATGGATTGAACGATGTCAACAATCTGGTCACACATTAACATGGGAAAGTGTGGCTTCATTGGTTAAAGAAGCTCATCGTAATGGATATTACAATGTTACACAAAGGGAAATTAATTTAGCATATGGTTTAAGAGACAAATAGGTACATATAAATATATTAATCACCCATATTATTTATTTATTTTCAATTATATTGATGTATATATATGTTGAGATTTTTTTCTTTGCATACATTCAACCAAGAATAAATATGTTTATCAACTGACGATATTGCAATAATTTTTTCATGTTTGAAATATTGCAGGTGAAACACCACAAGGCTATGTGGTGCAATGGTCATAAATTTTGAATCAAAAAGTTAGATGACACGAAGAAAACTTGTGATTCTGGGATAGTTGCAGTGTTTTAGGTGACTAATTTTTCATCTAGAAGCGACATACATCTAGAAGTCTCAAAAAATTGATACTATGGGATTTTGGATGATATACTTGAGTGTGAATTTAAGTCCTTCAAATTAGTTATGTTCGTCATCCTATGGTACATGCTATGATTGAATGAAAATGATCCTGAGAGAACTGTTATTGAACATGATAATGGATTTACCATGGTTAATACAAGGTCGATTGAGCGAGCTGGAAATGAGCCCTATGTTCTTCCAAGCCAATGTGAGTAGGTATTTTACTCAGAGGTTCCAAGTAAACCAGGTTGGTCATTTTTTGTTAGAAATGATCCAAGAGGAAAGCCGGTAAAGTATAATGTGGTGAAGAAGAAGAAGATATCGAAGAACTAGAAGATGATGTACATGATGATCAGGATCAACAATTAGTTGATGATGTGCCTAACAAAGATGTCGAAGAGGAGGAACTAGATCATGATGATGTAGAAGTTAATGATCATGAAGATGATATCTGTGTGGATGATGACATTATCGAAACTGATATCAATGACGATGATGATGATATGACCAATCCTTACAATGTCAAATCTAGATCGGATGATACCGAAAAAGAGTTGGATGAAGAAGAAGATCAATGACATTGAAATGTATGAGTTATGCGATTGTATTATCTATGTACTTTTTAATTTTTAATGTATGAGTTATGTACATAATTAATTCATGATGTTTTTAATGTTTATGCCATTACATAATTAATTCATGATGTACTTTTAAATGTTTAATTTTAATTCATGATGTTACAACTATTATAGTTCTCCTAGAAATTTCCATATGATCATAATGAATAGTGTTTTGGGAAATTTCATGAAAGATGACACATTGATCGTAGTAGTGAAATAATTGCAAAGTCGTTTAGATTTTTTAGACCAATCACCCTTCGCAATATCATTTTTAGGATCATCTCCAATTTGATTACTAAGACACATAAGGTTGGATTTGATTGGCTTATCTTGTAGGAACATTGTGGCTTTGTGTAATGTGAGAATTTTTTTGATGGGGTACTTGCTATTGCTAAGGTGGATCACTCCTTTCTGCGAAGGCCATACACTTATGATTGGGTCAAGTGTTCTTTTCTTTAGAAAATTCCTATTGCCTTTTTGATAGGTTATGATTTGATTAGATGGGTTATGAAGCACTTATTTCAAGTAATTTATGTCTATTTTAATTTGTAATTTATTAAATTCAAGCACATCCAAAATTATGTCCCTTGATTTGATTGATTATTACGTTATTTAATTATTAACTCAAATGACACCTCCAATTTAACTATATATATCTAAAGTGTTGAACATTTTTAGATCAAATTTAATAATTAACTCAAACAACTTTTCCAATTTAACTAACATCTTTTAATATATTAAAAAAATATGATTTATGAAAGAAGTATATTGGCATGAAATTAAATATGATTTGTATTCCAATGTAAAAACTACAAAGAATGGAAACAATTCTTTCAACACATAAACTATTATGTAGTAGTCAATTAAAATGAAAAAGCTTACTCTATATTAGTTAGGATACACAACTAAGAAAATGATCTAAATAGTCTAATAATTTCAAAAACACAAACAATATTAGGTAGATAATCAAACATATTTCATTTCTACAGTGACTTATTTATCCTAGAGAAACTAAGTATATAGTATACAAAAAAAACGAACAAACCCACAACTACCCCTATTTTGAAGGAGTTTAGTTTTCTCCCGTTCCTAATCTCCCTAATATTGTCTAATTATTTTAAAGAGACTAGGGTCATAACACAACTTTATTCAACCCACTAAATATCTTGGTTAATGAAACTTGACAAAAGCAACAAAACAATTGCTACATTTGGCATTTCATGTGGAATGAAGAGTGGTGACAATAATCTACTTATAGTTTAATAAAACACTATTTTTAGAAGGCTTGACATTAGAGAGATAAAGAAGGGGGGGAGAGAGGGAGAGATAGGTTGAAGAGAAGGAGAGAGAAGAGATGGAGATAGATAGGACACAGAAAAGGGAGAGAAAGAAGAGGGGGAGACTAGGGAAAGCGATATGTAGAAAGGGAGAGAGAGAGAAGAAGATAGGGGAGAGAGGGAGAGGGAGAGACATAGAAAGGGGGTGATATAGAGAGAGAGGGGGATGGTGAGATAGAGAGATAGAGATATATGGGAAGAGAAAGAGAGATGAAGATATATGGGAAGAGAAAGGAAGAGAGGTGGAGATAGAGAGTTGATGGATAAGGGGGATAGGGAGGGAGAGATGGTGAGAGATAGAGAGGGGTCCAGGAGATAGCTGAGAGGGGGAGGGAGAGAAAGGGATATTGATAGGTAGAGGAGAAGAGATAGAGAAGAGGGGGAGAGAGGGAGAGATAGGTTGAAGAGGAAGAGAGAGAAGAGATGGAGATAGATAGGTAGAAAAGGGAGAGAAAGAAGAGGGGGAGAGGGAGAGCAATATGTAGAAAGGGACAGAGAGAAGAAGATATATGGGAAGAGAAAGAGAGAGAGAGATAGAGATATATGGGAAGAGAAAGGAAGAGAGGTGGAGATAGAGAGTCGATGGAGAGGGGGAAAAGGGAGGGAGAGATGGTGAGAGATAAAGAGGGGGAGATAGAGAGGGGGAGGGAGAGAAAGGGATATAGATAGGTAGAGGAGGAGAGATAGAGAAGAGGGGGAGAGAGGGAGAGATAGGTTGAAGAGGAAGAGCGAGAAGAGAGGGACATAGATAGGTAGAAAAAGGAGAGAAAGAAGAGGGGGAGAGGGAGAGCGATATGTAGAAAGGGAGAGAGAGATGAAGATAGGGGAGAGAGCGAGAGATAGCTCAATATATATAGAGGGAGAGGGAGAGACATAGAAAGGGGGTGATATAGAGAGATAAGGGGGATGGTGAAAGAGAGAGAGATAGAGAGAGGAGTGAGAGGGAGATAAAAAGAGAAATAGATATATAGATAGAGAGTAGGAGAGATGGAGGGAGAGATGGACTGAATGAGAGAGAAAGGGGGGAGAGGGAGAGATAGCTCAATAGATAGAGGGGGGAAGAGGAAGTGACATAGATAGTGGGAGATATAGAGAGATAAAGAGCGACAGGGAGAGATATATCAATCACCCTCCCTATATCTCTATCTATTCATCCTTATCTCTTTATACTAGGTAAAAGCCTATATATAAGTTATTATAATAATAAATATAATTATATTATATAATAATTTAAATATAATATAATTATATTATATAATTTAATCTAATATTACTATTATATTAAATATATATTATATTAATTATAATTTGTATATATAAAAATATACTTATTATTAATTATTAATTATAATAATTTTACATGTATTTAATAATTTTGTTAAAGAATATAATATATAATTATAATAAGTCGAATAATTATATAGTTTATTATGTAAATATAGCTAATATATACTCTAATTTATTATGTAAATATAGCTAATTTATTATTAAAACCTAGGTAAATGGTGCCATAAATTTCAATTTAATTAACATACTCTAATTAAAACCTAGCTCGTCAAATTGAAGTGAAAGGTCAATACCAGTGCCGAGGAAGAGAGGAAGAGTTTCGAGGAGTGAGAGAAAGGTCCATATCAGCACCGAGGAAGAGAGGGAGAGTTTCGAGGAGTGAGAGATAGGTCCATACCAGCGCCGAGGAAGAGATTGGAGTTGTTTTAAGGTCAATACCAGTGTCAACGAAGAGTTTGGTAGAGTGAAAACAAGGCGAATACCAGCACCGAGGAAGAGTTTGGAGGAGTGAAAACAAGGTCAATACCAGCACCAGGGATGAGGTTGAGGGCACTCAGGGAAAATCCACGACCAAGGGACAATGAGTACTGTAAGTTTGGCACCCCAATTCTCTTTAACTTGCATTTTTCATGCCTAGTTTCCAATTTATATGCAATATTTACACATGCATAATAGGGATAATAGGAGCTTCATGCCTCAAACAAGGGTTTCAAATTATCCTAAACTACATAACACAAAACACAAAACACATATCCATACAATTTTTTTTTGACAAAAATACATGATTGGCCAAAGGAATAGTGTCATAGAATATTAAGCCAAATTTCAAAACCAATCTACAATCCATGATTCTAGCATTGATATATTTTTTAAATCACCCTAGCAGGAAAAAAACTTGCATGACATCCATTGATTCTAAAATGCCTTGTTTAATCCCAAATCCAAAATAAGACGAGAACAAGTTATTTGTATAATTTTTATGGTAACTATAGGCAATGAATCAAACAATTGAATAGTAACAATTAACAAGAAATATTTGTGTGCTCCAAAATATCTAATTATGTAAAAACCTTGCTCAAATCTAAATTCAAAAACCAAACTCAAAGTTAAAATGTATCTTTCTAAAGTAGGTTTAAAGGTTTGTGTCGTAAGTTTGTAACATCCATAAGATCTATTTTAGTTAGGTTCACAGCTAAAATCTTAAGATTGTAGTGCAAGCCTACTCCGCATAGCAATTTGGGCTATCCATAGCTTCAGTTTCATCCATGCCACACACAACCTCAAAAAAATTGAGTCTGTTTCATTTTGTTCATTTATCAAGGTTTACACTTCCAAAGATATGATAGAAGGGATGAGGATGGGATCGTGTCTCAAATGATTTTGGTAGAATAGGTACCTCTCAGTCTTTAGCTTTCAATGAAAAATATATCAACATAGACTCGTGTTCCCATATTCAGTAAAAAAGTGAGCTCTGGAATGATATAAAATCCTCTATTAAAAAAAGGACGACAATAGCTGATCAATATCAATTTCTAGAGGAACTGAATGGCACATATTCTAAATTACAACAATAAACCCAAAAAAAATCATTTCTCAGACCCTCAAACCCTTACACAGGAAAAACAGGGCAGTCCCAAGACAATGGGTGGATTGGTGGATGTCATTTCTATTTAGCCCTCAAACCCTTACACAGGAAAAATAGGGCAACCCCTGTATTTGATTGTTTTCTTCCACAAAAAAGTGATTTAGCACTTCAAAACAAATGCAAATGAAAGGGAACACATATATTTATCTACACCAATGATCTCAAAGCATTTCAAGCTTGTACGAGTCCATACAACACAAAAGAACTTTAGAAAAATAGTAAAAACACAGAAAATTGCTTCAAGAACATGGTATTTGATATGAAATTTTGGTATCAACTCCTCCAACAACCTTTTCTCGGGCCTTGGAAGGCTTTTTAAATCATCTCAGACCCCAAATACCTTCAACCATGATGCAGGGTGAGCAGGGGAAGCTTCTTTAGATGATCAACTAGATGATCAAACCACCAACTTAGCACAACTCTCTCAAATAATCTTTAAGTGGACCTTTCCAATCCACTATTCCTTCAAGGAAAAGACCCGCCCAACTAGGGTTCTTGTACTCAAACAATCAAGAGGGCTTGTATCCACTTGGATCATGTCAAATAGGACTAAACCAAACCATGACACTCAAGTTTTCACTTAGGAAACTCCATTTTCTCATCGCTCTAACCACTAGGCCTCTTTACCACCAACTTAGCACAACTCTCTCAAATACTCTTTAAGTGGACCTTTCCAATCCACTATTCCTTCAAGGAAAAGACCCCCCAAACTAGGGTTCTTGTACTCAAACAATCAAGAGGGATTGTATCCACTTGGATCATGTCAAATAGGACTAAACCAAACCATGACACTCAAGTTTTCACTTAGGAAACTCCATTTTCTCATCACTCTAACCACTAGGCCTCTTTACCACCAACTTAGCACAACTCTCTCAAATACTCTTTAAGTGGACCTTTCCAATCCACTATTCCTTCAAGGAAAAGACCCCCCCAACTAGGGTTCTTGTACTCAAACAATCAAGAGGGCTTGTATCCACTTGGATCATGTCAAATAGGACTAAACCAAACCATGACACTCATGTTTTCACTTAGGAAACTACATTTTCTCATCCCTCTAACCACTAGGACTCTTTACCACTAAAAGGCTTGTAGCCTTGCCTGGTAGGATAGTCAAAATAAAATCCACATATAAGCTTCTATTAGGCCCAAACCACTAAACTTAGACAAGTAATATATGTCCCTACAAAGTCTCAAAACCTTATTTCTTGACAGTGGACAGTAAAACAAAAATGGACCAAAACAACGTTGCTCCAAGAGGCCTAATTGGCAGGCTACAATAGGACAGTTGACTATCTAGGCTCTCCCCTTCACCCCAAAGCCTTGAAACAGGTTCTTACAGGCTAGTTACACCCATGTCTATCACTCCTAAGTTCCTTCATAGTTAAAATCACCCTAAAAAAGAAAAACTCAACTTTTTGCTTCACAATCTAGGCCACTAAATAAATAGATCTTCAATGTAATGCTTTCCCACTTCAATTCCTTCTCAACCTTCTCTATAAATGCATACAGAGTTTCAAAATATTTAGTTTTATCAACAAATTTTAGAGGAAATTTCTTCCCTAATTCCTTCTCAAATACAACCACCATTATTATTATCATTTGCAACCCTTGTGTAGTAACTTTGAAACTTGGTAATTTTATCGTTATTTTCTTTTGAAGTACACACATGCAAAATAGTTGTTTATGCACATAAGAGATAACAAAAGTAACCACATTTCAATTACATACAAATTGATGGGGAGAAGATAAACACCCAAAGTTATTGAAACATTATTAGCATATCCTACAACCATTGCATTCCAAGAGATGGCATCTCTTTGAGCCATTCCATCAAATAGCGCACGTGCCTCATCTATACTTCCACATTTTGAATACATGTCTACTAGAGAATTTCCAACTATAATATTTGACAAAACTCCCCCTTCCATTATGTTACATGATGGATGTCCATACCCTGTTCCAAAGCTCCCCTTTTGGCATAGGAAGGGAGGATGCTCACAAAGGTTGTTGAATTTGGCTTTACACTAGCCAATTACATTTGCTTTAAAATTTCTAAAGCCTTTTGAACAAATCTATTTTGTGCATATCTTGCAATCATTGCAGTCCATGAGACGACATTTCTTTGAGGCATTTTGTCAAATAGTTCACATGCTTTGTCTATGCTTCGACATTTTGTATACATGTCTAACAAGGCAGTTGCAACTACAAATGATGAAAATCCTCTATCCTTTATGTTTTGATGGATGTCCATACCTTATTACAAAGCTCCCCTTTTGGAACAGGCAGGGAGGATATTTGCAAAGGTTGTCGAATTTGGCTTTACACCAGCCAGTTACATTTTTCTAGACTAGCATGTTTGCAAATGGAATACTTTAAAAAAAAAAATTGCACAATTTCATCAAAATTTCGACGAACACGTCCGACGAAACTTCAAAAACGACCGACGAAATTGTTGTACGTCCGATGAAATTTCTAACGTTATGACATGCCCCTTTCGTCACTATTTCGATGATTTTTCTGGTGGTGTTCCAACATTTTGGCTGATTTGTCCCAATTGTTTTCTAGCTAATGTTCATCGTTAGATCGACACATGGTTTGTCAGAAATTCGACGAACACCCGATCACCTTTACTATGGCGACTACTGATGAAGTCACATCATGAATTCGACATTTCAAGGTTTGTCGGGAAAGCAATGAAAAGGTTTCGATGAAAATTATTGTAGTGGTTTGTCAGTTTTTCAACAATAGTTTGTCAAAATTTCAACAAATGTTCATCAGAAAATGGAGTTGAATATAGTAGTGAATTCTAAACATATTTCATGTATCTCCTAAGTCCTTGGAAAGTGTTCCCCAACACTAGGATTAGAAATAGATTAAATTCGAATGAAATGAACATGTAAATTGACATTTTTAATTATTCCTAAATGATAGGAACATGTGGGGGCATCCAAGAAGAGCTCCTACAAAATAGGAGCACATGGGGTGCCCACATGGAAGGTGGGACCCACCTTGTATCAATTAACTATTTAGAGAATTGATAACTCTTATGTAATGCATGTATTGTTCCTACATATTAGGGATTGATATTTACAATGTGTGGAGTGGCACTATTAGTTCAGTATCAATTCAGTTCAATATCAATTCAGTTCAGTTCAGTTTTAGTTCAATTCAGTTCAGTTTAGTTATGGTTTAGTTATCTTCAGTTGCATGTAGTTAGTTTGAGTTGCATGTAGTTGACTTGATTTGACTTGAGTTGCATAACTAATGACTTCAGTTGCATGAAAAATAATAGGTGGATACTTTCAGTTAAGTGGGGATGATAATCATGCATGATGTTTGCATGAATTGATGAAAATATATGTTTTAGTTAACTTGGATTGACTTGGACCCACCTTGGGCGCCCAAGTTGTCATATTTTAGTTAATACCTTTTGCATAAGAACATATTTACAAGGCTCAATTAAGTGGGCCCATTCTTGGGTGCCAACTTTGAGGTGATGCTTGCAAGATATCTTCGTAACCAACGATCAGTTAAGTCTTCAGCTTGGGGTGCCTAAATTGAGGAAGGACTTGGTTTGACTTTGGATTTCATGAAGGAACTCTACTTGCCCAATCTAGGCATAGATTTTTGTGAGGAGCTTTATCCTCTTGTAATTGTCAACTCTTTGGAGTTCACATTGTTCATAATTATCTATTAATTGCAGCAAGTTGAAGAGAGTTCTATTAGAGATTGTTATATGTTAGTAGGTTGAGCTTGTGCATGTGTGAGGGTTTGAAGCATGGCATGGGATGTGTGGATTCATGCTTGGTCACATAGAATGCATGGATAGCTTGTGATTCCAAGTGTAATGAGAGTTTATTTGTAGGTTGTGAAGAAGGATTGTTGAAGGAAAGGAAGCATATAATTCAAGGATTGATACAATGTTATTGTAATCTTGTTCTAAGGTTAAATAATACAAGAAAGTCTATTGATTCTGGTGGTGGAGTTTTTTCCTGAAAGGGTTTCTCCACGTATATGCTATGTCACTTCTATCTTCTTGTCTCATTCTTCTACAATCTTCTGTCTCTTTCTACAATTGGTAAAATGAATCTAAACAGATTATTCATTTATAAAGAATTGTGACAAAGAAGACTTAATTAAATCTATTCTCATAGGTTTACAAGTTTAAAGCTACAATTTCACCTTCAATTTTTTCAACAGGAGTGTTTTTAAGTTGTTTAACAAAATCATACTCCTTTCCACTATGTGAAGGCAAATGAGGAGCACTAGTAAAATAGGTTGAGGTAATGGTAATGAAGTAGGGATGGTTTGTGGTTGCCTATTGTTCCTTGTATTGTATGTATGTGCAACAATATTGTAACTTAGTTGCTACAAAACATTGTTAGTATCAAGTTGCCTTGTAAAGTTCAAGATATCTCCTAGAGCTAATGGTTTATTTTTAGGTGGCTCGAAGATAAGCACAGGTTTGGTTTGAACTTGAGTTTGATGTGAGGGTGTATAAAGGATAAGAAATAGCTCAGGGGATCGCTTCAAGGCATATCTAATGTTCATAACCTCAAAATCTACTTATCCTTATTTTGATTATCTTTTAGTGAAGGAGAGTCTAAGGTTACCTCATCATTTTCATTTAATGAAGCCACATTACTATTGTTTGAAATACATTCATCAATTTCATCATTCTCCTACACCATGATATCTGCCCTAGTAGGAGATCTTTTAGGAGAGGAGCAAACAATATGTTCATCACATTCCATGGTTAGATTTTGTAAATTAATTTCATCACAAATAGGGGAGGCATCAAGAGAAGAAAAAATGTCATTGATTTAATCCTTTTGTTCAAGTAGATGTTTCCAAGTGGGAGAAGCGGGTGTGTGCAAGAAGTTGAGTCCACTTTTTGGCCAAAAAGTGGAAGTGTTTTTCCTGATTTTCAGAATTTGACACATTTGACCTTAAAATTTGAAGCACTTAGAGATGAAATATTTTAAAAAGTCACTATTCATAAAATGTAGTGCTCAGAGTCTAGTTTCCAAATATGTAATTTATTTCAATACCCAGATTGTACAAATTGAGTTTTAATAAGAATTTCTAAAAACCATTGTTTAAAAGTCTTCTTTTTACCATACCATGCACGTGTACGACATCCATATTTTGAGTTAAATTATCATATTTTTCTAAATCCTTTTGGGAAAAGTTTTGTGACTCACTGAAGCTTGTTCTTGATATTTTTTTGTAATTTTTTATTGATTTTTTGTTTTTTGTTAAATTTTTATTAGGCAGATTTGTCGTTTTGAAAAATCATCGTGTACGACATGCATAAGATGACCTAAACTTATCATTTTTTTATTTTTTTTTAAATTGAAAATAATTGTCTGAAGTTTGTTCTCGTGCAATTCGTTTGTCAAAATTTTATGTTGATCAAAATTTATTAAAATAGTAAAAAACCCTAATATTTAAAGTTTATGGACCAATTTTATTAGAAATTAATTGAAAAATAGAAAAAATAATCCAGTTGCAAAAAAAATTACATATTTAGAATTTGCATTGTTTCATCTAAAATGGGTTTTAGTTTCATTTGAAAATTCTGCAAAAAAGGTTGTCAGCCATATGTCCAAAGTCGGTATTTTTCTTTGACATTGTTAGGACCTTCAACTTGCAGGTCAAACTAGGTTGAAGGCCTACGTTCGGATTTCCAATGCTTTTCCTGAACCAAAAATCTAGGCAAAAACTGACCACAAAGCAAAAAAAGTTCTAATTTTAAAAAACGGGATCTTGATTATAAAACAGGATCCCGTTTATTAATAAACAGGATCCCATTTTATAATCGAGATCTTGTTCCTTATTCTATAATATTCAGACCGTTGTAAAGGAAACAAGATCCCATTTTATAAACGGGATCTTGTTTCCCATCCAACGGTCCCCACATTCAAAGTCAAAGAACGAGATCCCGATTATAGAATGGGATCCAGCTTCTTATAAACGGGTTCTCGGTTTTCATAAGCAGGATCCTGTTTTATAAACGAGATCCCGTTTCTTTTATTTAAATATACTACAAAAAATTACTGTGAAGTCTGCAACTTCACATGTACGGCCGAGAGCAGTAAAAGTAAATTATTTTTCATGAGCTATTGTATTTATAGGTGGTGAACTTGATTTTTAGTTGATTTTATCAAATGGGGCATCATCTACACCATTTTTGAAGTGGAATTGTGTTATTTTTGTGCTTGTTTGGAGGAACAAAAGGTTTTCAATTTGCACTATGGATTGAATTTTTCAAAGGAAGCATGAAGAAAGTAATTTTTAAAGTGGAATTGTGGTAGTTTTCTACTTGTTTTGAGGAACACAAGAGGAAGAATTTTGTCCTAGTAGGTATTCAACTTCCAATTTGGATTGAATATTTTGAAGTATTTCACTATTAACATTCATTTGTGCTTGAGAATTTTATAATTATGGGAGATAAAGCTCGTAATAAGAGAAGGAAGACATTGAATCCTCAAGAAGTTGAAGCAAATAGAGAAAAAGAGAGACAAAGAATGAGAATGAAATCAATGAATGATGGTGGAGCAACCAATTCCACAACTATTGAAGATGAAAACATTGAGGATACCATGGTTGTAGATGAAGCTAATTTGCAAGGAGTCAATTTGGAGAAGAATATGATTATACAAACAAGTCCTACTATGTCTTCAAATCCCTCTTTGAATGCTATGGAGAATGTTTCAATATGCACAAATCCAGGTACGTCTTCAAATCCACATATTAGTGAAATGGTAAATTTGTATGTAAAAGTTTTACAAGATGCTGGACTTAATGATGTTGACATTGACAATATTCAGAGAGATGAAACTTTTATAGAATTTGTTGAAAACAAAAAAGAAAAATATTTTGTTGAAAATGAAAATCAAAATGATCATTTTCTTGAAAATGAAAACAAAACCTATATTTTTGATGAAAATGAAAATGAAAACCGTTTTGTTGATGAAAATGAAGATGAAAATGTAAATGAAAATGAAGATGAAGATGGAAATGAAGATGAAAATCTAGAATGTGATGTTGAATTTAATGAAAATACTTTTTTTAAAATTGGAAGTGGTGTTTTCGATAATCTTCCTGGTCAAATTTCTTGTAGGCAAATAAGAACACATGCGAATAGAATATACACCAAATTATTTTATCATAAAAAAATTGCATTTCAATGTCAACTAATGATGCAATTGATGAGAATGCAAAAAATGAGGAAAGTAATGAAAAGGTTAGGATTTTATGTTAAACCAAAAAGAAAAGATCAATCATTAAAACATGTTATGTCTATTGTTGCTAGTGCCATTCAATCTATTGGGAAAAATAGTCGATCTAAAGATAAAAACGCAGCAAGAAGAGCTATAACTACTGCTATAGTTAATAAAGCAACTTCGAATAAAAGAATGGTAAGCAATATTAGTGAAGTATTAAAAATACATCCTAAAACATTACTAAGAGCGGAAAAAATAAGAGAAAGTATAGAAAATGATCCTATCAAAATGTTGGAGTTTCAGTGGACGACTACTGAGGTTTGATATAAAATTGAATGTTGAAATTAAATCTTTGATTGAAAAATATTGGCATGATAATACCAAGGTTTCATCTAATGCTAGAGATGTTTTAAAATTAAGGGTGGGGTCCAAAGTTCGCGATCCTCACCCAAAACACCTATTAGATACAACACAAACTAAATTTTATAGAAAATTTTGTAGCAATTCAGTGTTACCTGGTAATATTAAAATAAGTCAAAGGTCTTTTGAAAAATGTAAACCCTGGTATGTAAAAAATAATAAGCAACAAATATCTTGTTGTTGTAAAATACATATTCAATTTCATTATTTTTATGATGTTTTTTGATATATAAGTTGTACCTTGCATACTAACATTATTATACAGGATTGTGGTATTGATATGCCACCTGAAGGAATAAGAGAGTTTATTTCAGGTTTGTTTTGTGAAAAATCTGATGATAAATTATTTTATTTAAGTTTTTGTATTTCTGGACAATGCATTAACTGTGGAAATATTTCATTTTTAAGAATTTGTTTGCATGAAAGTGTTGATCATGATTTTGGAAAACAATTAGTAGATGTCAAAAGATTTAGGAATGTTCACTATTCTTTAAAAGATGGAAAAATAGGAAAGCGTTGTGATTTAGTTACAAAAAAAGTTAGTGTGCATGCATTTATGAGTGAATCTAAGAATAAAATTGTACCAAAATATGTCATGCACTCTGAACATGCTCGATGGCTTGATGGCCAATTTCGTGCATGTAGAAACACATTTCCAATTGGTACTATAGTTTCAGTGGTTGATTTTGTAGAGAATTATACTCTCGCTCCGCAAGATGAAATTCAATCTTAATATTATAATTCAGTGCAAGTAGCTATGTTTGTCCATATTGTTTATAGACATGCATATGATAGCACTGAGGATGATAGAATTTTTTTGAGGGAGTATCATTTTTATTTGAGTGACAATCAGTTACACTTGTCAGAGTTTGTTCAATATTGTTTTACTATATTTTATAGAAATTTAAGAGAAAGAGGAATCCATATGAAAGAACACCTCATATGGTCAGATAATTGTATGGGGCAGTTCAAGAATGCTAGAATGTTCTATTGGTTAAGTAGGGTTCACAAGGAACTTAATGTCCAACATATATGGAGTTTTTTTGAAGTTGGGCATGGTAAAGGAGAACATGATGGAGCTGGTGCGTGTGTCAAAAGAATTCTTGCTAGAGAACAATTAAAATTCGAGGATTCAGTAAAATTTAAAGATGCACATGAGATTGTGGATTGGTGTAATAGAAGATTATCTGCACCTGGTTCGAGTGATTACTCTTACAGTTCATCGATTCTTTTGGTTGGTGGAAGAAGAGAACATTGTACCTAGAGTTGATTGTGAGACAATCAGTGGATCTACTAAATGGCATTCATTTAGGAGTGCGACAGCAAGCACATGGACTATTTGGACAAGGGAGCTTGCATGTTTTTTCCAGTTTTGTATCTCAGGAGATTGGAAGCTTGTGAAAATACAAATGGGTTGAACAGTGGGAGCAAAGATCGTTGACACCTGCAGAAGCACATAATCAATATGAAAGAGCTATTGAAGAAAATGATCAATTGTTTGCATCTGAAGATTATGATCGTGTTTCAAACCTTGTACAAGAAGGTAATTTTAATTCAATTTATTTCACTTTATTAAGTTATTTTGTAATACTAAATTATTTATATGGATATGCACAAGTTATTAAATCAAATTTTGTTGGCAGGACATGTGTATGTTGTTATTGCACTTGAGGGGAATGAAGAGCAAACAAAATATTGGTTGGCTTGTTGTGTGGAAACTAAACATAAGTTGATAACACCTTGAGAAGATGATGATGGCTTTCATTATCCAATAGGTACAATGATCCCCTTAAGACACCCCTTAAGCAAATTTTGATAACAAGTTTTAGATCCCCTTAAGCAATTTTTTAGAACAAGTCTTTGATCCCCTTAAGAAAATTTTGAGAACATATTTGATGATGGTTTTTGAACATTTTTTCCAATAGGATCGGTGGTGGTTGTTGGAACTTGGCTACGAAAATACTTGAGAAGAAAGAATGGTCTACCTGCATTCGAAGACTATGAAACACATAAAAAGATTATACATTATTCACATTTGGTGGTGGTAACAAATATAAAACTAGAGCGGTATCGTGGAAGACCTTCAAAAAAAGTGCTATGGTCAATTTCTATGGAAGAGCATGAGGCAATCATAGATGCATTGCAAAAAAGAGAGGATGCAGATGGTACAATAGAATAAGTAAATACAGGTAAATATAGTTTTAGTTTTATTTTATCCTTTTAAATACATTAAATACATGTTCGACATTGGTCAAGTGTGTTATTAGTTGAAATTGATTTAAATTGTCCTTTTATACATCCTTAAGGCATAATCACAAAAAGGATCTAGTCCATGTAGATTCAACCTAGACAACATGGAATACTTGGTAAAAATAGGTAATTATTAGTTAAATTATATTTAAATACATGTTTTGATTACATATTGATATTGCTTGGACATTAATAGTTAAAATTGATTTATTGTCATTTTTTGTATCCTAAAGCCATCATTGCATTGATCTCATACTTTGAAACAAAAGGAGAGGATGCCTGGATTCAACCTACAAACATGTGTGGAATACTTTTAAATGCAGGTACTTGAGTTCTATACATATAGATAGTTTTATATAAATTAAAATATGTATGTTTTGATGATTTCATTGATATTGCTATTACCTTTTTGATATTAGGTGGTGTGAAGACCTACTACATTCTAGCACGAGTTTGAGATGTTCTTGAGATGACATATCCAAATTTTGTAAACATTATTTTGAGATGACATATATGTACATACATACTTACAAAATTAAACATACTCTATGTACTTCTATGTATCAAATCAATATTCTATATATTTTGTTTGTTAAATGTGCATGTTTTCCTACTTTGAAACTTTATGTCTAATTGTATAATCACTAAATATCATGCATACATTATTGTTAAATCAATTATATCCTTAAGACATATTATGACCCCTTAATACATCCCCTTAAGAAATTATATTATGACCCCTTAAGACATCCCCTTAAGACCCCTTAAGACATCCCCTTTAGACGTATTATGACCATTGGAATAAAATTATCTCATTTGTTTGTAAGAGAGACCATTGGAATAAAATTGTCTCATTTGTTCTCTCTCTCGTCGATGCCTATCAAGATCAGAATCGATCATCCTGATGGCATCAACAACGTTTTGCATCGCAGATGCAAAATGTCTCACATGTGGAGGAATCAATGCTTGACTCTGCATAGCATTGATTTAATTTTGTAAGGATGCAACTTGATCATTTATTCGTGCTCTCAAGCAAGCCTCATCAAATGCGATAGGTGTTGGATGTGGCATATTAGGTGGAGGGGGAGGTGGTGAATTGATGATACCATCAATGTTAAAATAATCCATGATATGCTCGATATAAATGTGCACCTGCATTAAATCATACAAAATAGTCCATGTGCATACATATATTAAGATCATATATTTAATTGAAATAGGATGAGAAAAATATATATTAAGATCATATATTTAATTGAAATGCACATATATATACATTGATTGTTCAACCCAAGAGCATGTCCATACAAAATTCAAAATTAAATGTATGTACATGTACATTTAAAATAAAAAATATGATGCATAATTTGCATGCATACAAATCATTAAACTAAACTATGTACATACATAAAATTTCAAAATTTAAGAACTATATATGCAAATTTTTAATACATGCACATACATACTAAACAATAAACTTGAAACATTCACAAAAGCTCATTTTATGTCTAACACACACACAAACACATATATATTACAATTTTTCAGAGGAGAAATCATGATCTAGTAGATAGTCATAAAATATATACTATTATATATTATTCATTATAAGTTCATAAATTCCACCAAATTCATAAATCCATGTCACTAAAAATATCCATCTAGAACCAAAATCATAAATTCATGTCACTAAAAATATCCATTTGGAACCAAATTTATAAATTCATCACACAAAATATCCATCGTTCACCAAATTTATAAATTCATAACTATTTAAGATCATTGTCTTAATTTAGAAACTATTGTGGCTCTCTACTGCATAGATCTTCATTTCTTTGTGTTTTCCTTTTCAAAATCGGGAGTTCTCCTTTCCTCTAGCCATTGTCGATGCTCATCTACGATCCCATCCATAGCCCTGACAACATCAACAAGGGTTTGTATCCTAGATGCAAACATCCTCGCAGGAGGTGTGACACATTCTTCATTTTGAATAATGTTGTTTTGATCTTGGATGGTTCTAACATTGGCATTGATTTGTGCTTGCAAACGAGCATGTTCATTGATTTCAGGTGGTGGAGGTGGGGGGTTACAAGGTGGAGTGGGTGGAGGTGGAGGTGAAGGTGGTGGAGATGGATGGCATGGAGGTGGATTGTGAATATTATTGAATGGATTCATGTGATCTTTAAGATATGAGTGAACCTACATTAGATTTGTAATTTCAAGATGTAAGATACATGTTTAGGAAATACCTTTAAACCATTCAATATAAATGGCCTTAAATAATTGAATACAAATGATAAAATTATATGTAAGCCTCATTTATATGTCTAAGGCACATGATACTTGAATGAAAATACAATTACCTATTAATATTATATAATCTTGCAGGATCTTATTATTGTTAAATTTGGTTGCCTTGGGAAACTTTGATCACCAAATTTTAAGAGCTTCTTTGATCCCCTTAAGAAATGTCATATTGGGACCCCTTAAGAAATTGAATTACAATTTATGGTGATAGGATGGCTTAAGGGGATCTACGTCTAGTGAGGTCCTAGGAGAAAATGACATGGCTCAAGTGAATAAAATTTGGTGAAGTTGCCCAAGGCAACCAAATTTCATTAAGAGCCTTTAAAGAAAAAATGATGGCTTTAGGGTTTAGGTTTAGAGTTTAGGGTTTAGGGTAATAGGATAGCTTAAGGGGATCTACATGTAGTAAGATCCTATGAAAAAATTACATGGCATAAGGGAATGAAATTTGGTGGAGTTGCCTAAGGCAACAAATTTCATTAAGAGCCCAAGAAAAATGATGGCTTTTAGGGTTTAGGGTTTAGGTTTTAGAGTTTAGAGTTTAGAGTTTAGGTTTAGGGGTAATAGGATAACTTAAGGGGATATATGTAGTAAGATCCTAGGAAAAATTACATGGCATAAGGGAATGAAATTTGGTGGATTTTCCTAAGACAACCAAATTTCACTTTAAGGTCAGGTAGGACAAAATGAATGGTTTAGTGTTTAGGGTTTAGATTTTAGAGTTTAGGGTTTAGGGTTTACAAAACTTAGGGTGAAGTTTTGGTGCCCCTTGGAATATAATGAACTTGCAAGTTAGTGAAGACCATTTTCTTGTGGAATATTTGATTGAGATCTACTCTTGTTTCAACTGACCAACCTAGATCATGAAATCTCATTCATATTATAATCTTGCAGGATCTTATTATTGTTAAATTGGTTGCCTTGGGAAACTTTGATCACCAAATTTTAAGAACTTCTTTGATCCCCTTAAGAAATGTCATATTGGGACCCCTTAAGAAATCGAATTACGGTTTAGGGTGAAAGGATGGCTTAAGGGGATCTACGTCTAGTGAGGTTCTAGGAGAAAATGACATGGCTCAAGTGAATAAAATTTGGTGAAGTTGCCCAAGGCAACCAAATTTCATTAAGAGCCTTTAAACAAAAAATGATGGCTTTAGGGTTTAGGGTTTAGACTTTAGAGTTTAGGGTTTAGGGTAATAGGATAACTTAAGGGCATCTACATGTAGTAAGATCCTAGGAAAAAATTACATGGCATAAGGGAATGAAATTTGGTGGATTTTCCTAAGATAACCAAATTTCACTTTAAGGTCCTGGGTAGGACAAAATGAATGGTTTAGTGTTTAGGGTTTACAAAACTTAGGGTAAATTTTTGGTGCCCCTTGGAATATTTAATGAACTTGCAAGTTAGTGAAGAACATTTTCTTGTGGAATAGTTAATTGAGATCTACTCTTGTTTCAACTGACCAACCTAGATCATGAAATCTCATTCATATTATAATCTTGCACGATCTTATTATTGTTAAATTTGGTTGCCTTGGGCAACTTCACCAAATTTTAAGAACTTCTTTGATCCCCTTAAGAAATGTCATATTGGGACCCCTTAAGAAATCGATTTACGATTTAGGGTGATAGGATGGCTTAAGGGGATCTAGATGTCTAGTGAGGTCCTTGAAATTTAGTCATACTATAGCCTCATTGGTTCCATCTAGCTTTGGGTCAAAAGTATTTACCCCTCTAATAAAAAAAAGTATCATGTTAAAAATGAATCAATCTATACATATCACAAAAATAACAATAATCTTAAATGTAACCCATACTCTAACCATAATAGAATGCTAAATGATCCCCACCCCTAACCATATCCTAATTGAATTGTAAACCTAATTGAAACTTAATTAAATTATAACCTTTACCTAATCTTAAATGTATTCCTATATTATATTATATTAAATTATATTATATTTTATATTATATCAATATTATATTTAAATTAATTTATATTTGTATTATAATTATATTAATATTTATTATATATTCCTAATTGTAACCTAACTAAACTACAAACCTAATTGAATCTTAAGCCTAATCCTCATTAAAACCCCAAGTAAATTGTAACATTACCTATCCTTAATCTTATATTATATTTTATGATATTAAATATTTATATTATTTAATATATTATATTATATTAATGTTTATTAAATGTAATATATTAAATAATATAAATATTTAATTATATTTCTTTTATATGAATCCTCCTCCTATCTCTAAATTGTAATAATAGCATGTAGTTCCTCCAACCTATCATCATGTACCTCCTCCCTTTCCCATGTAATAGGTGTACCTTCTAGGTGTTAAATGGTTCCATCTTGGTCTCCTTATTGATGCATTTCTATCCTTCCACATAAATCTATATAGTATCAAAATATAGGTAATTTTATGGTTATTGAATCTCTCTTAATTGCTAAAGAATCCATTATGATTGAGGATGGGTGGATTATATCTATGATCACATCTTAAAAATCCTATAGAGGTCATGGTATGTTTTCTTAATACATATATTCCCATACAAACCTCTTTCCATGTATTATCAACTCTCCTATATAATAGACACCTTACTAGATTTAAATTTCATATGATATATACCCAAGTGTTTCCAATTGGAATTTCTATAATTATACTTTTATGGTATTCTAGATATTCATAATAGTTTTCATAAATCTACCAAATAGACCCATTCTTGACATTGAACCTACATAATTTTAGGTATGTCCAATGAAAGAAACTTTACCCATATTACTCTCACTCACGCTCTCCTATCTTGTGGATACAATAGAATAAAATTTTCTTCCAATGATTTAGATCCCTAATGATCATGTCTAAGTGTCATAGAGAGTGATCATCCACTCTTCATAAAATTGTAGAAACCAAAAGGTTTTATATTATGTGTTCAAATAAGTGAAAACATTACAAAAAGCTCTACTAAATGGTGACAACAAAGGGTTTTTTAAGGCAACCAAATTTCATTTTAAGGTCCTAAGACAAAATTCAAATGCTTTAGTGTTGAGGGTTTAGATTTTACAGTTCAAGGTCTAGGGTTTAGCAAACTTAGGGTGAAGTTTGGGTGGCCCTTGGCATAATTTAGACTTGCAAGTTAGTGCCAATTGGAATTGATTGTACGTGCTTAGATTTATGAATTTGCTAACTAAATTTGCAAACAAACATCAAGATAAACTTTATGAATTTTAACTATTCTTTAACATATTGTTTTCTAATCTAATTATAATTTAACATTGAAACTAAAGTTTAACATATCGTTTTTTCCATACAATGCAAATAAAATTTAAAACATTTAAGCCAATGCAAATGAATTTTTTTGAGCTCGAAATTACCTAGTTTTCAAAATCAAAATGATTTGTTTGATTTCAATTTAGGGTTTTAACAAAAAAATTTGTTCCAATTCAATTTAGGGTTTCAATTTCTAAGCAATTAGGGTTTTTAATGCAATTTTTTTGTTTCAATTCAAACTAGGGTTTCTCAAATTCAATTTTTTCATTTGATTTGAATCAGGGTTTCAAAAGCTTGATTAGGGTTTCTAAATGCAATTTTTTATTTCATTTCAATTTCTAGGGTTTTGAAATGCAATTTTTTTTGTTTTGTTTCAATTAGGGTTTTCAAATTCAATTTTTTTTGGTTTAATCAAACAATTTAGGTTTCAACAGTTAAATTTTGTTTGTAAAACATAATTCAAGGTTTATTTTTTCATTTTTATTAAAAAACCTTCAGGTTTCATTGCATTTTTTCGTCTATTTTTACAATTACTCATTTCTACTATAACAGGAAAAAAATGCTCAAAACATAAAATAAATTAAAAAAAAATGCCAAATTGACTTATTTTCTTCACAATTTCAATTAAAAATAGAAAAATGCAAAAAAAGGGGGCGTGGGCGGGTATCTGTAGCTGTTTGTGGGGTCCTTGTCGCCAGTACTCAGGATCCCGTCCGCTGTGTAATGAAATTTGTTTTTTTTAAAAAAATAAATAGCAATATAAAATGAGATCCTGATTTCTACAAATCGGGATCCCGTTTCGTAGTAATCGGGATCCCGTTCCTTTTCCATTGGTTCAGAATCCTATGGGAAACGGGATCCCAATTTTAAAAAATTGAGATCTTGTTTCGTGGTCAGGCTTGAGATCCCGAAGCTAAACGGGATCCCGATTTTTAAAAATCAGGATCTCGTTTATTAAAATCGGGATCCCATTTTATCAAAGCCGATTTCAATTTTTTGGCTAAGGGAAGAACTTCCACGTTTCGTGGAAACAACTTTGTGCACTTACCAAAGCATTAGGAGAGGGAAAAAAAAGACTCTCATGACTCTCAATGAGTGTATCTGGGTATGTGCAAGATCATTATGGAAAAAATAGGCCCTTAAGTGGCAATGAAAATTCAGAAAAATTAGAGTTAGGCAACTTCACATAAAAATTTGAATAAGTTGTCTATATTGTTTCAAAAATATGT
>VDFB02047230.1:329518536-329680050 GCA_007258455.2 Sequoia sempervirens | reverse complement strand
CCCTCATGTTCTCTTAAAAGCGTATTTAATTTCAATTGGTGTATTAATTAATGTAACCTTTAGGTGTTTTCAACTTTAGAGCATGTAGAGCGTGATCAACGTGTTGAGCATGATTAGGCTAGAGAAGATCATGAACACGATGTGGCCCCATCAGGTAAAGAGGACCACCCGCATGTTCTCTTAAACATATTTAATTTCAATTGGTGTATTAATTAATGTAACCTTTCGTGTTTCAACTGCAGATCAGGATTTAGAGGGTGTTCAACATGTTGAGCATGAGTCTATAACAAAAGTTCAGGAACATGATGTGGACCCATCAGGTAAAGAGAACCACTCTAATGTTCTTTTAATTAATGAAATACTTGTAACAATAATAATAAAACATATCGGTTTAACATTTCTTTCTTATTGCAGCAGACCCCCCTTGCAGCGGCGTCCACGTCATGAGTAGACGACTAAGTACATTAAGATCCTGGCGAGGTAGAACAACTAAAGGGGACAAATATTGATTTAGAAAATGATACTCCACTTCAGAATTTTGTAGCTTTAAAAAAAAAAAAAAAAAAGTGATTGTAATCATATCATGACAACCATATTTTTGATAATATGTAAAAACTGAAAGAATGAATATTATATGTTAATGAATGAATGTGAATATGTTAATTAATGAATGTTATATGTTAATAAATGAATGTTATATGTTATTAATGGATGAATGAATGTTATATGTTATTAATAGATGAATGAATGATTAATGTTATATGATTGGGTATGGGGAATTGAGAGTGATGTGAGGGGGGGGAGGGCCAAATGAGCTTCCACCATCACGTGGTTGGCCCTATTAATTAGAGAATATTAAACTATTCTCGAAACAAAGAGAAACTCAATAAGGTAATGCATCGTTTGAAGCATCAAACCAATATGCAGTCTGTATGTATGATCAATCGTCAGTCTCTGCAATGGTACATTTCCACGAATATTTTTAAAAAAAAAAATTGATGCTTCGTCACAATTTTGACAAAAACCACTGACGAATCAGCAAAAAGGCTCGACAAAGTTGCTATAGCTACGACGAAGGTTTCATCGTAACTCCTTGCCCATTTTGTCACAATTTCGACAAACTTTTGGCATTGTTCCAACGCTACTCCTTGCCCATTTCGTCGCAATGTCGATGAACTTTTGGCATTGTTTCCACGCTACTCCTTGCCCATTTCGTCGCACTTTCGATGAACTTTTGGTGTTTTTCCAATGCTACTCCTTTCCCATTTCATCGCAAAGTCAACAAACTCTTCGTGTTGTTTCAACGCTACTGCTTGCCTATTTCGTCGCACGTTCGATGAAATTTTGGTGTTGTTTCGATGCTACTCCTTTCCCATTTCATCGAAATGCCGACGAACATCTACTGTTGTCTTGACACTACTGCTTTCCCATTTCGTCGAAGTGGCGACGAACTTCTGGTGTAATTCATCGGTGGATACACGAAGTTTTCGTCGATATTCCGACGAAAGTCTGAGCCATTTCACGATGCCGTCAACCAATGATTCTTCGCCGTTATTTCGACATTTAATTCGTTGTCATCCTTTCGACGAAAAAACAATGACACGACGATTTTCGCCATTTCTTCGCTATTTCGACAAAGATTTGTCGAATGACCGACGAACGACCGTCAGAAAATGTGTCAAATTCAGTAGTGTACACACTGACACCCTAGAATAGAGACTTCTCATTGTCTTTCAACAGTCTCAAAGCCCAAGTCTCAGATGGTAACCGAGTTAGGATTGTATGCTAGGACATGAGTGTCCATGATGTCTGCAAGACTCCAAAAAAATTCTAGACCTATCCAGTCGGTATCCAACATAGCTCTCAAATTGTTAACAACTTTAGTTTCCTTAGCTAGGGTTCTCTCTTTCTCCAAGTACTTCTCAAAATCCCCAAGTATTCTATTTAGGGAAGGAATTTTCCTTGAGGGAATCTCAATAGAATCATCTTCCTCCATAGATGAAGTGGAAGGAGAAACAAGAGGTGTAGGAATACAAGGAGCTTCCCCAAAAGGGCTGGAGAAACTTGTATTTATTCCTAAAATTATTTCCTCAAATGTAGGATTGATAGTGACCTTCTTAGAATCCATCTCTATATGTTGTAAGCTCCTTGTAACAACATGCCAAGAGGTTGTTGACTGAGTCATAAATCTCATAAATCTTCACAACACACAAATCCATAACGTACCCGAGACATGAGAGAAAGATATTCGACACTAAGAAATGAAAACAAGACTTTCACATTGGGTTCACCAAAAATGTAGAGTAGAGGGATTTATCACCCTTGAGGCTCGAGGTCACGGGAGAGCCTCAAGGAATGAACTACCTTAAACTACCTTAGATTGATCAATAGATAAAGAAGGAAGCAATAGGCTGAAAAGGAAGGGGAAACAAAACTCTATTCCCTTCTACTAAGGATAGGGGTTTCTAGAACCGGGTGAGCTAACCACAAAGGTTTCATACTACATACTAGATAGCTCACTATTTGAGATGGAAGTATGAGAATTGGACTCCATCGTGCTACACTAGTGTCCTATACAAACAAAGAGTCTGATAAACAGTCAAAAACATGCAGGGCCTACTTTCAACCCAAATATTGGTGTTTGCATTTTAATAGGAAAATGTAAAAACAAAAAGTACAACAAGAAGAATACTAGAAGGGATTATTCTAATGATGAAAATGATAAGGAAAGATTAGGAAAATATACCTTCCATGCACAATCTAGTTCTCTAGTTGGCTCCGAGTGGACAAACCTGTGTCCACACACACAAGAATAGGAAAAGTGTTGGGTTGTGTTTTGAGGTCTACCTTAGTCAAACCTTCATTTTGGTGTTCCCACCTCCATGGAAAACTAGATATGCAATGATATAGAGAAAGTAATAAAGAAGAGAGAATGAAAATGACACAATAAGATAGAGAGCAATGACAACCTGAATGCTACTCTACAAGATGATAGATGCAGGTAAATGAAAAGACACAGTGTAACCTTCCCTACTATAAGTACTCAAGGCAAATAGAGGAAGGAAAAGTAATGACACCACCACACCAAGGAGGTAGAGCTTCGAGAACTTGCAAAGATGATGGTGTTGAAGCAAGGATACATTGTAGAGACCAAGTAGAAGGTTGGTAGCAACAAGATAGAGAAAGAATGATCAAGATGAATGAGAGAATCAACTTGAGAGAATGGGAGAGTGAATAGAGAGCCTGAAAGAATGAATTTTGAATGGATAAATGGAGGAAAAGGGACACTTTTCATTGGTCAAGGGTCAAAAAATAATGTTACATTCATGACCAACCAAAAAATGTAACACTTCTATAGATTCTAGAGGCAAGAATCCTGTTAGGATGGTAGCATGGCGTGTGGAAGTTCACGCTGTGCGCACACATCCCCAATAAAAATTCCTCCACCAATGTGAAAATACAAGGCTATGTGGAAGGAATGAGATGATGGTGACAAATTTTGCATCATCAAACTTATAAATTCTAAAGCAAGGGTAAATAAATGGGAAATTTACCTAGGGTGAAAATTTATGACATTACACCAAGTAATCTCCAAGACACCCATTAGGGAAAGAATTGAAATAATAATATACCTGGGATGGAAACATAAAAAGTGCATGGATAGCATGATAGTGCTCTTCAATACCCTTCCAATGCTCTAAGAATTGTGAAAATTGGAATCGTGGAAAAAGTTATGAGCTTAGGAGCCAAAAATAAAAATATAACTTTAAACAACAATAAATGCCTCCAAATAACAAAATTTTGGAAAATAACTTCTCTCTTTTGGGGAGGAGTTTTGACCCATTGGGTTTTCTCCTTTTCTCCATTTGTGAGAGATTGCATTTGTATTTTTACATGGGTACCTAACATGGCCTCGTAGTTGGGACTCATTTGTGTCATTTGCATAAGTACTCCCTAAGTTTTACTTAAGGTGGGGTGTTGGTGTAAATAGGGGTTTTACCTATCTAGCCATTTACATGTTAATTCCACTTAGGTCCTAGGAGGGAATTAAGGTATGCACTTAATTTTTTTGATGATTGTTTTAGAAGAACTTGGATTTTTTTTCTTCACAGTAAGGATCAAGTTCTTGATGTTTTTTCTAAATTTCATAAATTTTTTGAAAGACAATCTGATTTTAAAATTAAAATTCTTAGAACTAATAATTGTAAAGAATATGTGAATAATTCTTTCAATGGTTATTTAAAATAACTTGGTATTAAACATGAGCTAACCATTCCTTTTACACCTCAACAAAATGGTGTAGCAGAAATGAAGCATAGAACTATTGTTGAAATGGCTAGATGTATGTTACATGCTAAGAATATATCATAAATTTTGGGTTGAAGCTATGTTTTGTGCTACTTATATTATTAATATGACTCCTACAAAAACTTTATAGGATATAACTCTTGGAGAGGCTTGGTCTAGAAGGAAGCCTAATCAAGTAAGCATTTTTAATTCTATATTAAACTACTATAAATTCTATATTAAAGAAACTTTAAAAGAATACAAGTTTTTTTTTTAGTTACAAACATTTTAAGGTTTTTTAAAAGAAAAAGAGGGATAAAGATATGTGAGACTTTTGAAAGAATTTAGAGATTAAAGACTTTTATTAAAGAACTATCATAGGCACATACTTTAAGTTTTTAAAATGTTTTTTTAAAAGCTTTAGCAAATGGAAATGGGCAAGCTAAGAAGGAAGTAAAAAAAGAGTGGATAAAAGAAATTGAGGCAGCTTGCATAAAGGATAAGAGTAGTGGCCAACATGCAAAAAAAAATGTAGCGACCAAAGGAGAGATGATACTGCTAGAGAATGTAGACACTTAAATAGTCATGATCGGTATTATGCATCTGAATCTGATTACTAACATCATTTCCCCCTAAATAACTTCTGACTAACCATTTAATTAAATAATCTATATTGCTTAATTAAATTCATCATTTTCTCCTATTAATCAAATAATTGGATTAATTAACCCCCCTTTCTTACTAATTCTCAACCCATTTAATTAAATAAATCAAACTATTTAATTGAAACCCCTATGTCCTCTCATTTAATTAAATAAATCCAACTATTTAATTAAATGTCACAAACCCCTAACCCACCTAAGAATTAATTAGCCTTAAACTACTTGCTAATCTTCATTAGCAGATCCTCTAGCTTTTAACTCCACCTTGGTTCAATAAACCTATGGTTTATTAACCCCCCTTGCACATGAAATTAATTTCTTCTAATTAAATAAATAGGTATTTTCCTCACAAATAGATATTCCATGGGAATATTCTCTCAACAACCCACTTGTTGACTTTCCCTCGAAAGACTTTAAAAGCCTCTTACAAATGCCTTTAATGCCTCTTACAAAGGCATTCAATTCCTCTTGCATGCCATCATGTCTCTTACATTCTCAACTACATTCCTTAAATGGCCATCTTGTCCCTCTTACACAAGCCATCTTTGCCTTAACTCCTTCTTACATCCCTTCTCCCAAGATGTGCTCACACATATGTGAGAACATATCCCCATAGCTTTCATTGATTCCCATTTTAGTCCCACATTGCTCAATTTCACCTCTTCTTCCAACCCTTGAGTCTTATAAATAGAGGGCTTCTCTATGAAGAATGGATCCACTTTGATGAGAGAAAAGTTATGCTACTCATTTTCATCCATCAATCATCTAATTGCTATCATTATCTTTGAGGGAAATTGGCATTTATCAAATCCATTTTCATCCACAATCTCATGCACAATTACTATACACAATCTCATCCACCATATCACATGTTTTCTTCATCACTTGGCTAAGTTTTATTATATTTTGCATCAAAATCACCACATATTGCATCAAATCTTGGAATTTATCAAATAGGGATTGGGAAAGGGCCACTTTCCACATCAAAGTGACACCAATTCCCATATGGGATGGGGTTTGAGTAGCTTAGATTGGTTTCTTAGTATATTTCATGTTCTTTTATGCTTTTATATGCTTTGTTTCCATTTCTTAGCATACTTAAGAATCTCATAGGGAATGCTATTTATACTTGTTTGAATGACTAATGCTCTTGTGTTTGTTCATGTTTAACTAGGTGCAGATTGGCATTCACAGAGAACAACTGAGGGAGGCTACAAAAGATATAGGAGGCCAAATATGCAGGTCTCACCCCTCAAAGAATGTTGAAAAAGTGTTAGATTTAAAAAATTAAAAATCCTTGAGGTATATGAAATAATTTTGAATGAAATTTATTAGTTTTATAAAGATATTTTTACACTAATGTTGCAGATTTAAGACTTTGTTGTAAATTTTTTTCCTTTCAAATTTGTAGGGTGATCCCACAATAGTGTTTCACAATTTTTGGCCAAACTGGACATTGGAATAATTTTTTTAACTAAATCTTCACTTTCGGGCACCTATAGCGGCTAAACCATGAGGAATTTGAAGATGATGCAAACTAGAGTTTTGTGAATTTTTTTCTATAGATTCTAAATATACTTTTTTCAAAAATTTTGAAATCAGTTTGCACTTCTTTTTCCATCTCCCTCGAAAACTATTTTTTTTCAAAAAACAACATTTTTCAAAAGTGATGCTCACTGTATAACGCATAATTTTTTTCCATGAAGGATAAAATTCTAATTCTTTCGAATTTAGATTTATAACTCTGATATCTAGTGCTTCCACTTGGTTAGATAGTTTTTTATTGAATATTTTTTCTTTAATCAAGTTTCAAAGTCAAACCAATTACAATTTAGACATAGTGTGACTGTATAATGCGTAATTTTTTCGTATGTATCAAAATTCTTTTTTGGATCAAGGACTTCAATATTTGGTGCACTCATATTTTTCAATTTTTTTTTAATAATTTGCTATTTTTCCACATGTGTAGAACAAAGAGCTTGATTTTCGATGAAAAACCTATGTTTAATAAAACCAAAAAAAAAAATACATAATAAAACCAAAACATATTAAAATTATATTCATTGGATAGCTCGTTCTGAGGACTACCTTATTCTAGTTGGGTTTGTGAAGTCTCTGCCATTTTCATCTTCAACCCGAGCTCTAAAGTGCAAAAATTTAGATTTTTTTTTTGTGTCTTAGGGGGAGAATGAGGGATAAGGGGGGTTTGTACGAACCCCTAGGGGTTTGAGCGAACCACCCTTCCATAATGCATTTTTTTTGGTTTTTGGAAGGGAAAAAATTAAACGGGTTCGCTCGAACCAGTAGGTTCGTATGAACCCCTAAAATCTAATTTTTTGCCATGGGGTTGTTTTTTGTGAGTTTTCCTTCCTCACTTGAATTGTAAACCACTTTTGTGGGTTTACCCATAGTAAGGAAAATTTATTAAAAAAGCTATGATAATTTTATTTGAAAAATAAGTTTTAATATTTATAAATAAAATAAAAAACTTTTTTTTCAGATTTTATAACAAATTTTGCAAAAACTTTAAAATGCATGCAAACTTTTATTTCAAATATGAAGTTGCAAAAAAATTATTTGAAATATTTTAATATGTTATTTAAAAAAAAAACCATTTATTGGGGTATTGAAAAAAAAAAATTTGCACAAATTTAAATATGCCTCCAAGAAAAGTTTTCCAAAGTGATTGCTCTATAAAACTGGTAACCCTTCTACAATGTTGCTCACAAAAAAATAGTAATACCTTGCTCTGATACCACCAATAGTGGCATAGTGTGATGGTTAAGTTGTTGTGTTGTTATTTCTTCCCATCAAGGTTCAAATCCTATTGGGGTGTAATTGTTGAGAATTTATATTGGGATGAGGTCCCTTGTTTGTGACCTCACCGATCCATAGCTCTAAGTCAAAAGCGTTTACCGGGCTCTTAATAAAAAATACCTCGCTTAGATACCATGAAATTAAAAATAAATTTACCAATAAAAGTACTAAATAATGAGAATTGTTTGAAGGAAAGAGATTACCAAAGAGAAGCCAAACCAAGCACCACCATATGGAGAGGAGTCACAAGAATTTGATAAGGAAACAAAAAAGAGAAAAACCCAATATTATGAATGAGGTAAATCCATAAGAATGATACAAATGTGTGTGTGTGAGAGAGACAGAGAGAGAGAGAAAGAGCACTTAAGGCTTAAGCTTTTTTGAAGAATGAGAGGAGAAGAACCTCAATAAATAGAGGTGAGAAGAGGAGTTACAAAGTAACTCCCAACTCTATGGTGCCACCATTCATCCTATGTGTATGCAAAGTGTCAAGATCCTCATAAGGAGGCTACACTTAAGCCACTAATATTCCTTAATAAAGGAATTAAAATAAAATGAGTCATCCTCACATGTGTGGGTAGATAAAAAGGACAAAAGACTTGTAGTGATTCTTTTGGAATATCCTAAAAGTAATTAAATAATTATAATTAATAAATAACCTTTTTTTTTGGCAAGCTCTACCATTATGGGGGTAGATCCTTGGAATTGAAAAAACTAGAAAGAATACATTGCAACAATGAGGGAAGTCCCTCAAAGGTGAAAATGCAAGGGCTAAATCAACCAATCAACCGATAGTGCAAGGAATAGGAAGGGCTAATACAACACTCAGATGCCCTATATAGAAGAATGATCAAAGCAACGAGAACTAGAGAAGCATGTATCCACTAGACCACAAATCCATCAACCATCAAACAGTTATGATGAATGAGCCTTGATCAAATCGTTATTCACATGGACCCATAAGTTGTTAGGGAAGGAGTTGACATCATATAGATGTTCGTTGAGTGGCCAGCATAACAGACCCAAAATTAACTAGATAATTAGTCGAAGAGTTAGCTTCTCGATACACATGATTTACAGATTAAGAGTTCCAAATTATCCAAACACTAGCCAATCCATGCAAGCTGTCTTTTTAATTTCCAATTTTGAGTAACTCACATTCCAACAACTTTAACATAGATTTGGGAGTCACCCTCGATTTCCAAAGCCTTGTATCCCTTCTTCAAGCATAGTTCCAGACCCTGAGACAACGCCTCAAATTTGGCCTCGTTATTAGTAGCTACACTGATATTCCTCGACAAAGCCCATAGACATTCACCATGCCAATTCATTAATATATACCCAATTCTAGACACCCTAGGATTATCTTTTGAGGATCCTTCGAAGTTCAGTTTGATGAGCCCCACATCCGGTGGGACCCATCGAGCATCAACCCTCAGATTCCTCACAGTCACAGGCTCGATCATGGGAGGGCAAAGACCCAACCAAGCTTTCTGTAGAAGACCATCCCAGAAGGTAAAGCATGTCCTTTTTGGTCTACATTGTTTGGCATTCAACAAATCAAATAAGTCAGCTTCACTTTTCTTAATGACAATTTCAATAGGAAATTCAAAGTTGCAAAAAATTATGCGGTTCTATTCATTCCACAAATGCCAAACAACCATGGCTGGAGTAGCCACCCAAACACCTACCTAGACACACACCTTTTTACCAGCTGACCAACTACGTAGAAAATACAAGAGGTCCATTTGATGAGGATTAGACCAGACAAGAGATGCCATAAGCCAATCCTAACACTATGCAGCATAATCACAACACAACAAAAGGTGGTCAGCCGATTCTTTACTCATGCAGCACAAAGGATAGCGACTCAAGCCTTGAATGCCAATCGAGGGGAGTTTGTCCTCGGTTAAAACTCATTTGTGAAGTGATGTCCATAAGAATGCACCAAAATTGGGTAAAACATCTTGATCCCAACATAGCTTAGCTAGCCGGTCAACAACGTCCCTTTGCATACACTGTAGATTGTAAGCCAACTTGACTAAATATTCACCCGATTTAGCCCCTGTCCAAATTATCTCATCCTCTTCCATATATAGTAGGAGTTGTCGATGTTTTAGCATATCACCCAATAATGCCTTGTCCTCGATTGGCATATTATGAATTTTGGAAAGTAGCCAACCCAAAACTAAGAACCAAGCATCTAACTCCTGAATAGGGTAGTCCAATACGCACCAACCTTTGTTACGTCTTACAGGTTATAGCTAGTCACAATCCCTGAAGAACTCAGAAAGAGTAGGATGCCCATTCCAAGAGTCAAACTAGAAACTTGCCTTGCAGCCATTGCCAAACTTCCATGAAAAATGGTCTAAAATGATATCCCTGCTGCCCCACATGAATCGCCACACAACCAAACTACCACTTGAGTTAGCCATGGTGAGAATGCAATCCTGAGGAGTCGTCCAAAAATTTTTTCTTGATAATTTTGCACCATTGACTCTCGGGGTTCGTGTACACTTTCCAACATAGCTTTGCACCAAGAGGGGGGTTTTATAGCTCCATACGTCTCAGACCAACACCACCATCTTGCTTACCTAAACAAGTAGTGTTCCAGTTTATCAGAGGCACCCGTTTCTCATCCTTGGTGCCATCCCATAAGAATTTTTTTATGAAGCTCTCCTCACTAATCACCTTTTTAGTCATCCTAAAGCAAGACATAGTATAGATTGGTACAACTACCAAGACATACTTGATCATTAGGATTCACCCCACAAGGGACAACCATTTTCTCTTCTAGGCGTCAGACTTAGTTCTACATTTTGCTATCGTTTCCTGCCAATGCACAAACCTACAAACACCCCAGAATAGATGAGCACCCAGGTGTTTGGAGGGAAGAGTACTTAGCAATTGAGAAACCTACAATCTTCTTCCTTATAGCACCTTTGGTGTTGAAAAAGTAAATCTCTAATTTGTCTATATTCAAAATCTACCTAGAAGTAGACGTATACTCATCCAAAGTACCTTTTATAACCTTTTCCTTCTTAACTATGGCCTATCGAAATAGACGAGTGTCGTCTGCAGATTGGGAATGGGTTATTGGATCCAAATTGTCAGCCATAATGATACCCCTCCAAATTTTTGAGTCGCATAGCATTAAAAAGTGGCACCCATAGCTTCCGCCATAATCATGAATAAAAATGGAGATAATGGGTCCCTCTGGCGGAGACCATTAGAAGCTTTAAAGAAGTTGCAAATAGAGCCATTAACAAGTAAAAAATATCTCACCGAAGTGATACCGAAATGAATCACATGTTGACCCACTAAGGAGAAAAACTGAACCTTACTAAGACATTGAGGAAAAAATCCCAACGAACCCTACCATACGCTTTACTTACATCGAGCTTAATGAGCATTATTTTTTGATGTTTAGATGTGATTGTGTGAATTGTTTCCATTGTGGTTATGATGCTATCGATTATCTCCTTGTCAGGCGTAAAGCTGTTTTGTTCTACAAAGATGATCTGCCCCAAGAATTTCTTCAACTTGTTTGCTAGCACCTTCGCAATGATTTTATAATAGAATTACAAAGAGAAATTGGGCGGAAGTCCAAGAACGATAGACATTCATTCTTCTTGGGAATAAGAGCAATGGCCGTGTTATTTAAGTCCCTAACAAACTTTTGTTTGGTCTTGAAGTCCTCCAATAATTTGACTGGATCTCCCTCCATAAATTACCAGTAGTTCTAGAAGAATTTGGATGGAAGCTCGTCTAACCTTGGAGCCCAAAAATCCCCAAACAAAATTCTTCCAAAGTAAAAAGGGAGCAAAGCATTTTGTTGTCGTCTGATCCAGGGAAGCACGAAATGCAAGAGAGAAGATTAATGTTACCATCTTCGAAAACCTCCTAGCTATTGGTGATTAAATTCTCAAAGAACCTAACGAATTCATGTTCAATCCCGTCATGGTCATGGGAAATAAACCTATCCTCACACACGATATTATCTACTCTATTTCTTCCCCTGTGCATCCTAGTTGAATTATGGATTTTTTTTGTATTTGCATCTCTAGCTTTTAACCATGTTTCTTGAGCCTTGTCTCTCCAGAAAATTTCCTCTCTTTCCAAGAGCTCAATGTGCTTTGCTTTAAGGTCTTTCTCACTTTGAAATTCAGCTAGGGACATCCCAAATTTAATGAAATATTCATTTAGAGCCTCCAAATCTTGCTCAACCTATTCCTTCTCTTGGAAAATATTCTCGAAAGATGATTTGTTCCAAATTTTCAATTTGTTCTTGATATTTTCTAGGTGCATTGAAAAGACAAAACTGATGGTGCCAACGATATTCAAATCCTCCCGCCACCATTGTTCTAGGTTCTTAATCAGTTCCAGACAGTACCACCACATCGATTTGAATTTTAACCTTTGATCTAGGTCGTTCACTCATACACAAGTTCAAAAGCATAGGGAAATGATCTGAAATAGCCACTTGGAGAATGCTCGAATCAAATGAAAAATCTACTCCAAGCCAGCCATCCACAATAAAAAATTGATCCAATCATTCATAGATATTGGTGAAACCTGCCAGCCAATTTGTCCAAGTGTAGGAGCCATTTGAGGGGGCGCAATCCATGACAGACATCGAGCAAACAAGTTCTCTAAATTATTTCATAGTCCTAATCTTCTTTCTCAGACCCCCACTCTTTTAATTCAATTCTAGAATGGCATTGAAATTGCCACCCAAAATTACCTTATTATCCCTCACTTCGTCGTGCTTTTATTTTATGTTGTTCCACAAAGCCAATTTATCTTCATTCTTTGTAGGCCTATAATACAGGAAAGCCTACATTTGTGTGTCTACTTCACACCATGCAGAGCATCCATCTAGGATGCGAATCAATAAGGTTGTAGTCATCGTTACCCGGAGACCAGAGAATCCCTAGATCGCCCGCCAAACCTAAGGCATCACTAAAGATCCCATACCATTTCTTGCTGTAAATGCAATTTTTTTGCCTTCCATTGAATTAATTTTTGTTTCTTACATCAATACTAAATCTACTGTGCATCCATCTAAGTGACGCTTAATCAAGCATCATTTTTCAAGGGCCTTTAAGCCCCTGACATTCCACATGAGGAGCTTCATTGTCCTCCAAGGGAGACCTTCGTTCACTTTGATAATAAAAATTTCTTGATGCTTAGAAGGACCTTCTTAGCTGCCTCCTCCTCCTGTGCTTGCTTTAGGGATTTCCTACCTTTTCCTTTCTTAGCCCTGTTCATGACCTTAGCTGTCGTCTGCTTGATGTGTTGAGGATTAGTGATGTCTAACTCATCTTCTTTAGAGGCCTCATCATCATAGTCTTTGCACTCAGAGTCATCATTATCCATCTCGCTTGAGGGAGGCAAGGAAATCCCAACAACCCCTGCTGACTCAAAGGAAACCATATCAAATTCTTAGATCATTGAATTCGTCATAGGCACAACATCCAATCCAATAAACCGAGGATCAACCATTTGATCCCCAACACCCACTTGCGGAGAAACTAGCAGTTCAAGAGACAAACCAAATGGTGTGGGTACCGCTCCCATCAAAATCATTGTTTCTTTGTTCAAGGAGGGTGAGACCTGGGGCAGATCACTCAGGATCTAAGCACGATGTGAAGACCCCACAACCGGGCCTGACCTTGGTAAAGTGATCCGTTTTATCGCCTAAATAGCCTTAGGTCTCCAAACCTTCCTGACCTTTGGCTGCTTAGAATAGGAGACCTCCAAATTATTTCTACTACCACACCAAAGGAAAAAGGCCATATCTTCCTCTACATACACCTTCACCTTGCGATGGTTCCCCTCCACACACAACTAGATCTCCGACAATACTCGGGTGATAGCTGCAATTTGAATCCTAGCATAGAGATAAGAGTCACTTTCAAAAATATTTGAATCCACACCCATTAGGGTGCCAAGGGTGCACCCAATCTTTTCAATGCAGTCTTCAACCTAGAAATCCAAAGGTAAATTATAAAGCCGAATCCAAATTATAAAGCCGAATCCAAATAGGCCTTTCATACGGATCCGAATTGACAGGATCAAAGTTAGGGCTCCACAAATCCATGTAGATTGGCCATCCATTCAACTTCCACAAACTCCCCTGAGCCACTCATCCTGATCTTGCTTTGAAGTGAAAATGGCTACAAAAAAAACATTTGGGAAATTTTTTTACAATTGTCATTCACTTCCAGTTCTCTGCCAACCATGCCCTAATGGTCACTTGATCCGATGTTGATCCAATAACTCGGCAGATTAAAGCCAATTCTCCAAGTATTTTCACATCCAATCTTTCCTCCACCAAAAGATCAATGGTGACAAACTTTTCATGGGAGTCATCTAGAAATTCTTGGTATACCTCTGGCTGTGAATCTCCTTCATTTTCACCAAGCCCTGGTTCTACTAATCTTCGCTTGATTCGCACATCCATCTCTGCCTGTGCCATTTTATGATTCAATTTTATATTCATTATTACAAAAGATATTAAGGTTTGGGCCTTGTTTGTTGGCACTATAGGTAAGAAGCCCCACCAGTTCACCAAGGAGCCTCTCCTTAACACCAGGGTAAGAAAACTCCATAGTTGATGCGGTAGAGAGTGACCGCGTGAGGTTTGAACCTTGGTTGTTGGATCTACAGGAAAGAAGCCCCACCATTTCACCAAAGGGTCACCCCCATTAATAAATAGCCTTTATCAAATAAATATTAAACTTCTAACAACACATAATTTTAGATACATGATTATTTTAGGTTTTGCATGCACCTTGAAAAGTGGATGCAAAATGTAATTGTGAAATTTGTATACCTAGATGTTATTTCTTATTTATTTTGAGAATAGTGCCTTATGTATGGTTCCTTAGCTTGTCATGTAAGTTACCTATCCATCACACATTGCTATACATTTTATCCCCCACCTTATCCCTATACTCACACATTCTAATATGTTCATTTCACACATACATTTATTATGCACAAGCACATGCATATGTTTCCACGTATGACCATTGCCCATGCTAATTTAAACCTTTTAGGTCTTGAATCAAGGATGTGGTCATGGAGTGAATTCTGGAACCCTAGAATTGGCCACTTTTAAATTCAAACTAAAAATAAATAAATTTGAGTTGACTCTTGCCAAATTTTTTATCTCCAAGGACTAACTAAACATAAATTTATGATTAATTGTTGTCCTTGTGTTGAATGTATTCAATGCATTCATTTTAACCATCCATGATTTAAGAATGAAGAGCTATATTCACATACCATTTGTATTTCACACATCAATTGAAGGATTAAAAGGAATATATATAGATTTGTATGAACACTCTTAGCAGCATATGCATGTCTAGAGAGGCTTTTTTTGATCTTGTGTACACATTTTCATTGGTTTATTGAGGAGAACATGTCCCTTTATGACACAACGATAGCCTCACCAAGATATTTATAAATTCTGTCAACTCCTAGACTTCAAAAAAAGATAACATGAATTAGGCGACCACACAAGTAAACAATTACCGGTCATTAGATTGAGTCCACAAGTGAAGACCAAGATTCAACTCTAATCCATAGATTGACCCCACATAGAGAAAAAGAAATACTTTGATCCTAATGCAAACATAGATATATATCCCTTGTTTCAAATCCCAAGGCATATCAATTTTAGAACTACATCAAGCTTTGTGCATTCACCAATCATAATGTTAAATGCCCCTAACTTATGCATTTTTTTTCAAATATAGCTTATAAATTATTAAATTATTTTAGATTAATTGTACTTATGTGTATGCATCTTATTAGATTATTCTAGAATAAACATAATGAAAGTTGTTATTTATTTATAAGTACCTATAATTCATTTATAATAAATAAAGGATGTTGAAAATATTTAACATGACACTTTATATTAATTAAATCAAAGATTAAAAAATATTATCTAATAATTTAAAATACTCTATAAATCTAAAATTATAGATAGTCGTTATTGTTGGTGTAAATAAAGTCTTGTACCTAGTTAATTCATTACTAGGGGACTTAAGGGACTTATTTACATGTTAAGTTTACTTAGGTCCTAGGAAGGAATCTTTCTAGAAGGTGTTAGTTGTCATTAGATCTTATCTTATCTTTTGACTTATAACACATGCGTCCTAGGTAGTCATGATAAGTTGTCACATGACATAGGATTAAGACACTTGTCATAATCTTGTTTAATCTTGTGTCTCACCTTGGCTATATAGCTAGGTGGTCTCATTCATTGTACATTGAACAATTCTTTGATAATAAATTTCATTGCAATCTTGAGCATTGCATATTGATCTCTCTTGTGCTTTCATGAAGTGCCTAGATCTTGGGTGCCTATAATCTTCAACCAATCTTACATGGTGTAGAGTTATTCTATATGAACTCTTAGATGGTATCAGAGTTTGTGGGATTACTTCTTGTTAGTCTTTATTGAGAGATCTGAGTTACAAATCTTGGTGGATCTTGAAAAGTTGAGTATGCTCTTCTCTTGCATCGAATGATGATCTAGAGAATCAAAAAAGCTTGAAAGAAATACTAGATTTGGGGATTTCCTCTTTGTGTATATCTATTATAGGTTTAAATAAAATATTTTTGGTGTAAATATGAGCTCACCATTGAAATCAGTGGGTTCAAGAAAGTAAGTTTTGCAATTTTGTTTCATCCAAATTGGACATATGAGGCCAAATATATGAGGGTTTGAAGTTGAAGTGTGGTTGCCAAATCCGAAAGGTAGCTGAAATTTTGGAGCACTTGGGGTCAAATTTGACCCTGCGATTGTGTCCAAAAGGGCCAAAAACCCTAAGAACGATTGCCAAATCATTGAATTTGGAGAAAGTTATCCGTCAAGGCAAAAAAATTGTCTAACGACCCCCTAAGTCATCATAATTATGCCTATCGAGTAGGTACTCTGTGGTACCTACCACAACAGGTACATGTGTCATCCTCTTGCCACATGGCCAAATATTACTGGCTACAAAATTCAAGGCTGCCTTATTGACCCCCCAAAATCAACAGTAACAATCAAATATTCTAGCGCCAATAAAGATTCCTTCAAATCGTTGGTCAAATTATATTCCACATGAATATTTCGATACCCACAATATTCTAAGCATATTCCATTTGAAAGGGAATATTCTTTTTGACAGACATGTGAACATCAAATTTAATCAGGTGAATTGTTGACAACAACAATCTCTTAAAAAACTTTTTCCCTCTCTGTTGAAGTTTTACATTTTGTAAGCGAACTTCAAAGGCTCATATCTTGGTCATTTTGACTCCTTTTTTAAAACATTTTTTTTTATTTGGGGTAGAATTTCACGCTCTTCGTAGTGGTTTAATCAGATTTTAATTTTTGTGTCTGGTTTTTTCAAAAATTGTAAATTCTCACAGGTGTTGTTGAGTCATTCTCATTTTCAGAACTTTCAAGGCTCCGTTCTTGCTCCTACGATAACATTTTTTGGTGATTTTTTTTAAAAGTGATTTTTTTGTGTACTTTCCATTAGTGTAGTCAGATTGATCCCATTCTTTGTAAAAAAATTACTTTGAACTTGTGGCCAAATTTGGCAATCTGTATGCACTAAGATCAAGTCCACTTTGTTGTTGTTGGCAAGTGGCACCTGTAATCACACTAAGTATAAAGTGCCAAAAATCATATTTACTTGGGGGGTTTCATGATTGATTTATTTGGGGGAGGGGTAATCTTAGTGGTTGATTTCATTCTTTTGCTTGGTTTGTGTTCTTGCAAATGGGGAAATCTCAAATTGAACTCCTAACTCCACATAATTATACTACATGGAGAAAATCAGTATGGAATTATCTCATGATGAAAGGTCTAATAGGCTATCTAAAGGAAACCATTCCTCAACCCATTGATGCTAAGGAATTGGAAAAATGGGAGCTGGATCGCGAGAAAACATTTGGATGCATATGTTCATTAGTCTCATTTGATTTACAATTTCATGTTGAAACATGCAAAACACCTAAAAAGGTTTGGGAGGATTTTGAAAAATTGCATGGTAAAATAGATAAGATTAGGGGATATCAAATTCATAATGATTTGATGAATCTTGATCCTAATTTTTTTTACCACATCCAAGACTACATCTCCAAAGTTAAACAATTAAGAACACAACTTAAAGATTATAACATTGATAAAGAGGATTTACAATTGAATTTGAATGTGTTATCCAAGCTTGGTCTTGAGTATTCAGTGTTTGTTTCTGGCTTTCATACCCATCTAATTTCTATGGGAGCATCATATGTTGATCCTAAGTTTGATGACTTTGAAAATATCCTAATCCAAGAGGAAGCTAAGTTAATGAACATGGTTCTAATCAAGTCTTGCAAGTCACAAGCATTGTTGGCTAGTGAGTCTAAAGTACAAAAAGAATAAGTGAATATTTATAAGAATCAAAAGAATAAAAAGAATAAGCCACATGTAAAGAATTAGAATCCTCTCCCTCTAAAGGGGAATCATCTAAGAAGGAGAAGCCTACATGTGCATATATCCAGAAATAAGGGCATGATGAACATCAATCTTATTCAAAACAGATTGATGAGTTGAAGCATCTTCTTAAGAAGGCTCAAATCAATGTGCCTTCAACATCAAGGGTTTCATCATCTTCTTCTTCATCAAAGTCCATAAACATAAGGGGAAAGCAATTGTTGTAGTTGCAGATTCTAAGTTAGAGAGGTGGATACTCAATTCAGGAGCCTCACATTACATGGCTTCATTAGAAAGTATGTTCTCTTCATTTGAGACTTGTTCATCACCACCCATCTTGATGACGAAAAACACATATATGTGTGTTTGTGGGAAAGGATCCATTGACACGGATGACTGAGCATTCAATGATTTTCTTTGTGTGCCTTCATTGTCAACCAATATCCTTTCTATCTATCATATCACACATGGTGGAGCAGGCAAGAGTGTGGAGTTGACACCAGATTCTGTCATAATCCAGGATTTGCAGAGTAGAGTTATAGTTGCAGTTGGGGAGGTTGATCACCAATCTCAAGTCTACACCTTCTCACATTTTGCTTTTGATTATTCAGTAGATGTTCACATTCAGGCATCTTGTGTGGAAACTTTTGAGGAGATTCAATATGGTCATTTGAATCTTGGTATTGTTTCATCTACTGAGGATCTAGTGACATGTGTTGATATTCCATCTCCATCATCTACTATTGTACTTGATGATGATTGTGTTGCCACAATTTTGCTTCCTTGTGATTCAGTGTAGTAGGCCATACATCGTCTTCCAAAGATGACTACTTGGGATGAGTACTTGACAGACATTGTTGGTTTATTTTGTGAGTCCCATATTTTAGATTTGGGAGACATCATTGATAGCATTAATCTTCTCTTTGATGGAGATTATCCTTCTTCAGTTGTTGCAAGGGAACACTCTGACCCTCTTGTTCATTCTCTACATGATCATCTTTTCAGTTTGACATGAGTGTGGATTCTTTTGGAAAACATTTGGAGGAGGCTTCTTTTTATTCAAAGGAGGTATCCTTGTTTTTGGATTGTGTTCTACAATAATTTCTAGGAGATTCTAGATTGTCTTAATTCGGTAGTGTGGCCTAGAATGCTTGTTTGTAGGGTGACACCTTTCAGCATCGACATGGAGATACTTGAGCATTCTTCAGAGACATCACACATCATCCTTCTAGGAATGGGAACACATCCTGCATACCATCTTGGTTTTGTTTCTTCCTAAGGGGAGGAACATTGTTCGACACTATTAGATCATCTTTAGCATTCAATTTTGAGCTTCTACCATCATTGTAGGAGACTCAACATTGAGGGGGGGCTACATGGTCTCTTTTCTTCTCTCTTATGGGGGGGACTTTTTCCTCGCATGGGGTTTTTTCTTTCTCATTGTTCATTGAGAGCATTTTATTTTATTTTTCATCTCTCTTTTGGGGAGGAGTTTTCTCCCACTGGGTTTTCTCGTTTTCTCCGTTTGTGAGAGATTGCCTTTGCATTGTACATGGGTACCTAACCCGACCTCATAGTCAAGACCCATCTTTGTGTCATTTGCATAATAATCAGCTACTCCCTAAGTTGCACTTAACAGGGGGTGTTGATGTAAATAAAGTCTTGTACATCTAGTTAATTCATTACTAGGGGACTTATTTACATGTTAAGTTTACTTAGGTCCTAGGAAGGAATCTTTCTAGTAGGTGTTAGTTGGACCATTAGATCTTATCTTATCTTTTGACTTATAACACATGTGTCCTAGGTAGTTGTGATAAGTTGTCACATGGCATAGGATTAAGACACTTGTCATAGTCCTATTTAATCTTGTGGACCTCACCTTAGCTATATAACCAGGTGGTCTCATTCATTTTACATTGAACAATTCTTGGATAATAAATTCCATTGCAATCTTGAGCATTGCATATTGATCTCCCTTGTACTTTTATGAAGTGCCTAGATCTTGGGTGGCTATAATCTTCAGCTAATTTTGCATGGTGTAGAGTTATTCTTTACCAACTTTTACAGTTATTAGTATAATACTTCTTTATATTTAATTAAGGATGTTGAGAATATTTTATAGTATTTTTTTAAAAATAGAAAAACTTAAATAACAACAAATGATTTGACACTTACCATCCCTTAAGATATGGTTTTTAAAAATTAACTAATAATAAATATTTTAGATACTTGTCATGCCTTGTACAAAAATAGAAAAAAATTGTAAGTGATATAATGGTTACTATTATAGAATCACTTATTCATTGAATTGAAAAATATTATAGTTAATATTTTTAAATTTATGCATAAGCTCCAATCAAAATAAATATTTTAACCAATAACATTTTACAAAATAACTTTTTTGTCATTCTTCACTAAAAAATATGCATTGACTTTTGGAAAATAAATAATTGAAATTCATTTTTTTAAATATGTACTTTTAATTCATTGAGAGGTACCATTATTATAATTGCTTAAAGTCTTGCAAATATTAATTATTATAATTCTATCATTGGACATGAAACAAACTGTAAAGGAATAAATATAAGGATAGAAAGGCTTAGCTCTAAATTTGATGATGGAGAAACTGTTGACATTGTTCTATATTAGTATTTCATTGCCATAAAATTATATCTCAATTTGATTACTATCTTAGAGTATAAATTGGCCATCACAAGAAAATGCTATTAATCAACTATGAGTGCTATCATGGGTACAATGTTGATTGTCACAAATGTGATATGATGTGTGAAATTAATTTGTGATGCATTGGATTGATGTCACAAATTGTATGCTTGAATATTTGCTCATCTTTGCCTTCTAGATATTTGAATTTGTCAGGTTGGTGTCTAGATACATCATTGAGAAGATTTCTCACTTGATACGTGGTTGCATTCTCCTAAGTCAAACCCCTTGGTAGGTTAGGTTAATGGCAATGAGAAAGATCAAAGGCAACATTCAAAAACATACTAATGGACTATTAGCTGATGACATATAAATATTATTATTTTGTTTCCCTTTAGAAATCAAAGTGTGCTCTATTTTTCTCCTTGAATCACTTATGAGATTGAGTATACATTGAATGTCTTTAAATATTGTGACATAACAATATGATGCATAAATATTTGCAAGTTTGGCTCACAATGGCTAGTAGAATGGGGCACAAAATATATAATTTGAATTTAGAGATCATTATCATGCTCCTTTGGATCAAACATGGTCAATCCCACATTACTCAAAAATGATCTAGAGGGATAAAGTGGTGATCTCAAGGTAAGAAACAAATGTATATAAGTGAATGCAAATGGAGATAAAATAAAAATGGGTAGGGATTGGATTGTGAGGCAAACCTAACACAAAACTATAACACCTATCAATACATTTGCATTAAAACATTCCCATCAAGATAAACTCAAAATTAAATGAAAAATGATATAGGTATGCTAATTTCACCATTACACAAATCTATAATGCATTGGAAATCTGTTCTTCATGAAAGAAAACACCAAAAAAAATCAACAAGTTAACCTCGCGATAAGAATACGGTCTTATGGAAGGGGCTTTGAGATCTATTTTAAAATCTCATGAGATTTTTAAGATAAATTGAATCTTTAAGAGTCACTAATTTTTAGCACATGCCTTTAGTGTAGGGCTGAAAGTTTTGAAGATGTTCTTACATGTAATGTACCTATAATTTTTAGCATTAACTATTGCCAAAAATCAATTCAACTAAATTTTTTAGCTTCAATTGTTGCACTAAAATAGATCACCAGCTTCCTAAAATTTATGACACTAAAATTTTAAGCTTTCTCATCACTGTAAATTTATGGGACCAGTACACTTAAGAAATGCTCCCAAAATTTTTCTAACAGCACAGCTAAAATATTTTTAGAAACCTTCTTCCATGGAACCATAGCCTAACTGATACAATACAGAAGAACCGAGAGTCAAATTATCTCTTTAGAAAGGGGAATGAGAAAGTTGCTCTCACAAACAAAAAAAGCACAGCACTTTTTAAGCCCTGTCGAAGTTAGTTTCCTGTCTTCCATTGCCCACAGAATTCATGATATCTATGCCATAGGCGGTGGCAGACATATTGATTACAGGAGCTGAATGAAACCTCTTGCTTTGGACATTAAATCTCAATGGTTTTCTTTTGTAACTTGTCTCCTGTGAGCCTAAAGGGACAGAACTCTCCTCTTCGTCCATAACCTTCAAATCTGTTTTGTTTACCCAAGAATGCGCTCCTCCGATTCCTGTCGTATTCCCGCTTCTAATGAACAAGAGCTCTTGAAGAACCTCCTTCATGGAGGGCCGCCTGTTCACATCCTCATTTAGACAAGCTTCTGCTAAATTAGCCACACTTGTCATGGCTTCCATGTGATCATTTTCCACCAACCGAGTGTCAAATAATTCAGCAAGGAGGCCCTGGCCTTTTCTAGACAGGAATAAGTCTGCCAAGATACGTTCCTCTTTTGCTCTGTCTACAGACATAGCCTTCTTGCTGGTTAAGAGCTCCACCATCACAACCCCAAAGCTGTAAACGTCTGTTTTGTTTGTGAGCTGAACAGTCTTGTAATATTGTGGATCTACATAACCCAATGTCCCCTTCACACCGGTAGTCAGATGGGTATTGCCCGTTGGCACTAGACGGGACAATCCGAAGTCTGATAGCTTGACAGAATATGTGGACTCAAGTAAAATGTTTGCAGACTTGATATCTCTATGTAAAATTGGAACCGAAGCAGAGGAATGCAGATAAGCCACTGCTTCTGCAGTCTCTATTGTGATCTGTAACCTCGTACTCCATGTCAAGAATTTGTTTCCATCCTGTCCATGGAGATGGTCAAATAGTGTGCCATTGGAGACATATTCGTAGACCAGTAATGGAATTCGAGTTTCCAAACAGCAGCCCAAGAGTTTTATAATGTTTCTGTGGTCGATCTGAGACAGAATTATGACTTCATTGATGAATTGATTGATCTGTTCCTCGTCAACATCTTTGCATTTTTTTATAGCCACTAACCTGCCTTCTGCCAATTTGCCCTGGTAAACATTCCCAAAACCTCCAACTCCCACCTTGAGATCTTCAGTGAAATTGTCGGTTGCCTTTACAAGCTCTGCTTCTGAGAATATAGTTGCTTTCCTCCGCCCTCTGTCTGAGGAGATGTATTCCTGCAGAAGAAGGCCTTTGTTTTGTAGAAAATACTTTCTTCTCAGGAGCACCTGTTTCCTTTTCTTCACTACCCAAAACATGGCCCCTGCAATCAGTGGTCCTCCTACCAAGGACGTAAAGATTCCTGCTTTACACAATAGCAATATTCAGGACCCACCGTTGAAGAGTTTTAGAAACTAATTTGGATAGCTATTATGCAACTTTTACATTAATTTTTTAAAAAATAGAAAATACCTATAAGCAGGGGGGCGAGTATGCCGTTGTCTGTGCAACTGGTTTTACCATCACCTTTTCCCTTTGCGCATAAGCAAGTATAAGAACCATTCATGTTCACACACCTTCCCACCGGCGGTGAAATGCATTGACTTTTTTGCGAAATATCACATTCATTTATATCTGCAGGATTCCATTTCAAGTAACAAATTTACATTAGCCTGTAAATGAAAGCTGAAAAAGCACAAAACCATACCCACTGATTTTACTAGCTTTGAAATAAAATCAAATGCCTAAACCTGGTGTTTATCTACTACCAATTCATCCCCCAATTAATGAGATTGCGTGCTCTTCCATCTTTTATTTTATTTGATAAACTCCCCCCATTTTTAGTTCACATTCTGTTCATATACCGCAATAAGAATTTGGGAGCATCTATTCCTTGGCTTTACACCAGAAGTCTTGTCGGTTGGAATTAAGCTGCACCAAGCATTTTGGATTCAATATTTTACCCATTTGGAAGCACAATTTCTCTTACCATTTTAGCAGGTCTCAGTTGAGATGAACCAGTTATTTTTTGTTTGTGAAATGCAATAAATGAAATTCTTTAGTGGTTCAAATCCATTACAGAAGAAATTAAAGCACAGAAGGGTTGTTCATAAATATGCATATTAAGTAGGCGAGGCGCAGGTCTCAAACTATAATCCATAATGCTTATAATACGGATACCCCGATTCTAAGTTAGGCTGTGCAGAAACTCCTCAATAGAGTATATACAACTCTCAGGAGGCAGAGGATCCCCATTGACTACGGGTACTCCTAATTTACTAAACCGATAGGAACTACTTCAGAACTCAGATAATCAATGTTTCTTAGGATGGCACTCGTGAAATTTGGCTGTGGAGAAAATCTTCAATATTTTTAACTCCCAGGATGCATGGGATCTAGTGAATAGAGTATGCTTGTGACATATAATGTTGTAAACAAATTATATTGTCCTAATCAAATGAATGAAGAAAACAACCCAAAAATAATACGAAGTAAAGTACCATACCAGTGCAGTGGACGCCTTCCTGGTAGCCATCACCCTTATATCCCTCGTCACATTTGCACACCTTGTAACCGGGCATCCCGGTAACATCAAGGCAATGGGCATTCCTTGAGCAGGTAAGATTACCCATTTGTTCTGCAGAGGAACAAGTATCAGCTTTAATACCCCAATCGATCTTGAGACCATAAGTACCAGCCCCAAGTCTTCCTTTATCAGGAACCTGTATCTTGAAGGTCGTGGGATCGAGTATGCTCGAGAACACACATTCTCCAGACGGCGGCTGCACCGAAATATTAATACTTCTCCAATTCTCTATCAAGGCAATTTGGCAGCAACCAAACCCATTACAGTGGTCTGGCTCGTAGATTTTCAAGCAAGAAGCCGCGCACATACCTCCAACCATTTTATGGCTTGATTGGAAGGCAGTAGTAAAGAAGGATCCTTTGGCGTAACAGCCAACCGAGGCAAACACATTGGATCCCGATATTGTGAAGGGTCCCTCCCACGGAAGTGAAAAGAATTGCTGGGCAGTCTGCGAGACGTTGCAACTAATCGCTTTCAGATGAGTAACATTGATCAGCAGCGAGTTGTATGAGATACTTAAGACCTGGTATTCGCCTGTAGGTGTAGAAATAAATGGGATACTCCCCTCTCCGAATGTGGAGTTCTGTTTGCATACAAGAGAGTAGTTGGAGTCCCCACAATTCGATCCCTGGATGTTGAAGGGGTAATTTATGTTGAGATACCCGCATGTCTGTGGATAGCTGCAACCATTACCTCCTCTCACCACACTCAACCAGCTTGTCATACACAGGGCGGTAATAATAACCAGAAACTGTGTCATTCCTTTTTCTCCGGGAGTTGACATTGAATTTCTGGCTTTGAATGGCTAACTGCTCTGGCCAGGCACATGCTAAATAGCGGGTACATTTGAATTTTTTTATGTAAAGGAGAACGTACCAGATATTTAATTTAAGAATTGCTTAAATAATTTTAACTTGTGTTAATCTTTCTTTCTCAAATTTCAAATGTAAAGACACCATTGGTCGGTGTTGATGACTCAATCAATGACTTCAGCACATTTGTATGTAGAAAATATAAAGTTAAAGTTATGAACATCACGTCTATGTAACTCATTCATGTCATAGCCCAGGTTTTGGACACGAGACAATGTATACCTTCAACAACTCATGTATTTTTAAATCCACGTTCTTCATTACTATATACATTTTTCGTTCTTTTTATTTTTTATATGCATTTTTACTACATGCTCTAGTCCTTGAGAGTCATTAACACTATCTTTACATTTGAAAATTGAGAAAGAAAGATTAACACAATTTAAAAACTATTGAGGTAATTTTAAAAATAAATATATGGTTTGTTGTCTTTTATATCTAATATATAAAATAAAATGTTTTAGAAAGAATTGATTAAAGTAAATGAATATAATAAATATAATTAATTTAGATTATGTTAGAATTATGATAATTCATATTTAAAAAATGATATTTTAATGAATTGTTAGGAAATAAATATATAATAATATTTAGAATGTTTAATTTGTTTTTTACATGATTCTATGAGAGAAAAGCATGGATGCAAGTTTGACAAAATAATCATAATGTAAAGAGTAAATAGACAAGCCACAAGATAACACAAGATATACATTGGGAAAAATTTCAAGAGGGAAAACCCAACCTTCAAAAGCATCCATACTCCATCTATTGTTCAACAATAAAACAATACATGCACTTACAAAGTTACAATGAATACTTCTGAAACATCAAGCCTCTCCAATGCATCCTACATGTGTCCAAGCATGAATCCACACATTCCATGCGATGCTTCATAAATGCGTTACTAAAAAAGACTCAATTATATGACATCCCATTCACTCAACCAACTTTAACCACTAAACATGTGTTTGATAAGTAGGAGGTATTTTCAACAGCGTGGAAAATTATGATATTGCTATCAAGATTCAACTGTGTAGTTTTTTTAGTCAAACTCATTGACCCATGTTTCATGAGTAGTGGTTCAGAAGAACTCATCTCTCATGATAGTAAATGGCCCACTTAGCACTCATTGCATCTAGGTGATCCTCACAAAGGTGAAGCATTGGGCCTTCTCGGGAGGTCACCCATCCTAGTACTACTCCAACTCAAGCACGCTTAACCATGGAGTTTTCTCCAAGATTAAGCCCACTTAGCTTGCAACCCCATTTTCAAAACTTTCAACAAGTGTTGTGCCTTATGAACCTTTCATTAGAGAGCCCCTTTCGCTCATCAATTTATAAGTAGGAGGTATTTTCCATAGCATGTCAAATTATGATAATACTATCAAGATTCAATTGTATAGTTTTTTGAGTCAAACTCATTGACCCATGTTTCATGAGTAGTGGTTCACAAGAAAATGTTTCTCATGATAATGTATGGTTCACTTAGCACTCATTGAATCTAGGTGATGCTCATAGAGGTGAAGCATTGGGGCTTCCTAGGAGGTCACCCATCCTAGTACTACTCCAACTCAAGCACGCTTAACCATGGATTTTTCTCGAAGGTTAAGCCCACTTAGGTTGCAACCCAATTTGCAAAACCTTTAGCAAGTGTTGTGCCTTATGAACCATTTATTATAGAGCCCCTTAGCTCATCAATTGATAAGTAGGAGGTATTTTTGACAGTGTGCCAAATTATGATATAGCTATCAGGATTCAACCATGTAGTTTTTGAGTCAAACTCATTGACCCATGTTTCATGAGTAGTGGTTCACAAGAACTCATTGCTCATGATAATGAATGGTCTACTTAGCACTCATTGCATCTAGGTGATGCTCACAGAGGTGAAGCATTGGGCCTTCTCGAGAGGTCACCCATCCCAATACTATTCCAACTCAAGCGCACTTAACCATGGAGTTTTCTCCAAGGTTAAGCCCACTTAGCTTGTAACCCCATTTGCAAAACCTTCAACAAGTGGTGTACTTATGGACTATTCATTAGAGAACCCCTTTATCTCATCAATTGATAAGTAGGAGGTATTTTCCACAACATGCCAAATTATGATATTGCTATAAGGATTCAACTATGCAGTTTTTGAGTCAAACTCATTGACCCATGTTTCATGATTAGTGGTTCACAAGAACCCATCTCTCATGATAATGAATGGTCGACTTAGCACTCATTGCATCTAGTTGATGCTCATAGAGGTGAAGCATTGGGACTTCTTGAAAGGTCACCTGGATCCCAGTACTACTCCAAATCAAGTGTGCTTAACCATGAATTTTTCTCCAAGGTTAAACCCACTTAGCTTGCAACCCCATTTGAAAAACCTTCAAGAAGTGTTGTGCCTTCTGAATCATTCATTAGAGAGCCCCTTTAGTAGGAGTTATTTTCCACAACGTGTCAAATTATGATATTGCTATCAAGATTCAATCATGTAGTTTTTGAGTCAAACTCATTGACCCATGTTTCATGAGTAGTGGTTCACAAGAACCTGACATCTCTCATGATAATGAACAGTCCACTTAAAACTCATTGCATATAGGTGATGCTCATAGAGGTGAAGCATTGGGCCTTCCCAAGAGGTCACCCATCCCAATACTACTCCAACTCAAGCGCACTTAACCATGGAGTTTTTTCCAAGGTTAAGCCCACTTAGCTTACAACCCCATTTTCAAAACATTCAACAAGTGTTGTGCCTTATGAACCATTCATTAAAGATCCCCTTTAGCTCATCAATTGATAAGTAGGAGTATTTTCCATAGTGTGTCAAATTATGATATTGCTATCAAGATTCAACCATGTAGTTTTTTGAGTCAAACTCATTGACCCATGTTTCATGAGTAGTGATTCACAAGAACCCATCTCTCCTGAAGATGAACAGTCCACTTGTCACTCATTACATCTAGGTGATGCTCACAAAGGTGAAGCATTGGGTCTTCCCGGGAGGTCACCTGTCCCAGTACTACCCCAATTCAAGCGCACTTAACCATGCAGTTTTCTCCAAGGTTAAGCCCACTTAGCTTGCAACCTCATTTGCAAAACCTTCAACAAGTGTTGTGCCTTATGAACATTCATTAGAGATCCCCTTTAGCTCATCAATTGATAAGTAGGAGGTATTTTCCACAACATGTCAAATTATGATATTGCTATCAAGATTCAACCATGTACTTTTTTAGTCAAATTCATTGACCCATGTTTCATGAGTAGTGGTTCACAAGAACCCATCTCTCATGATAATGAAGTTCACACAAATACAAATACAACCAAGTGGTAAGATAAAACCATGTGCCTAAAGACCATGAGCACACAAAACCATTGACCCCTCATTTAATATTGGGTACTAAGTTTGTACATTATTAATATTTTTCCCCAAATATTAAATAATTATTTTATATCTCCCACACATAAAATAATTAACTCAATATTACAATACAAATTTGTAGGTGGCCCCAAATAATTACCTAGTGTGAACCCCAATCCTAGACCTGCACAAACACAAAGAACAAACACAATGTTAGTCACATATGCAAGTTAGAACTAAGATTCCCCATGCAATTCATTTACAATGCTCAAAATAGGAAATGGATGAAGAACACAACAAAGAAAGCAAGCAAATCCTATTAAAACATGCAAACTCTCAATCCCATGGGGGAATTGGTTTCATTTTGATGTGGAAAAAGGCCCTTTCCTAATCCCTTGTAAGCTTTGTGATGACTTGATGAAGAGTTGATGATTCCATGGAGAAAATCTGAGAAAATTCTACATAACCTAGCTATAAAACTTGAAAATGGATGAATGATGGATGAGCAAAGTTCAAAATCTAAAGATTATTCCTTTGCATCAAATTGTGGATCCAAAATGAGAAGAAAAGCCTTCTATTTATAGAAGAACAAGATGGAAGAATAAGCAAAATGGAGGAATGTGGGATTAATCAACATCCAATGGCCAATTGCCACTTGTCAAGATGTGAATGGAGGAAGGTTGAACACATTTTGATGAATATGCCAATAAATGATATTAGGTGGAATTTGAAATTCATGAAATGACAAGTTGGAGGGAGAAAAGAATGACTTAAATGCCACTTGGCTCAATGCACAAGGACATGTAAGAGGAGTTAAATGCTTTGTTGGAAGGACAAATCCCATTTGGAGGGATTTTCAAATTTAGAGGAATATTCCCTTTTGATGCCATGTTGAGAGAAATTAGAAGATTTAATAAATCAATTAAATGATTTTCTTGTGCAAGTTGCAAAAGCTAGAGGATGTGATGGGTTGAGAATAGATTTAATCATGATTTGATTAATTTAAAGAGAGATTAGTTGATGTGACCATTTTGGCTTAGGCTTTTTGGTTATTTTAAATCAAAATGAGAGGAATGTGATTTTGACTTAATTAAATAAAGGTTTAATTTATTTAATTTAACAGAAAGACCTTAGAGATTAATAAAATTGATTTATTTAATTAACAGAGAGACTATGACGATTTAATCAAATAAAGTTAATTATTTAATTAAAATAAGACGTTAGGATTAATTAAACAAAATGATTTATTTAATTAATAGAAGGGAATGACTTAATTAGATAAAATTGATTTATTTAATTAAGAGATGAAATGTGATGAATTTAATCAAATACAAATTATTTGATTAAATGGTCAGCAAAGGAGATTATTCAAAACAAAGCAGTGTTAGTAAAATCAGGATCAGGTGCATACAATCAATTGGTACATTTTCTATCTACATTTTACCCCTCTTTGAAGCAAAGTACCTGCTACGTTGGTTCAAAGAATAAACTGTCGAGATCAAAATTAAAAAAAATCAATTTTTTAAATGCCCCACTGCTACCCTAGTGAGAAGAAACATGTTGATATACTGTCCCCTCGAGAGATCAGATGAAACTTTGGATTTTTTGGTGATCTCGTGATAAAGATTCAGGGTCAATTCAGCTCAAAGAGGACTAGAAAGCTTGAATGTTTGATGTAGACAAATTTGATGATGTATAGACAGTCATTGGCCATGGATAGCCTCATGTATATTTTGATATAACACAAAAATCTGGATAGAAATGTTAGTAAAGATAGAAGAATAAGAAGAAATGAGATGGTGAAAGAGAGGATCCAACAAGTCCATGAGTCATTAAGACTTTATTAGATATGATGATGAGTGATGGTGATGATTTTATTATCAGGAATTGGGATTTTAAAAGGGCCATTTACCTTATGTTTGATAACAATTGTACGTACAATGCATCAAGGTATAAAGAACCAAGATGGCATTGCACCTATTGTGATGGACTTTGACTCGACAATCACATAGGAGTAATCCTATTCACACCTGGCGTATGAAACCTTGTTCAAAATGCAGTTCAGATATTCCAAACATATCAAACCAAAACATAGAAAGGAAAGCCTTCCTATGTGGTCAACAAGATACCCAAAACATCCTCCCTACATCCAAATAAAGCACACATGACCAAGTTATATTACAAGAATATCCAACAAGCACAGTAGATAAAAAGATAATGATCATTTCCTCATTCTTTCTCTCTAAATTCTTTTGTTTGGTCATCATTGAGAGGTCATTGGAATGAGCGCAAATAAGATAAGTCAAAATAAAAAGAAAAAGTAAACAAACAAGCTAATGTTTTTCATATCGCTAGCCAAGACTAAACTACGGTGATGTTGATGTTGATGTCCATTGTAGGAATAATTCATCCTAGGACATGATGATATCAGATGATTGATTTGGGATTGATTAGATGATAGGCTATTGATGCAAAGAGTTGACCAACTTGTGTACTTACTGACCTAGACTTGAGACCTTGACGTTTGAGTTTTCACTTTTAACCTGCCAGACTTGTTTCCGATTGTTTTACCAAAGGTTGAGGTTGACAATTTGTTTCTTATGGATGTGATTATTGCAAGTGAAAGTGGAACGGGACAGATGGATTTTTTCAAATATTTGGATGTTTTTGGAGTTTTGAAATGTTTTGAGGCTATTTTTGGTATTTTTGAGATTTTGCAAATGTTTTGATTTCTAATTTTCAAATGTTTTGGGGTTTTCTAAGATTTTTTGAATGTTTTTGGGTTTTTTGTGTCTTGGGGGCTGATCAAGTATTAGCCTTGTCTATGTTTAAGCTTAGAGACGATGTAGTTCGGATACCATGTTTTTGACAGTTTTTTGATTTTTTGTGTTTTTGGATTTTCGCATGATTTTGACGATTTGGATAAGGATGTGTTTGCTGATATCAGTGATTTGTTTTGGGATTTGGTCAAAAACCAAGTTAGGGTTGATTGATCGGATTGATGGATTGATGATGATAACATTGTTGAGGATACACAACAATGCAAGGATAGTGTTAAGCAACACAAGGATTGGAAAGGATATCCTGAGATAATGATGGATTGTAATGATGGATTGGATTTGATTGATTAGAATTTGTGAAGCTTGGTTTGGAACAAAAATTGGTTTTGGATGATTTGATGTGATGTTGAAGAACACGTTAGATGCAACTGATATTGATTGTTTTGATTGATGTTCGATGAAAGATAAAGCTTGATAAGGAACATCTTGTCAAAATATGCCATGGGCTAGTGATTTGGATTTTGACCATAATTGCTTGACCCATTTGATTTTACGTTTTCCAATGTTTAGATCACCACATAAGTTGGAAGGTATAGATCAAGATTTATTTCCAAAACAAGATGTAAATATTTTCCCTTAGTGTCTAGCAATGTATGGAATGCCATGGGTGGATGCTTGGATAGGTGTGTGGATGGATGGATATGGTAAGCACACAAAGGATGCCAAGGATTATCTTGTGACAAGATAAGGTGTTTGATCAAAGGATGATCATTTAGATAGTGCTTCATGGCTTAGATAATGTTGGGTAGGATAGGATCGATGAAAATGGCCCATGTCAAGATGTCTACCATAAGCAAGCGTAAAGTGTGCACCAAAATTTATCAAGATCAAGATAACTTGGAAGATGGATGCAAATATATGCAAATGGATTGGATCAATGGTTTATGGATGAATGGATTTATTATGGATAAAATGGATGGAATGATGGATTTATTATGGATGGAATGAGATGCTTTCACCTGAACTAGTGCATGCAGATGCTCGATTCTACACATGACACCTATTTTCTAGGTTTTCATCATGGTACTTGTCCAAAGCGCCATCGTAGTGGTTTTCACTGGAGGGAGATTTTTTTTATTTACTATTTTCAATCTTTTTTTTGATTTTCATTTTTTTTTATTTTCTATGAAAGATTTTAAGCTCATGCTGAACCACCTGGTGGTGTTGATATAGATGCTTCTGTCATAGTGTGCCATTGATATCCTGCTTGAAGAATCTTCTTTGCCAAGATATGTGCACTTGAATACAACTTTTGAGATTCCTGATCTGCTTTATCAACACTGGAGTTAACTCTATCTTTGTGTGCACATTGTGATAGAGTTCCCTCTAAAACCTTATGATGAAGGGTTATTGCCAATACATGGTCAATGTGAGAATTGGATATCATGCGTGGAGGCGTGGACAGGTTGTGTTTAGGAATAAAAGATGGATTGGTTGATAGTTTGGAACCTTTGAATCTCCAAACTTGGTAAGATGAGCAATGATGGGTGGATACAGAAGTGTGCGTAGAATTAGGACCAACTACTTGATATACTTTGTACATTGCTTGAGAAGCCTACTTTTTCCTTTGTGGACATCTTTGATGGATACTTTTCCCTTTTTTATTTTTCCCCATAGTTTCTTTGACTGATGGAGTTTGATAGGGATAATCTTTCTTTTTATTTTTTGTTATCCACTTGTATTTGATTTTTCCATTATGCTTCCCAACTTCTTTTTCTTTGATAATGTTCTTTGTGCTTTGGTTCAAATATTTCTTTTGATGTTTGTCCCAATCCATGGATGGGGTGATGGGTGGATGAAGATTCGTGACGTGGCTAGTTGTAGTATTGGCATTGGTTTCATCATAAGGATTCTTTGTGCTCCCTATGTTGATGCTTGCACTAGATAAAGTTTCCCCCAATATGGTGGTAGTAACATCTTTGTTCTTTTATTCTGCTTGTTTTGAGATGTCTTGTTTAGTAAGCATTCTCTAATAAGTGATCACTGCAGATGACGTTATTTCAATTTGTTGCTCTTTTAACTCCTGAATATCTTGTTATGTCTGACCTGTTTCCTTGAGTGGATAATGTTGGATATCTTCATACATGATGTCCTCAGTCTGAATTTGGGATATATCTGATCTTGATGTTGACAACTTAGTTTGACTGTAGGAATCAATAACCTAATCTTTTTGTGTAATAATGTCAGGAGCAAATGAATCCTGTTCTGAATGAAGATCATCTACGTGTCCATCCAAAGAAAGCATCCCATAGGTAGATGGAGGAGTACGTGCTATATGGATATGATCATCTTGTATAGATAGGAGAGTTTCCATTACATCATTGTAGTAGCTTGGAGTCACAAATTCTTGATCTTGATTAATTTTGGAATTGCTTTTGATAGGCTTTGGATCAAGTTCTTGACATGGGTCAATTTCAAAGGATGGATTGCTTATAAAGGGTTCTTAGATATCTTCATTAATCATGGGAAGTGGCTCAATATCCTCTTGATCTTCGAGTGGATTTGGATCAAATGTTGAGTTGAAGATTCCTTTAATACCTGCTAACATGTCTTGGAAAGGACCATTGCCAGACTTTGGTGAGAGATGTTGATCATTCTTTGGAATAAATTCTTGAGATATGTCCTCTAACTCATTGGATGATTTAGAGACATTTTCAACATGATTATTGGTGGAAGGGTCACCAATTATTAACACTTCTTGAAATAAATTGTGTTCGAATATTGTTGAGGGATTTTGATCATGAGAAAAAAATGATTCTTGATGCATGTTTATTTGATCATTGGATGGGGTAAAAACATATTCAAGGTGATCATTGATGGATATATCTTGATCATTGTTTTCAACAACTGTGGTGGAGAGATTGTCAATGCTATCGCTAGTGGTTGGATCTTGATCATCATTGTCCCCAATAGTTATTACTTTTTGATCAATCAGGTCTTGGATGAGATTTTTGAGTTGAATGCAATTTGATGTTGTGTGTCCCTTTATTTTGTGAAAATCACAAAGGTGCTTCTCATTATACCCTGGTGGTCTAACTTGAGGATCTTGATAATTTTCATAAACAAATTTTGATGAGATTTTCTTGTATCAACTGTTGCATGACCGATTCAATTGGTTCCCCAAGTGGTGTGTATTTTCATTTGTTACCTTGTGAGATTTTAAATTGACCTTGTGGTGATTGATTTTGGAGATGTTGTGATTGATTTTGGACAATGTTCTGATTTGGGATGATGCTTAGATTTGGAAAGATAGGTTGAAATTGAAAATGGAGTCGGTAACATATTGTTTGGTCTTTTAACAAAATTTGTATGATTTGCAAACATATCTATCCCAAAGTTTACCATGTGTGGATTTGAAATGTTCATTTTTTGTAAAGTTGTACTTGGTATGTATGGATTTGGCATGTAGGGATTTGGTAGGATAATGTTGCTTTGTTGAAGACTCATGCATTGATTGTTTGGTTAATAGATTTGTATGTTTGGAATTTGATTTAAATCTACCATAGGGAAAGGTGTTCCAAAATTTAGGTTGGGCATACTCACATTTGTTGTACCATTGAGATTTGTAGGAGATAGCGATCCCATGTATGGATTGTATAAATGTGAGTTTTGATAATCCATTGGTTTTGTAAGGAATTGATAGTTTGGTTGATTTAGACCACTCATGATGTATAAATCAAGTTTATATTCCATGTTTTTCTTGTGTTTTGACCTTTTTTACCTCTAAGGGATTTAGGACCAATGATGAGATGAAGGATGAAAGGGGTGAATAATATGGGTGTTGAAATTTTAAGACCCTTGGAGGAATACTAGGTTTTAGGACTTTGGATTTGATTTGGATTTGGATTTTGGAATATGAACTAATAAACCCCAAGATGTTGGATGTTATCTTGGAATAAAATTCTCCACAAGGATGATAATTTAACTAGATATATGAGGAAGGATTCATCCACACACACACCTAGCCAAACAAGATGGTTTTGATTTGAAGGATTTTACCAAAATTCTAGTATTAATGTTTTGATTGTGAGATGGGATTTGATTGATGTTTGAGATGGATGAAATGATTGGTTGTTTTGATCGTAAATGAACCTAAGAGAGACTTGTTTACAAGACCAAGGTTTTGAAGAACATGCTTTTCCCTAAGAGTACTTCAAACCAAAAGATCATTGTTTTCTCAAAAGACCATAAGAAAAAAGATAAACAAGCATATGTGTGGGGTTCAATTGATTTCATCTTGATTAATGAATTTATTTTACCACATCCAATGTCTTGCTTAAGTTTTTTTTCAAGCTAAATATCTAATGTCCCAATTTCTTCTCATCCCACAAAGTGGAAATCAAGGAAATTAAGGAAAAAGTTCCCTGTTGACTTTAGTGAAAGCAAATTGTGATGTAAATTCAAATGCTTAGAAGCCTCTAAGGATAAAATCCCAAGGGACAAGCAGTATCATTTTGATTTGTCAAGGGTATTTTCTCTTCCTAAAGGGTTTGAAATTTGATGTTCATGTTGAGTGTCTGTTTTCCCAATGTTTTTGCTTCAAGCAAAGTGTTTTGTTTCCAAGAACATGCACAACCCTATGGATGAAAACACAATATTTCTTGAATCCCCACTTGGATAAATCTAGCTACGCCTACTCTTAGAAGATGATTAGATGCTTGACCACACTGGCTCCTCTCCACGACACACACACTTATTAGGTTAGCCAAGCATTAATACCCATGAAACTCCCATGGCATACTTTTCATCTCTACTAAGAGCCATAAAAATGTGGGGCAACTTCAGTTTGATCGTTCTTGCACTAACAAATAGATCAAGGATTTTGGCCTTCTAAACAAAGGTTCTAGTAGGGGCATTCCATTCATGGGGAATCATCCATGTGGCAAGAGACCATTGCTTCCCTTCTTGTTGGAACAATCCTCATGATACTTTCCTTTCCTCAAGTACCCACACTTATATACCGGTTGGAAGTTGCTTGGATTTAGTATGTTCTCAGTTGGGTCATTCCCTTGGGTGATTACTTTTTCCCACAAGGAAAACCCTCTAAGAGAACACAAAAGCGAGCAAACACATTTGTAGTTCGATCGATCTTTGTTGAGAAACAAAGAGAGAACACACGTGATATGTTCCACTCACACTCACAAGATTTGTCGAATTTTAAACCCAAATTGAAGTGTGGATGCAATCACTTACACAACTTAATATCACAAAAATCCTTTTGATTCTGAAGATCTCCGTGAGGAACGGGAGAAGCACATACGTCTTTGAGATCATATTACTTTGGGTAGGTGATTACAAAACATAGAAGAATATGTTCATTTTAACCTTTCAAAGTAATGATTGAATTCTTTTTAAGCACCCAAAGGAAAATTGAAAGTTGTTTGTTCAATTGTTAAACCTTAAACAAAATCTATTAAGTTTTCCTAAAGTTCTTTTTAATCCTTTTCTCTTGTTCTTTTTAAACCCAAATTGAAAGTTAGTGAGTCCTAAAAGCATGAAAGATAGCAAATCCTTAGAAGAGGGATTATAATTTCTCCCCAAAGTGTTTAAAAACACTTGATATAATATGATGATGATGTCATAGAAGTCTTCTCCTTTGTTTCCCTCCACCTTTGATCAAGCCAACCTACAAAAATTGGTTAGAACTACAAAACAAATATAAAAAAACTAGTTAGTAGCCAAAAGCAACCAAAATAAAAAGCACACGTTAAAATAAAATTGAAAAATGCCTTTTACCCAACTCTAGTGGCATAGTCTGCATATGTGGCGCAACTTGTAGAGGTCAGTGACACTATATGGCACTGCTAAGACTGAAAGCGACGCTCTGTAACAAAACTAGAGAGCACAATTGCGACACTGTTTTGCCAAGCTGCGCTGTTTGGAATTTGGGAACCCAATGATAGAGAAATGGCCCAGCGTGGGAGTTTAAAAATTTGAATTTCTGTGTGAGAATACGTTAGCGACAGAGTTTAGAGTTTGTAGCGTCGTTGTATGGTGCCACTGGACTAATAGTGACGTAGTTTCGTGTAGGCACAAAAGTTAACAAAAAACCATGGAATTTTTGAGAAAAACATGTTAAAATCTTCGAGTTCACCCTCTTTCTAGTGCCAAAATGTGAACCCCAATCCTAGACCTACACAAACACAATGTTAGTCACATATGCAAGTTAGAACTAAGATTCCCCAAGGAATTCACTTACAATGCTCAAAATAGGAAATGTATGAAGAACACAACAAAGAAAGCAAGTAAATCCTATTAAAGCATGCAAACTCTCAATCCCATGGGGGAATTGGTTTCATTTTGATGTGGAAAATGACCCTTTCCCAATCCCTTGTAAGCTTTGTGATGACTTGATGAAGAGTTTATGATTCCTTGGAGAAAATCATGCATAACCTAGCTATAAAACTTGAAAATGGATGAATGATGGATGAGCAAAGTTCAAAATCTGAAGATTATCCCTTTGCATTAAATTGTGGATCCAAAATGAAAAGAAAAGCCTTCTATTTATAGAAGAACAAGATGGGAGAATAAGCAAAATGGAGGAATGTGGGATTAATCAACATCTAATGGCCAAGTGCCACTTGTCAAGATGTGAATGGAGGAAGGTTGAACACATTGTGATGAATGTGCCAATAAATGATATTAGGTGGAATTTGAAATTCATGAAATGATAAGTTGGAGGGAGAAAATAATGACTTAAATGCCACTTGGCTCAATGCACAAGGACATGCAAGAGGAGTTAAATGCTTTGTTGGAAGGACAAATCCCATTTGGAGGGATTTTCAAATTTAGAGGAATATTCCCTTTTGATGCCATGTTGAGAGAAATTAGAAGATTTAATAAATCAATTAAATGATTTTCTTGTGCAAGTTGCAAAAGCTAGAGGATGTGATGGGTTGAGATTAGATTTAATTTAAAGAGAGATTAGTTGATGTGACTATTTTGACTTAGGCTCTTTGGTTATTTTAAATCAAAATGAGAGGAATGTGATTTTGACTTAATCAAATAAAGGTTTTGATTTATTTAATTAAAAGGGGGATGATATTAGATTAAATTAAATAAAGGTTTAATTTATTTAATTTAACATAAATACCTTAGAGATTAATAAAATTGATTTATTTAATTAACAGAGAGACTATGATGATTTAATCAAATAAAGTTAATTATTTAATTAAAATAAGACGTTAGGATTAATTAAACAAAATGATTTATTTAATTAATAGAAGGGAATGAATTAATTAGATAAAATTGATTTATTTAATTAAGAGATGAAATGTACTGAATTTTAGCAAAGGAGATGATTCAGAATGAAGTGGTGTTGGTAAAATCAGGATCAAGTGCATACAATCAATCGATACATTTTTTCGTGTCTACACCTAGTGTGGCTAACCAAATCTCCTATATGTAGCACAATAAAATAATTATTTAATTACATTAATAAATCCACATAAATATTTAATTATTTAATTATTTATCTTAGGGTAAAAACACAAAGCTGTGTCACACTTTCGGCCAACTAAATGGTTTTGAGTGAAACATTTTTGGACTAAAAAGTTTCGGTCGAATAGGTTTCGACTGAAACAATGCGGCCTATACGTGGCACACAAAGTTTTAGCCGAATATGTTTCGCTTGAATTCAAAAATTTTTTTTTTTTCCCTTTGCCACTTTGAAATTGACTTATTTTATATTCATTGTTTTGGTAGAAAGGGTTTCGGTCAAAACCCTTTCTACTGAATAATGCAAGCATGTTGTTAAAGTTAAAAAAAAGGCTAATTAGAAATTAAAAAAAATAGTAAAACATATTATTTTTTTTTTAGAAATATATGGTGCACTAGAGGAGAGAGTCCTCTTCAAAAGGGTATAATTTGTTTTTTGAAAATGAAAAATAGACAATAGTTGATGTCCAATGAAAATTGACAAATTTTGAAAAGTTTGACTTTAAAATGTTATTACAAGAAAAATATACATCAAAATTTTATTTTATTTTCCATGCACTAGATATTGAAGTTACCTATTTGGACAAAAGAAATTAGGGAAAAATGAAGTCTTTTTCTATTTGTTTCTTGACGTCAAGTGAATGTCACTTTTTCTTGAAATTTTCAGCATTCCAAAATCGGCTCTTAAATTGATAAAAAAATAATCAAAACAATTTGTAAAAGGATATGAAAAATTACAGGATTAAACTTCATAAATATTTCTACCTTTCATTAGTTTACATCATTTTGAAATTCAAAACATAAAGACCACTTTTATGTGGTGGAAGTTTATAATTTTTTTGCTATTGGCCGATTCCTTTATAAAGTGTGACATAGGTTTGTGTTTTTACCCCTAAGTGTTTGCTTTTATATACACAAACAAACACTAATTATTTAATTATTTATCTTAGCGTTTGCTTTTATTTAATATTTAATTATTTATCTCAGCGTTTGCTTTAATTATTTAATTATTATTACTATTTTTGATTCGTAATACACAACCAAGGTTGCACACTTTTGACTGGATCTATGAACCAATGAGGCCACAAGCAGGGACCTCATCCCAGCATGGATGCACAACAACCACCACTCTCGTGAGTACGAGAGCCCAGCAAGGGCACAAAGCCCGTGAGCACACCAACCTAGCGAGGGAGTGGGGTCCCACTAGCCAAGCGAGGGGATGGGCCCCAAACAATAATGTTGGTACAATGGCGAGAACACCAACAATAGTAGCAACAATGCTACGGGTCAAGTCCGAAGACTTGAACCCTGGTGGTCACAACAACAACACCACCACTCATCTAATGCACCACAGGTTCATGCCCATTTAATTATTTAATTATTTATCTTAGTGTTTGTTTTTATATACACAAGCTCACACAAATACAGCCAAGTGGTAAGATAAAACCATGTGCCTCAAAACCATGAGAACACAAAACTATTGACCCCTCATTTAATATTGGGTACTAAGTTTGTACATTATTAAATATTTTTTCTCAAATATTAAATAATTATCTTAGGTTTCCCACACATAAAATAATTAACTCAATGTTGCAATACAACTTTACAGGTGGGTTGAGATGATTACCTAGTGTGTTTAACCACATCTCCTAGATGTACCACAAAAAAGTAATCATTTAATTACACTAATAAATCAACTTATGCAATAGTGTACAACACCAAATCCTAACATATACAAGAAGATATGACATTTTGTCACACCCCATTTTTGGATCAAGTTGACTATGTCATTTTAACTAACTATAAGTTAAATACTTTGATATGTGTTTCAAATTATGTGATCAAAACTTTGGTTGTGGATCTTTGTATTGTGATTGTTTTGCTTTCTTTATATTAAGAAAAAGGAAAATATCAATTAGACATTGATTGGAAAGATGTAAATTTGAATTTATTATCTTTATAATGTTTAGTGAAAAAAAAAAATTATTCTATGATACAATGATTAATGAAATAACTACCTTGTTGGTTGAATGAGACGGGTGCAAGAAATTAATTTTTCCCCTCCCAAATGAGGAGGGAGAGCATCATCAGAGAGAGGGAAGTAGATTTAGGAGAATGGCCATCACATCATGACTATGAGAACACACACACGTGCACATATTTATGTCTTTTTATGTATATTGTCTTGATATTCATCTTAATTTGTAAGTGTGATGACATCTTGTATTGTAACATCCTATTGGTCCTACAATTTGGTTGTTCTCTATTTCTTTTTGTCATGATTGACTTGGTAGGTGATACTGACTTCTTGTCTTGGTATTTTCTTGTCATTATGTCCCAAGCTTGATAAGATTTCATCTCAAAAAGATTATAATTATTTATTTATGAAAAATATTAAAATATATGTGTAGAAGTATAAAAAATAGATATAAGTGATAAAATTCCTAATAGATGTACATATATACACTTCAAGTTGTGACTATTCGTAAAGAATAAACATAGGTACATAAATATATACCTTTATGTATGTATCTATGTATACAAATGTATGTATGTATATGTATACATACATACAAACATACATACATATATATTGTCATAAGGGAATAATGGATAATGGTTAGAAAGAATAATCAAAGCAATTAGAGTTAACAAATACTAAAAACCCATGAAATAAAGATCAATTACACCCATACTCAATGAAATTAGAATGTAATGATTGAAAGATAACAAAACCAAATTAAAAATTAAATTCAAAAGATAAACAATGCAAACCTATAATCCCATTGAGAAATTATGCCAATTTAGGATGTGGATTGCTCAAATAGTGCATAACCTATGTTGCAAAAGCTTTGATGATGATCTTGACTCATAATTATGATGCTCAAATGCTTCAAAGTGCTCTCAAAAAGGTCATGAATTCCTTCTAAGAATTGTGAATGATTTTTATGAAGAGGATGTCTTATTTTATAGAAATGTAGGTAATCAATCAATGGCAGTGATTGAAGATGAAGATCAATGGTTTAGATTAGATCAAGAAGATCAAGGGCGGAGAATTAATGAGAGCTAAATAGTTAACTCAAAATATCCCCTTATTTCAAGGAAATTAGTTTGAGATATTTTTTGGAGGAAAGATATTTTGAAAAAGAATATTCCCTTTTGAAAATGGAATATGCTTTGTGCAAGTTGGAGGAAAATTAGTAATTAAATAATGAGAAAATTATTTAATTGTGAGGTGAGAAGAAATTTAGGATTTAATTAAATAATTCAAGATTATTTAATCATGTGTGAAAGAGAAAATTAATATTTAATTAAATAATTGGAGGTTATTTAATCAAAATGAGAAGATAGAAATTGAATTTAATTAAATAATTCAAGATTATTTAATTAATGTGAAAATAGGGAAATTTGATGAATTTTGATGAATTGATCAAATAATATCAATTAATTAATTAATAGAAGAAATAACGAATTTGATCAAATAATTAGAAATTATTTTATTAAAATTGAGGAATTAGGAGATAATGAGGAAAATGATATCAATTAGGCAAATTTGAATGTGTGATGTGCTTAGACAGTTTTAGGTGGCTACATTTTGCCCCTCTTTGAGACAATGTACATGTTATGTTGTTTCAAAGACATGTTGATTAGAAAAAAAATTAAAAATTCTCTGATGCCTCACTGTGTCTCAGTGGACGAAGGAAGGATGGTAGGTTCCCCCCTTGAGAGGTCAGCCAAATTTTTTTTTTTTGGGTTAGGATCACGATAGGATGACGAGATAGGCTCAACAAAGAAAAGGAAAAATCAAGTCCTAGGAAGCTAAGAATTGATCAGGAAAGATGGGAAAGGTGAGAAATAGGCTGAGGTGGGATGAAGGGATGAAACCTAGGGTTTTGGAGACCATATAATTGCATTTTGGAGTCATTTACAATTCATTTGCACCTTGAGAGATTAGAATTCCTAGAGCTTAGAGGGATTTCTTGCTTCAGATACCTTGATCTTATGGCTCAGATTGTATGTGCCCCACATCATGTGGATGTAGTGCAATAATTCCACTAGCCCATAGGAGTAGACCCCCTAGTATGTACTTAACCCTTGTACCTTTGCACATAGTTCTAGGTGCATTAATTAATAGCTAAAGGTAGGGAAACAAACATGTTGAGTTTGACTCAACACTTCTACAACCTGATGCAATGTGTTTGAACATCAATGTGACGCTTTTGTAAAGGAACAATGCTTTTGCATAAATGAGAGGCTTAGAAAATATGGCTCACTTTTAACTATGGCAAAACGACGTATTTGTAAAAATGATCACTTTTGAAATGGTAAAGCAATGCTTATGAAATAGTGTCCACTTTTGACTACTATAAAATGGAGCTTTTGCATAAAAGGTCACTTTTGTTTCAGGGCTTGATAGACAAGTTCTTTTATCAATTTTTTTTGTAAATTAACATTGTGCACTATGCTTGCAAGCAATAATTGATTCTATTATGTCACGGGAGTAATGACCTAGGGTGTTGGAACAGATGGAACATTTGATGGATGTAACGCTTGCAAGATGAGAAAAAGCATTTTAAAAAGTTTGTTTCGCTTTAAAAGGTTTACAAGTCAATAATACCATTAATAAGAGTTGCCAAAGTAAACTCTATGCAAAAGAGTTAATAATATTTCATCACATGTAAATAAATATACAACATTGTATTTCATCATGATTAAACACATGGCCAAAGTATATCAGTGCATGTTCATATATATTCATCCATTCTCAAAAGAAGTTAATAAGCCAATAAATAATTATTCACATTCAAGTGAGATCAATAACTTCAATAAATACATTTGTATCAATGTTACATCAAAATCTTAATAGCACATCTATTTCATTGTTGTAGTAAAAAATGTCATATACAATTACATTTTACAATTGGCTTTACGAGCCATTCCAATAGGATACACAAGTACATCAATAATAAAAATAAAAGCTCTGATCCTCCAACCGCCGTGACACCATCAGTCTTCTTGCGAGTTGGGGCCAAAAGTGTGATTAAGGCACCTTTTCCACCCAACCACGAAGTACATGACTTCCTCGGGTTCCTTCCTAACTCGAAGAAATCCCCGACCCTGCATAAGGAGCCTAGCAACCTGACACAGTAAAACATGAGGGAACTCTCGATGCATGCCTAGTGCCTATATGCATTTCTAACATGAGAAAACATATTTCTTGCAACAGGAGGTGGCAGAGACCTAAATACATATATTTCTAGGCTTTTAAAACAAATCCATCTATTTCAATGGTACAAGTGCTTGGCCAAGCATAAATAAAAAAAAACAAGTGGTAGTTTCAGAAAAGGTAAAACTACCATCTCTGTGGATCCACCTTCGGCATCCTGTCTCGGAAGTTACCAAAATACAGTATAAAGTGCAAAAACAAAAGCTATGCGTTTTCCTTATATGCTTCATGCATTTCATTGATTCTAAAAAGAATTTCTTTCATTTTTCCATATTCATAAAGAGTTTATCAAACTATTTTTCAGTCACATTTGCAGTGAAGATTATCTGTCTTTAGAGTTCAAAGAAAGTTTTCAATGCATTCTTGTGTTCAATCTCAGTTTGGTTGATCAAGATAAATAGATTTAAAGTTTTAGAATTTAAATAAAATATGTTCTCTTTCTCAGAAAAATCACAAAGTCAACATGTTTTCCTCTATTTGATAAAAGATTTGTTTTCAGTTCATGTTACACTCTTGAGTGTTCTATGTTCCAAATCAGTTTTCATTTGTAAACAAGTCTGTGTATCATGTCATTTTCTTGTGTATTGTCACTGACATAAATAATGTTTCCAATATAAAACATTGATCATTGATTTACATATTTATACAGATATACATGGATTTATTTGAGTCTATGTGTATATATCCACTCATTCATGTTATAGGCTCAGTCAGATTTGAAAGACAAAAATATCAAAACACCTACAAATTTCTGGTTAAAACAATAAACTCAGTAGGATAATACATGCAGAAAACAGAGGTTTGCATATTGACTTTTGTGTGTTTTACTGGAGGTTCTTATATAGTATGAATTTAATCTGAATGTCAACAACTGTGAGAATGTTTACACATATTTTCCAAATGAAAGATTTCAGATTTGCATGACACAAATACTTCATTGATGCATTCCCAGCATCCCAAATACTTCTGAAGATTTCAATGTTACACAGGGTTATACATATCTATTTCAGAGAACATGCATGACTGAATACAATTTACTTATTTATAAATTTATGTATATATATAGATATATAGATATTTACACAGTTGTGTGTATATATATATATATAAATATATAGATTTTCATAGTTGTTTTCATCCTCACGTTTTACTGCTGCGCACACAAGAAAAAGTAGATTTAATGGTTCAAAATGGATGTTTAGCTCCCCAAAGGGAGGTTGGAGACCTCGCCTCTCCCATAGGGAGGGCACGGGCTGTGAGAAGGCCATGCCCTCTCCACAGGCCGCGGCCTGTGGAGGGCACGAGCCTCCCCACAGCGCCGTCCCTTCCCTTGAGATGGAGTTGGGGATTGTTCCCTTCCCACACAGTTAAACAATAAGTTACACAGTGCCAAAAACTATGAATACAGCAATAATTCATTCAAAAATTTTGAAATAATGTTTGGTAAAGGTTTATATGGGGAAATTTTGAGTATATATATATATATATATATGCATAGGAATGTAAATTCTTGTATATATATATATAAATATCTATCTGTTCATATATTTTTTATATGCTATCTTTCCTTTCAAAATATTCTACACAAAAGAATAGCAAAAGAAGGCAGAATCATGAAATGCAGATTACAAAAGGATAATACGCCATTCTGGAAGAAAGAAATTGGGCATTTTCTCAACAATGTAAACAAATGAAGAGAAGGTTTTTCCCCAGATTTAAAAATACAACTTGAAGACATTTTCTCAGGAATTTGTATTCTTTTTCTCAAAATATTGCATACAAATTCTCCAATTTTTATACTAAAATTCAAACTGGTTAAAAGGAGAAGAATGGAAAAACCTGGCAAATTACTCCAGTTGTAGATGTCAAGAATTTCTTATTGCCTCCCCTTCCTGAGCTGGTCTTTCTAGAGAAATTTCTCTTCTTTCCTACCTTTTGATTCCTTAACTTCCTATTAACTTCACCCAGATTTCCTCCAGACCTTCTAAATTGATAAAAGAAATAGCTTCTTGGTAGCCATTGACATTCAAACTTCCAGAGAATATTGTTTTTCAAGAAGAAATTTCAAGAACCATTTCTTCACGGGAATGTCTTTTCCTATTCTATATTAATTTCCTCTCTTATTTAAACCCTAATAGAAATTAAGAAAAATGCAATTAAAAATATTTCAATTTTATTTCAATTTCATAAATAAATAAAATATAATAAAATATTTTCTATTACTTGCACAAAAAGTTAGACAGGTAATTCAAAAATACTTTCTTCATAAACACATATTCCATTTGGCTTGTTATTTAAATATCACAATTAAGATAAATTTAGAAATCATAAATCTTTTAAAACTACAATTAATAATTAATTTATATTTATGTTATTATTTTATTATTTATTTATTTTATCCATTTATTATTTATTTTGCAAATAATTCAAAGCAATCCATTTAGAATAGACATTGCCTAAATGCAACTATATGATTCTAGGTGTTGTGTGTGTGACCGAGAGTTCTTCCTCTTTTACCCTGTCGGGAAGCTTGCCTTCATTCCTCAATCACACTCTTGGTCTTTGACCACCTGCAACTCAAGTGCACTCAGGCACGCAACAACGAAATTGTATTAGTAATTGATATAGAGATATAAATCAAAGCAATAATTAAATCAATACTTCTATTTTGTTCTATCTTGCATATTTTCAAAATAAAATGCATTCATAATTTCAAAAGTAAATACTTTTCACATATCCACACACCAAAGCATCGTAATATATCATATTAATCTAGCACACACCATCATTCATAAAATAAATCCACACAAAGCCATGGACAAAACATCATCAAAGTATGAGACGTGACAATGGAGATGGATGCAAAGTTTCTCAAGGTAGTCAAATTTTACTATATCACTTATATGCTAGAGATTAGGGCACACAAAGCGTTCATGACTGCACTGGTAGGGAGGTGGCACTATGAGACTTCATTGTTTAGGCTTCTTATTGGAGAGGCGACCATCACGTTGGAGAATGTATGACGCATTTCATGAGTCCCTATTCATGTTGAAAATGAAGGTGAAATTGTAGCTTTGAAATTGTAAACCTATGTGATTGTAGATTTAATTAAGTATTCTTTGTTACAAGTTCTTTGTGTATAATTATTTGTTTAGATCAATTTTACCAATTGTAGAAAGAGACAAAAGATTGTAGAAGAATGAGAGAAGAAGATAGAAGTGACACAATATATACGTGAAGAAACCCTTTCGGGAAAAAAATCCACCACCAGAATCAATAGTGCTTGTATTATTTAATCTTCAAGCAGGATTACAATAAAATTGTATCAATCCTTTGCTTGATATGCTTCTTTTTCCTTCAACAATCCTTCTTCACAACCTGCAATAAACTCTGATCAAACTCTCTTCAACTTGCTGCAATTAATAGAAAATTATGAACATTGTAAACTCCAAAGAGTTGATAGAAAAAAGAGCACAAAGCTCCTCACAAATATCTATGCCTAGATTGGGCAAGTAGAGTTCCACATTGTAACATGAAGTCAAAACCAAAGTCTCCTCAATTTAGGCACCCCAAACTGAACACTTAATTGATCATTGGTGAAGAAAATATCTTCCAAGCTTCTCCTCATAGTTGGCCCCCAAGAATGGTACCACTTAATTGAGCCTTGTAAATATCTTCTCATGCAAAAGGTGTTAACTCAAAGATGCCAACTCGGGCACCCAAGGTGGGTCCAATTCAATATTTGTTAACTGAAACATATCTCTCCATCAATTCATGCAAACATTATGCATGATTGATCATCCCCACTTAACTGAATGTATCCACTTGTTATCTGTCATGCAACTGAAGTCATTAGTCATGCAACTGAAGATAACTAAACTGAATTGAATTGATACTAAATTGAACTGATGCTAAACTGAAGTAAACTAAACTAAATTGAATTGAAATCAATTGAACTGAACTGAACTCCACTCATGTAAATATCAATCCCTAATTTGTTGGATCTTTACATGCATTACTGAAGTGTTATTTATCCTCCAAACAATTAACTTAAGCAAGGTGGGTTCCACCTTCCATGTGGGTGCCCCATGTGCTCCTATTTTGTAGGAGCTCTTCTTGGGCATCCCCACATGTTCCTATCATTTAGGAATAATTGCAAATGTCAATTTACATGTTCATTTCTTTCAAATTTAATCTGTTTCTAATCCTAGTGTTGGGGAACACTTTCCAAGGACTTAGGAGATACATGAAATATGTTTAGGAATGCAATTAAATGGCATCCTATTCCCAACATTCTCCCACTTGACATTATACATTGCAATTATTCTAAACAAGGAATCATTGTTATAAATCAAGTACAAGACTCAAGGCCAATGGCCTTCCTACACCAAGAGAACCTATCTGTAGGAATTGGTTTCATAAGATAATCTACAACATTGATCAAAGTGTCAAATTTCTCAATTAATACCTTTCCACTCTCAACGATTTCTCATACAAAGTGATACTAAACATCAACATGCTTAGTACAAGCATGATACATAGGATTTTTGGCTAAACAAATAACACTTTGACTATCACATTCAAGTTTAATTTGCTTGCAATTAAAACCAATACCTTTCCCAAGTCTCTATAACCAAACTGCCTCTTTAGAGGCATGTGTAGCAGCCATGTACTCTGCTTCTGTGGTGGACAAAGCAACTGTGGGCTGCCTCTTACTCATCCAACTAACTGTAGCTCTGAACAAAGTAAACACATAGCCACTTGTCAACCTCTCACTGTCTAGGTCTTCTACCCAATCTGAATCAACAAAACCTTGTATGTCCAATGATCTGTGCATAATATCAATATCATTAGCACCATGATAAACCAAACAGTAATCATAAGTACCTCATAAATATCTAAACACCCTCTTAACATAAGTCCAATGTTCTTTACCAGGGTTAGACATAAACCTACTTAGAACTCCCACTACTTGGGCTATATTTGGTCTTGTACAGACCATTACATACATTAAACTACCAACTGCACTAGCATATGGAATTTAAGACATTTCCTCATGATCAAAATCAGATTTAGGACTCATGTCTAAACTTAACTTCATGCCAATTGCTAAAGGAATATTAATTGGTTTACTATCTTGCATGTTAAATCATTTCAAAATAGTATCAACATAGTTGTTTTGACTTAAGCAAAGTTTTTGTTACCTCTATCTCTGTTGATCTCCATACCAAGGATATATTTTACAGCCCCTAGATCTTTCATCTCAAATGTGCTAGAGAGTTGTGCTTTCAATTCTTTGATCATTACCTTGCTGTTACCAATACACAACATGTCATCAACATGCAAGATAATAATTAAGAGCTAATCATCAATACATTTTATGTAAACACAATGATCTTCCTCACTCCTAACATAACCAATTTTCAATGCAAAAACATCAAACTTCTAGCACCACGTTCTTGGTGACTGTTTCAATCCATATAAAGATCTCTTTAACCTGCAAACCAATTCTTCTTTTCCTTTTACAACAAAACTATCATGTTGCCTTATATAAATCTCCTCATCAAGATCCCCATGCAAAAAAGTAGTTTTCACATCCATTTGCTCTATCTCAAAATCATAAGTAGTACCAATAGATAAAAATAATCTAATAGAAGTTAATTTAGCAACAGGAGATAATATTTCATTAAAGTCAACTCCCTCTCTCTGGGAGTAGCCCTTGGCTACTAGTCGAGCCTTGTACCGTTCAAGATTACCATCTACTCCAATTTTCTTTTTAAAGATCCATTTACAACCAATGACCTTTCTTCCTTTGGGAAAACTCTCAAGATACCATGTGTCATAAGTATCCAGGGAAACCATTGCCTCATGCATAGCTTGTGACCAAAGCTTGTTCTCATCTAAAGACACAATTTCCCTATAATATCTAGGTTCATCATTAGTACTCATCAAAGCAAATATACAACAAAAATCAAGTGGGCTATACCTATCAACGAGATTTTGTTGTCTTGTGGATCCTCTCAAAGGGGTTTCTTTTTGTTCCTCAATATGCTCATCATGAGCATCTATCTCAGAAGAACTCTGTGAACTCTCCTCATCCAATCCATCCAATTGTTCTTCAACATGTGCATCTTCTTGCTTCTTAGTATTTATCTCAAAATGCACTATTCGAGAAGTATCCTTCTCCTTTGGTTCTTCTTTTCCTGAATAAGCTCTAAATTCCCTAAATATCACATCTCTAGATAAAGTAATTTTTCAGGTTAGAGGATTCCAAAGCTTGTAACCTTTTGCATTTTCGCCATAGCCTGTGAATATGCATTCTTGTGCCTTAGATCACTTTTCGTTAGAAACATGAACAAAAGCCTCACAACCAAAGATCCTTAAATGTGCAACACTAGGTTTCCTACCTAACCACATTTTATAAGGAGTTTTATCTTCAATAGATGAACTAGGGGATCTATTGATTAAATAAAAAGTACTTATAGCCTCATCCCAAAGGCACTGATCTAGCTTAGCACTACTTAACATACTCCTAGCTATTTCCATTAAGGTTCGGTTCATCCTTTCTGCTACTCCATTTTGTTGAGGTGTATATGGTGTACTTTTCTATCTCACAATTCTTGCATGCTTACAATAAACATCAAATTCCCTAGAACAATATTCACCACCATTATTTGATCTCAACACTATTATCTTATGATCTAATTGTTTCTCAACCAAAGCCTTAAATTCTTTAAACTTATTAAACACATCATATTTGTTATGCATAAAATAGATCCAAGTGTATCTTGAGACATCATCAATAAATGTGACATAATATCTAGATTTTCCAATAGAGTCAATATCCATAGGGCCCCTTAAATTTGAATGAATAATATCTAATAATATTTTAGCTTTATTTGTTCCATTAGGGAATGAAGATCTATAATTTTTTCCAAACACACAATGCTCACAAAAAATCATTTTTTCCAATATTATAATCAGGAATACCGTCAACCAATTTCTTATTAAGAATGGTCCTAAGACCTTTTTCACCAATGTGGCCCAATCTATGGTGCCACAACATACATGTATTTTCAGCTTCAGTTACATTGGTTGATTTATTCAAATTGGAGGTATTAAGCTTAAAAAAAGTCCCAATCTGAGATCCTTTAGCAATCACCATTGTCAAATGTCACATTCATTCCAGAATCATTGAACTTAGATACATAAAGTAGATTTGTAGCATGTCTTGGAATATGTAAAACATCATTAAGGGTCTTAACCCTACCATCATTGAAACACAAATTTACCTCTCCTTTTTCCCACAACCTTTGTTGTGCTATTATCTCCAAAGAAGGAATTCCCTCCATCATATGCAATATACTTAGTGAACCACTCCTTGTTAGGAGTCATATGATAGGAGAAAATTGAATCAATAAGCCAAGAGTTATCACAGACAGTATTAGATGAAATGGCCAATGCATCATTACTGTCATATGAGGATTTCTCTATATAAGCATCAAAACTCTTTTTCTTGTTCTTACAATCTTTCTTTACATGTCTAGGTTTCCCACAATTCCAACACTTTACCTTACTCTTACTATGGGTTTTAGACCATCCTTTGGACTTACCCTTTCCTTTCTTGTCTCCCTTAGGTTCCCTTTCCTTAGGCCTACCTATTACAAACAAGGCATCTCCTCATCTCCTCTGATAGGAGAGTAGGAATTATATTTTCCATCTTAGGATCTGCAACACTACCACTGATAGCAACAATTAGATTTTCCCAAGACTTTGGTAAATAACAAAGTAACAAAATGCATTTATATTCATCTTCTAGATTTACATCTACAGATGCTAACTGACTTAGAATCAAATTAAAATCATTTAAATGATGTGCAACAGAATCACCATCTTTCATCTTTAAAGAATACAATTGTCTTTTTAGATATAACTTATTAGTAAGACTTTTGGTTTGATAGATATCACCTATCCTCTTCCACAATTTATATGCAGTAGTTTCATCTGAAACATTCAAGAGAACAACATCAACAAGACATAATCTTATGGTTCCTCTTTCCTTCTTATCAAGCTTAGCCCAATCCTCATCTGACATTGTTGTAGGTGACTTTGTCTCATTACAAACAACTAACCACTGATATCTCTCTTCAAGGAGATCCTCCATTTTTAGTTTCCACATCTCATAACTAGATCCATTGAATCTTTCAATATCTAAATGAGACATGGAACTCATTGTAACACACTTCTTTTACAAATCAACAATGATACAATAGTAAAAGATCCCACTACAGCAAAAAAAACCTTCAAACTTTGAAAAGAAAGGCATCCCAAACTCAATAGTGCTTGTATTATTTAACCTTAGAACAAGATTACAATAGCATTGTATCAATCCTTTGCTTGATATGCTTCTTTTTCCTTCAACAATCCTCCTTCACAACCTGCAATAAACTCTAATGAAACTCTCTTCAACTTGTTTCAATTAATAGACAATTATGAGAATTGTAAACTCCAAAGAGTTGATCAAAACAAGAGCATAAAGCTCCTCACAGATATATATGCCTAGATCGGGCAAGTACAGTTCCACACTGTAACATGAAGTCAAAACCAAAGTATCCTCAATTTAGGTGCCCCAAACTGAACACAACTAATTGTTGGTGAAGAAAATATCTTCCAAGCTTCTCCTCAAAGTTGGCACCCAAGAATGGTCCCACTTAACTGAGCCTTGTAAATATCTTCTCATGCAAAAGGTGTTAACTCAAAGATGCCAACTTGGGCACCCAAGGTGGGTCCAAGTCAATCTTTGTTAACTGAAACATATCTCTCCATCAATTCATGCAAACATTATGCATGATTGATCATCCCCACTTAATTGAATGTATCCACCTATTATCTGTCATGCAATTGAAGTCATTAGTCATGCAACTGAAGTCAACTGAAGTCAACTAACATTCAACTAAAACTAACTACATGTAACTAAAGATAATTGAACCATAACTGAATTGAATTGAATTGAATTGAATTGAATTGAATTGAACTCTACTCATGTAAATATCAATCCCTAATTTGTAGGATCTTTACATGCATTATTGAAGTGTTATTTCTCCTCCAAATAGTTAACTTAAGCAAGGTGGGTTCCACCTTCCATGTGGGTGCCCCATGTGCTCCTATTTTGTAGGATCTCTTCTTGGGCATCCCCACATGTTCCTATCATTTAGGAATAATTACAAATGTCAATTTACATGTTTGTTTCAATTGAATTTAATCTCTTTCTAATCCTAGTGTTGGGGAACGCTTTCCAAGGACTTAGGAGATATAAGAAATATGTTTAGGATTGCAATTAAATGGCATCCTATTCCCAACAATTCAGAGAATACAGGTAAGTTATGACCTTGACCATGGTGTGGAGGCACTAGAGCATGTGTTAGGGGATGATGAGTTGGATATCAATGATGGTCATATTGACCTAAGGTAGTCTATTGACGTAGTCGATGACATCATTATTGTGATAGCAGGTATGATCTATAGGTAGATTATGCCTGATAGGTAATCTAGAGAATTCTTGGTTGAATGGGGCCAAGTACTAGAGCATATTATGGAGGAGGCTCAAGTGTATGCCTGGGAACCATGCATACTTTCCTATCTCTATCATGACATGCATTAGGTGGTGTATCAACATGTCACTAGCGTGTCAACATGTACTACATTGCTCCATATATGGGCTTGGGAGCACATCATCATGATGAGACCAGTAGGGGAGTTAGTCAGAGAGTCAAGATATCCTCTCATGTATAGATACAACACTATTTTAACACAATGCCAACTAGGTGACTTGGATTTTTGTAGGAAGAGGCTGTAGTTATGCATTGAGGCTTGGGATGATGACAGAGAGAATTTTTCAATACATTATCGAGAAATATTTTCTAGATTGGGTGCAAAGATAGTTCAAAGAGCCTCAGGATGTTCCTGTGGTGGACTATCATACCTTTTTTGCTCACATTATTAGAGAGATTGCAAATTTGGGTTCGATGCCCATAGCTTAGACAATAGTTATAGATTTCATTCGGTTAGCCCTTATTTAGTATATTTGGGTAGACCGGGTGGAGGATCTAGGGACTACCGCCAAGTATGATGCATGGTGGGTAACCTTGAGGCCACTTTGATCCACTCATCCAAATGGAGGAGTAGTTGGAGGGAGGAGATGGAGGGGGTCTAAGATTTTAAGAGCTTGGCATTAGTGATAGAGGGTGGGATTAGAGGTCCTTGTCATAGAGGACAGAGGAGAGTAAGAGGCATTGGTGGCAACAACTATAGTGCTATATGGTCAAGGAGAGCAAAGGGGATGAGATAGGATGCTCTAGGGGATGGCCTTGATGATGTGAGACTTAGGGTAGCTCTATAAGAGTGGGACCAGGCTCACCAAGAGTGAGATGCATATAGGGCAGAGCGAGATGGTATCAATGTGAAGCTGATCCAATAGACCGCTGAGAGATACCTAAGAGCTCAAGAGGGAGACCAACAAGCTCAAGAGAAAGATGTGAACATTGCCCGTAGACAACAGGTAGAGGCACAACTCACCCTAGTGACAACAAAGAGAGACACAAATAGGGGGAGGAGAGGATAGCTAGAGGCTGCTAGACAGGGCCATATGATCCCCATGGCTCAACATATTCAAGAGATTAGGGTCCTAGATAGGGAAGCCACATATTATAGGACCTTGTATGAGGTGGTGGTACCTACACGCTAGAGAAAACCCAAGGTTTTTTTGCTAGGATTACTATAGTAGGCTATCACATGTTAGATGGTGGATCAGTGGGGAGGATATCTCAACAACCTCAAGGATTAGGTGGATAGGTGGCTCCACCATAGCCTCCTACACAACAGACAACTCCTCCTCCTGATCAAGACGAGAGATGGAGCTCCATGTAGCTCATGTATATGTATTTGTATTTATAATTTGATGTACATATATATCGATGTAGATAGAAATTTTTTATGTATATAAATTCATTGGCTCTTGATAGCCTCTTGTACATATATATTTTATGTATATATTGTATCACACATTTGATATTCAAATAATTTTTGTACCATGACATACATTTTGATGATATATATGAGATGGGATCTTTTTGATGTGACTATGATAATGGTGTTATGTGATGCATATGATTTTATGGGTGCACATGATGTTATGATGTATGATTTTGATCTTTTCATGATGTGATGATATATGATGCTATGGTTTCATGATGTCATGCTTATGATGTGATGATGTTATGATGTTACTAACGATCTATGAATGCAAGATGTATGATATGATATCATAATGTATGGACATGATTCTTTTTTTTGTATTTTTGATGTTATATATGATGAATAAGCAAGGTGGATGGTATATGATGCTACTAATTGTTTGTGGATTTGTAGGATGCAATAGACATTTTTGTGTATGCCATGATACTTGGATAGAATTGCTAGTATGATGAGTAGAATAGAAGAATGGATGATTAGATAGATAGAATAGAATGAGATGTGATATTGATCAAATATTAAGAAATATATGATTATTGGATAAATTTGAAATGTGATGAGATAGGATAGATGCTTTTTCTTTTGCTTTAGGTTATGCTAAATAATGTAGAGTAATCCTTATTTTTATATAGCAAGTATACTATGTGCCAAGGTATGAATAACTAAGGTGGTGTCATATCTATTGCATGGACTTTGATTTTGCAAATAGATAGGAGTATCCTTGTTCATACCTGACATACACAAGCCTTGTTTGATCATGTGAGAGAATGAAGTCATTGAAGCAAGTAGACCAATACAAAAAAGGTATAAAGAACCTGATCTACAAATCCATTGTATTGCCTGATACTATCCCTACACACACAAGGAAAGTATTCACCATGGTCATATTACAAGAACATCTCACAAACATAACAGGAAAAAGTAATGACTATGCCCCATTACGTACTCCTCTAGACACACCAAGATATTGAAGATCAAGGTGGCCTCGAGTAAGTGATGGAATGAGATAAAAGATAAAACCAAAAGAAAATACCGACTGCCAAAAAATATCAATACCATCATATCTCTTGTTAGAGAGTGTAATTGTTGATTTGAAATGATTCCTATTGTAGGAAAGATATATCTGTTAAGGCATTCATTGGGTGTTGATGTTGATTTAGAAAATGATTTTGATGATTGACATGGAGACTCTGATGTTATTTTAATCACAATGATCAAGACTTGCAATTTTTCATGAGCATTTGTGTTTCAATGTTTGTTGCATTTGTTAAATTACTTACTTTGTCAAAGGTGAGTGTGATGATAGATTTATTATGGATGACAATTTATTGTGGATGTGCAATTTGTGATGATTTGTTCTTAAAATTTTAGGATTTTATGAATGTTTTTGAACTTTTTGAAATGTTTTGAAGTTATTTTTATTCTTTTGAAATATTTGAGTTTGTTTTTGGATTTTTTCAATATTTGAATATTTTTTGGATTTTTGAACTATTTGGATGTTTTTGGATTTCTGATTATTTGGATGTTTTTAGGATTTTTTTTCTTATCTAGATGTTTTTGAATTTTCAATTGTCTAGATATTTTGGATTTTTGAACTATTTGGATGTTTGTTAGATTTTTGATTATCTGTATGTTTTTTTATTATTTGGATGTATTTGGATTTTCTGGAAGATGGCTAGATCACTACGTAAGCTAGAAGACATATATCATGATTTACTCTGAAGCAGGATGTAAGTACTCACCCCCAATGTCTAGCAAGGTATGGAATGCTATGAATGGATGAGCATGACAAATGGATATGTGAAGGATGCCAAGGACTATCTCATGATAAGATAACATATTAGGATTTAGCATGATTGTTTGGATAGTGCTAGATGTAGGTGATGGTATTGCATGAGATAGGATATGATCATAAGGAAATGACCATGTCAAGATTTTTACCAAAAGCAAGTTCTTTTGAAGTACATACCGCTAGTCTTTGTCAAGATCAAGTGAATATGGAAGAGGGATGAAAATAGATTGGATAAAAATATGGATTTATTATGGAGGGGATGGATGGAATGTTGGATTATTATGGATAAGATAAGCTACTCCCAATTGGAATGGTGCATATAGATGCTCGATTTTACACATGACACCTGTTTGCTAGGTTTTCATCATGGTACCTACCCAAAGCACTATAAGAATGGTTTTCACTAGAGAACTATTTTTTATCTTTACTATAAATTTTTATTTTTTAATTTTAATTAAAGGTAGGTTTCCCCCTTGAGAGATCAACTAGAAAAATTAATTTTTAGGTTGGACTCACAATAGGATGACAGGATATGTTCAAATCAAAAACTTCAAGAAATGCCAGATCAGGGACGTGGGTCCCACTGGGCATACCAAAATATCATAGGGGAATAATGGTAATGTTTAGAAAGCATAATCAAAGCATTTAGAGTTAACAAACAATAAAAACCCATGAAATGAAGATCAATTATACCCATACTCAATGAAATTAGAATACAATGCTTGAAAGATAACAAAACCAAATTAACAATTCAATTCAAAAGACAAAAAACAATGCAAACCTATAATCTCATTGGGGAATTATGCTAATTTAGGATGTGGATTGCTCAAATAGTGCATAACCCATGTTGCAAAAGCTTTGATCTCAAATGCTCAAAGGTGTTGTAAAAAAGGTCATGAATTCCTTATGAGAATTGTGAATGATTTTTATGAAGAGGATGAATTATTTTATAGAAATGTAGATATTCGATTAGTGGTGAGATTGAAGATGAAGATCAAGAAATTTGGTGAATTTTGATGAATTAATCAAATAATATCAATTATTTAATTAATAAAATAAATAATGAATTTAATCAAATAATTAGAAATTATTTAATTCAAATTGAGGAATTAGGATATAATGAGGAAACCGATGTCAATTAGGGGAAAATGAATATGTGACATGCTTAGACAATGTTAAGTGTCTATACATACATACATACGTACACACACACACACACACACCTACATGGATATTTTTATGATGATTATTATCATATTTTTAAATTTAGAGCTCATTGAATTGGTAAACTCTAGATAGTGGAGAGTATGAAATGCATTGAATGCATTTAACACAAAGTGAAGTTATTTGAGTCTTAAAGACCCCTACAAAGAATGTAGAGTGGAGGTAATGGAAACATGGAGAAAATTGGAGAGAAACCTATACCATTTTTCTATGTAAAATCCTTGATATATATATGTTAGAAATCGCACACTGTTTCAAATCAGAAATCACATCATCATCATCATCATCATCATATATATACAACCAAGTAGTACTCCATCTACAACCTACTTGCAATTGTGGTAATCTTACTCCACCCACAATTAAGGAAAAGGAATATACTGGGGAACTTTGAATGTGACCATCTTTAATGCCTTATTAAACAACTCCATTTATTTATGTGGAAGCTAAAAGACAAGCATACATCATCATCTTTTCTTTAAAAGATATGATTAATTGAATTCACAAAATTATTATTAAAATTCAAATAATAGTTATTAACATATGCTTTTCTTTATAATTGTTAGTGTACGATCCATGCATACTAGTGAGTACGCATGCAATTTTTAAAACAATAAGAGAGCGAGACGTGTATAAAGTTAATTGATATTATTTTAACATTTTATAAAGCATGCTCAAAATAACGATGTCGCCAAAATTTATCTTTATCTGCATTGACTTTACTCGTATCTTTATATGAAGTCTTAGGTGTGAGGAATAATTGGCAATAATTTAGAAAATATCAAGAACATAAGTTGACTTTATATGAGCATATTCTAGAAGCTTTTAACAAATGGTGGATGTTTACTTCCAAATAAAATTTGAATATATTGTGTGCATGTTTACTAAAAATTTAGTGTAGTGTAGTAATCGATTTTTCCAAATTTTCAAATATATGTTTATAAGTCATATTTACATGAATATTTGATGTCAATAAATTATATATATGAAAGTCAAAATTGATACAAGATATTATAATTAAGGTGAGAATTAAAGAAAATAATGTAAGGGTTTTAGTTTTAGATTTAAGAAAAGTATTATTATAGTATATTTCAAAAATTAATTTAAGGTATTAAGAAACAAGAGTATGTTAGATAATGAGATTATTGAGGTGGAATGAAGATTCAAGGAGGGCATTGGTGCAGGTCGCGGCTTGCATGATGACCTTCCTATCTTTGCATGCATGTTGGGAGATCGGATTTTGCTTCTTGTGGTGTGGTGCAGTGCGTGAAGGTGGTTTGAAGTGTGTGTGGGGATTTATTGCTTACGGGGGGTTCTCTTTTTCTTTTTTTCTATTCAAGTGGTGGTCGACGTTGGTTTTGGTTTTCTTTGGTGGGATGGATCATGCAGATCCATCACCCCCTTTGCATGCAAATACTATGGGGATTCATAGTAATATTCTGACCGAGGATGGTTCTTCTTCTTTGAGGGGTTTACGTAGGCTCAAAAAAGTGAATGGGTGTTTGGAGAGATGCCTTGAGCGTCCTCTTTTGGTGATTCAACCGAAGTTTGTTGCAAAAGATGTTGCCTATTGGAGTAATCATGTGCTGATTTGTAAATTCATGGTGATCTACATCTCATTGCCTACGTTGGAATCTTGGGCCCGAAAGGTTTGGAATCTTAAGAGTGATATGGAGATAAAGGTGTTGCCAAAAAATATTTCATTGTTGTGTTTTCATGCATAACATATCAAAACAAGGCATTTGAAGGCGGGCCTTATTTTTTCAACCAGGTTGAACTCTTCATGAAACCTTGGCATGTGGGCTTTAACTCAACGAAGGAGCTTCCTACACAGGTTCCTGCCTCGGTCCGTCTCCCTCGTCTTCCATTAGAGTTTTGGCATAGTGATATCCTACACATAATTACTCTGCTTCTTGGCAAGCCAGTTGGTCTAACTCAATAGACTCTTGGCCAAAAGGTTCTTTCTTATGCCTATGTTTGTGTTGAATTAGATTTTAATAACCATTTGCTAGATTTTCTAGAATTATATTTTGGTTTGGGCTCTTGGATCCAACAATTGGATCATGAAACCCTCCCATTTAGATGTCATTTTCGTCATGAGTATGGAGACCTGCAAAGGAATTGTTCTCCTCAATTGGGTGGTTGGGGTAGCTAGCTCAATTCTCGGCCTCGATCTTAAGAATGATGAAGGGGAGAATCCTATGGCTATTGATGTAGCATACAAGGAGGGTTCCATCCTAGTAAAGCCTCAAAATAAAGGGAGAGGTTTCAAAATAACCTTGAAGGACATGCAATATGATGGGTTTTTAATTAGTTTGATGCTTTAGAGGACTTGAACCAAGATGAGGGAATTTTGCTTGATCTTTCCATTGGTGCTAGGCCTTTGGGAGTGGAATTGTCAAGGGACAAAGGGACTGACTTTTTGAGCTCGCCTTTGGGGGAAGCACAAATTGAGCACATGACTATAGATATGCCTCCTTAGTCTCATGTTGAACTTGATCCATGTGGGCCTTTGGTCCTGTAGGGGATGGATACCTTTGTGGACTCAGTTCCTTCTCTACCAAGGGAGGCTTTGGATGCTGGTAAGAATAGTGGGACCCCATAGGTTTTAGGTTTACAGTCAAAATCTCTTAAAAAGGGACATTGGAGAAAACTTCTAAGGTGCGTTGAAAAAAGGACCAAGAGAAGGTTAAATTGATTAGGGAGAATCTTGCGGAATTGAGGTCATTGAGGACCATTGACTCCCACTTTTCTTACTCTAAAAAATTATTGTTATTTCATGGAATGTGAGGGGTATGAATACAATCCCTTGATAAAAGGCTATTTATGAAATGATTAGTGCTCAGTGTCTTGATATTGGATTTCTTTAGGAAACTAAGTTATTTGTGGAATGCATGATGAATAGAGCCCCCTATGTCTAGCCTCATGGTTAGTGTTAATGTGTTGGGGCTCAAGGTAATTCTGGTGGTGTGGCTTGCTTTTGGGATCCAAGGAAGATTGTGCATCTTTGGTGGATTTTGTGCTAGTCTTCTATGTTTGTTTTTACCTTTAGTCTGGAGCCAATGTTTATGCTCCTCTTGACCTTATTGGTAAAGCTCAATTGTGGACTCATGTCAGATATATTCAGTCTCTAGATCCCTTTCTCCTATGTGTCATTGTTGGGAATTTTAATGTGGTTGTTAGCCTTGAGGAAAAGCTTGGTGGAAATTCCAGACTATATTCTTTTGCCAATCTTCTTAGAGACAATATAGAGTTTTTGAATTTAGTTGATGTGAAGCTGAGTAATGAGATTTTCACTTGAAATAAAATGAGGTGTGGTGATAATGCTATCTCTGAGAGGTTGGATTTTTTTTTTGTTTCTTGCTTTTGGGTTGGTGAAAGGTGAACCACCAGTTCTAAGATTTTGGATTGGAAAGGGCATGATCAATGGCTGATTAAGCTATCTAGTGTTTCTTTTAGAGATTATAGGAACCCATCCTTTAAGTTCTAGTTAATGTGGTGCATGATCTTATGAGTGGTTGGTGGCTTCAAGGGAATCCTGATCATGGTAGGGATATGCACGCCTTTTCGGAAAGATAATAGTATGTTAAATATAGACTCAGGAGGTGGAACAAGAAATGCTTTGGGAACCTTCACTTCAATAAATTGTTAGCTCAAGCTAGGCTTGACGTTATTACTCGCTAGATAAGGGATCATGGTCTTACTGATGATTTTCTTAGGAAGGAGGCTGTTGTGGTCAAGGAACTCAAGGAATGGGAGCTACGAGAGGAGATATTTTTGAAGCAAAAGTCTCATGTAAATTAGATACGGGATGGGGATTGTAATACTTCCTTCTTCCATAATTCTGTTAAGGCTAGAAGGATTGGGAGTATCATCCCCTCTTTGGTGTCAGCATAGGGCATGCAACTTGTCTCTAGGGGGAGATTGTTAGGGAGGCTTCCCATTTCTTTTTAGATTTGTTCACCAAGGATGTTATCTCTACTATTGTTGAGGAGAATCTTATTTTGGATTGTATCCCCTCAATTTTTGATGAGATGAATGTGGAACTCATGTGCCCTATTTCACTATCAGAATTGGAAAAGGTGGTGTTCCAAATGAAAAAGGGGAAATCCCTAGGTCCAAACGACTTTCCTATTGACTTCTTTTAGGATTTTTAGGGAATTATTAATTTGGACCTTCTTGAGGTTGTCTAGGAGTCATATAGTAACAAGAAAATGTTATGTGCCTTGAATTGTAATTTTTTGCCTCTAATTCCTAAGAAGGAATGGGTCAATTGCTTGGATCACTTCAAACCTATTGCTCTCTATAATGTGGTTTACAAGATTATTACTAAATTGATTATTGAGAGATTAAAGCCTTGGCTCCACTCTTTGATTTATGAAGAATGAGGGGGATTTTTTGTTGGAAGACAAATTCTGGATGGGGTTGTGATTGCTACTAAGGCTATTCACTCTATGGTGACTTCTAAGGAGAAAGGTATGTTTATCAAACTTGATATGGCTAAGGATTATGATAGGGTTAAATGGACCTTCTTGTACAAAATACTTCATGCTTTTGGGTTTGGCAGAGCATGGGTTGAGTGGGTCATGAGTTGTGAACTACATCTTCTTCCTTTTCTGTGCTTATTAATGGTGAGCCATCATAGTTGTTTGGTGCCTCCAGGGGTCTCCATCAAGGGGATCCTCTTTCTCTTTACCTTTCAATATTATGGCTGAGGTCTTGGGAAGGTTTATCAAGTCTTAGGTTAATCAAGGATTGCTCAAAGGTTGGTGTTGGGGTGGTAGGGTGCCCCCTCATTCTCACTTGTTGTTTGTAGATGATACCACTATGATGGGTATGGCCAGGATTCAAGAAATGGTAAATTTGAGGGAGACATTGGATGTCTACTTGGCTACCTTTGACCAAAAGATCAATGAGGAGAAGTCTTCTATCTTCTTCTTCCATACTCATCTTATTTGGAACATGATTGCTCAGATTCTTTGGTTTTCAATTTGTGCTCTCTCACTGTCTTATCTTGGGATTCCCATTTTGGTGGGGTCTCATCTCTGAGATCTTTCACAGGTTGTCTTAGATAAGTTTCATGGGAGGGTTAGTCATTGGTCTTTTCGATGGATCTCATCAGTAGGACATGTGACTCTTTTGAAGTCGGTTGTCTAGGCTCTTCCTATTTATAGGTGCTTTATGTAGGTTTCTCCCTCGTGCTTTGTTAAGGAATTTTATGCCCTTGCTCATTAATTTCTTTGGATTGGTAATTTTTACTCTTTGAAATGGAGCCTTGTGAAGTGGGAATTTGTTTGTAGGCCAAAACAAGAGGGTGGTCCTATGCTCAAGCTTGCGAGTTTGAGTGGTCAGGTCTTAGCTACCAATTTATATTGGCAGTGGTGCACTTGTCAAGACCAAGATTAGCCTAGAATTTTCACTCTTAAGTATCTTCTGGGGGTGAGCTCTATTGAAGCTCCTCAGTACTGCCTTTCAGGGAAGGGGTCTATGATTTGGGATACTCTCAAAAGAGTGTCTCAGTTCATCAAGAAGGTCTCTTTTGGATTTGTAATAAAGGGTCTTATACCCTCTTGGATAGCATGATTCATGGGATGAGCATCCCCCCATCATGGCTTAGTTCCCTCACTTACAACCTCTTTGTGATAGTTTTCTTGTTGCTAGTTGGAGTAAGGTGGAGGATTTTAAAATGGTTCATGCTATGGGGAAAATGGAGGTGAGGTGCTAGAAGGATCCTCAAGATTGGCCATCGGGTGGTACTAAGGAGGCTTGTCAAGAGCTTGCTAGGATTTTGGCTAGAAGGCCTTGTAATTCCCTTTCGGGGAGGGATATCTTGGCTTGGGGGTCTAATACAAAGGGGGAATTTTTTGTTGCTTCAAGATATTTGGCATTGGGTAGACAATTTTATGGGTGGGTTGGTGTGCCTTGGTGGAAGCAGGTTTGGAACAAATTCTCTTGGCCTAAACGTAATTTTTTCTTATGGTTGGTAGTCCAAAATCAATGCCTTACCTAGGATAATTTGTGAAAGAGAGGTTTTCAGGGCCCTTCTATATGTGTCCTTTGCAAGAGTAGTGATGAAGATTCCTCTCACTTGTTCTTCCAGTTCTTGTTTTCTTAGGGGATTTGACACCTCTAGTGGGAATCTTGGAAATATGTGTGCATTCATGCCACTTCTTTGGTTGAGCTTTGGGATATTATGGGTTGTTCTCCTACCCAGACCTCTTTTCTTAAAATTGCTTGGATTATTGGCCCCACTTTCATTATTTGGAAAATATGGTTGGAAAGGAATCAAAGGATATTTCAAGGGGTGCAATTGGTGGTAGTTCAACTATAGAAAATATTCTTAGTAGGCTTTTGGAGACCATTTCTATGAAATGTGATTTATTTGAGACTGTGTCTCCTAGTGATATGGATATCATAAGGAAATTGAAGTTGGAGGTTGGTGGATTGGGTTCCCCTCTTGGTAGTAAGCCTCACCATACCAAGCAAAAAATTCAACAGGAGGGTAAGTGGTCTGCCCCACCCAATGGTTTCCTAAAGGTGGGTATCGATGGCTTCTCTAGGGGGAACCCTGGGCATGCTAGGATTGATGGTGTTGGAAAATATAGTGGAGGTGGTATAGTGTTTCTTTCTTCTGTGTATAAAGGGAAACAAACCAGAAACCTTATGGAGGGTCTTACTATTCTTCATGTGGTAGAAAGAGGGTGCTCCCTCATTTGGAGATATATTATTTATGAATCTAATTCATAGATTGTTGTGGATATATTAAATGACCAGAGGTTGGAAGGAGCTAGTTGGCAATTGGCTGTGGTGGTTAGGCAGGTTTTGAGATTTTGTAGCTCTTTGGAGTTTATCTCTTAGATTCATCTATACAAGCTTTAGAGAATCCAAAAGTTGTGACCAATTTAAGGTACATATATTTAGACCCACTCCACCATCTACCAAGACTCATTTGATTTTGTGTTTATTAATGTATAGATCGAGATGTAATAGATCATTATGATTTGGTTTATGTGCAGAAAGATCTTGCTCAAAAAATGCGGTATGATGGGTGGTGGCTAAGTATCATACCATGGCCTGAAATTGATTGACATTTAGATTAGTGGGTAGTGATGTATCTTGCAAAGCTTTTTCCAAAATGGCCTTATACTTAGGGGATATGTGAAGCAACTTAAGAATGGATATTTGTGTGAGTCTTTCTTAGATGGTCTAGAAGGTTATATTTACTCTTTAGTTGCGGGTTGGAAGTAGCTCCTTGCAAGGTCACTTTAGCCTTGCGAGTGGTAATAACACATTCCAAATTTTTATTGATGGTGGTGGTAGCAACATGGTTATCAAAGGTTCAAATGTGATTGATTGTATAGTCATATGAGACATTGGTGTAGTTGGCATTGTTATCGGTATTGTTCCTTGAACTAGAGGCTTTTCCCTTTCCGTGGTCTTGTAGGGGAGTCTTGAATATGGTATGGTAAACATTTGTTTTACCTTGTGAATTACCCACTAATATGTCACCTTGTCCAATAAGGTCTTGGATAAGGTTCTTAAGTGTCCAACATGATGATGTTTTATGTCCCTTGGTACAATGGTACTCACAATATTCATTGTCATTGCACCAATTTGGTTCAACTAGTGTTGGATCGTATGGTTTAATGTCTAGAAGTTTAATGACATTGGATTGTAAGAGTTTCTTCAAGATTGACTCAATGCGTTCCCCTAAGGGCATGTATGTTCGTGGGGGACCTCTGCATTGTTGATTATTTTAGACCGTGTTGGTCACTTGATCATCACTTGGTGTTGGATTATTTTGAGTAGAAGGAGCTTTAAGATGAATGGTGGGGTAAGCTTGCTTAATCACTTTGGCATCAACTACCCCATCATTGGTGACATTTTTATTTTTAGACTATAATTTTCCTTTGTCATTAGAAGCGTTTTGGTTTTCTTTGAATATTTTGACTAGTCCCTTCACCACAAGGGCTTTCTCAATAAATACACCTTTCTCAATGACATCCTCAAATGTGGTACAACACTAGATTTGGAGTTGATCCATTAGCTCTGTGTTGAGGTTTTCTATAAAAATGGGAACCAACTATTTTTTGGTATGTGACAAGGACATTTACTAGACATGCTTCACCATCTTTGATAAAATGATGTAAGTGACTCTCCTTTTTGTTTGGTTGTGCACAATTTCGCTAGAGTCATGTCACTTTCAATATTATAGGAAAAGTGTGCAATACACTTGTCAGCTAGTTAATTCCATGTCTGTATCCCAGGAGGAAGTTGTGCAAACCACTCTAGAGCCTACCTTGAAAGGCTATATGGATATAATATCATCAAGTACGTAGGCTCATAGGTAATTTCCATACATGTAGTGTTCAAATCTCTTAGGCATTCTACTAGATCTCCTTTCCCTTATACTTGTTGAAGCTTAGAACGTTAAAGTGTGGTGGGAAAGGTGGCATGTATCTAATCCTATCAAAAGGATAAAGACATAATTCCTTAGTTGAGTAGGTCTTCTTTGTTGTACCCAATTACATGTTTGGCATTTGTCGTTGCATTGTTTGCATTTTTTGCACTAAAGTTTCCATGTTCAATGATGATATGTTTTCTTGACTTTGCATGAGGGAGTTGGAGTTGGTGTTAAGTGTGTTAAGATGGTTGAATGAGGTTTTGGTTTTGAAAGTTGTATGTAAATGTTGCATCTGGATTGGTGATTTGTTGCAAAGGATTTTGATTTCCTTATTGGTTGTGAGGTGTGAAAATGGTATTGTTATTGGTATTGGTTTGATGTTGTGATATGAAGTTGGTGTTTGGAGTGACATGTTGTTGTGATGGGGTTGGTTGGTGTTCACGTTTGACCCAAAGGACATGCTGATTTTTGGTGTAGTGTTGGTCATTTGGGTTGGCACTCTTGATGTGGCAATATGGACCCTTCTTGTCTTGTGTGTGGGATTTTGATTTGTGTTGGTTTATGGCATGGTGCTTTGGCTGGATGTCATACCAAATGGATTTGCAAAATTCATATCCATGGAACTAGAGGATGAACCAAATGGATTGATAAATGTTGGATTTGGTCCTTGTGATGTTGTATATGTTATTTTGGTGCCAAATGTTAGAGATGTGGGGATGTGTGTAGTTGTCACATTATGTGTTTTTCCCCCAAGAGGAAAACTAGTGTGCATTTGTTGTGAGGATGATTGACCTTGTGAAAATATGTTTTGACCAAGACCTTGAGTTTGTGCATATGTTGTTCCCTCTACAATTTTGGAAGTGTCAAAACCAAATGGGAGCTTGGTACATTTTTGAGCAAGTGCAAGAAAGTACCTATTAGGATCTGCATTGACTAGCTCCTCTACAACTCAGACTATCCTAGGATCTTGGGAAGCCTCTTCAATTTCTTCAAGTGTTAGAAATTGGTTGACCTCTTTCAACGTGAAATTGGAAAATGGGTTTGGTGTTTCACCTTGTGTTGTTTGAGGTGTGTTTGAGGTTGACCCAAAGTTCATGTTGCTAGTTGGATTGAAATAAGGGTCATATGAGGAATCCATGTCTCTTCATTTCCTTTGTGCCTTAGTCAAGACTATATAAGACTTGTGACTTTTAGATGGTGAAACCTTTGGTATGTATGCAACTAAGATGAAGATGAAAACTAAGGATGAAAATGGAATATGGTAATGACACTATGCTATGTTTTTTGAATTTTGGACAATAAGGATGACAATGAAAACTATGACCAAGTTTTGGACATGAAAAAGTGACAATGAGGTTATGAATATGCTTGGGATGCAAATTTCTAATGAGACTATGATTATGACTATGCTTGGAATGGTTATGCAACCTTGAACCCTAGAGGAGGATGCTAAACAAACTATGATGGAGCAAAGTGGCAATGCTAAATGTCAAGACCTCAAGAAGATAAACCAATATGATAATGATGATGGTTTGACCAAAGGCGAACCTAAACTAGACACATGGGTTGTAGGCCCAACCTAGAGATAATATCGACAAGAGGTATGATAAGGTCAAGACACCTAGAAATGAGACTAACGGTTTTCCCAATAGTACGATAAGCCTCCTAATATCAAGACTTAAGGATGGTGCTAAAATGTGGATAAAATGTGGTAGATGAAAACTAGGAATATGCAAGATGACCTAAGGTGAAAGATGGAATGTTATGGATGGACTGACTGAATTTGAATGATAATGTGATTTGAGTGCACAATTACAGTTTATAAGGAAACTAAAAGTTGATTGTATAGATATTTCCCCAAAATTTTTGATCCTGACAGTTGCAGTGTTTCAAGCCAAGACGCGATGTAGAGAGCCAATAAATTGTGGTACATGACCGGTCAATTGTGGCACATAGGAAAATGCGGGTTTCTGGCTTCCTAAGACTTTTGACAATTGCAGTGTATTGTTTAACAATTGCAATGTTCTAATAAATAGTTGTGATGTTCTATCTGTTGACCCTAATTTGATGTTTTTAAGGTTGTTTTCCATTTTTGGAAAGTTTGAATTTGATCATAAAAAACATTAAACACTTGAAAAACATATTTGATTGACTTTGACTTGAAGACAAGCACAACCTAAGGAATAGGGTTTGTTTAATAAAGTTGGGCTTACATCGCCTTGAGTGGTGTGATGTAATCTGAGAATGTGGAGTGGGTGAATCTAGAGTATGCCAAGGTCATGGACCACCTTAACACCTCTCACCTTGAAAGGAGTAACTCCAAACAAGTAACCTTGCCACCTCAACCAAGAATCAGACATGGTAAGTAACTTCTCAAGATGATGCAATCTTGATGCACCAACAATAAAAGACAACCAAAAAATTCTAGTTTCTAATAAAAATGGCTTTCTAGGCGATCAATGAACACTGGAGGTATACTTCATACATGAGACAATTACACCTTTACCCATGTTGAATGTGGTCAATTGTTGCACATGATCATTGGCACGCAAGGTATAATTATCCATGGATAATTCTACTAACTTTCTCATTCACATCTTCAATATAGTCCGCTTGAAAAAATGTGCTTTGATGTCGTCCCCCTTGAGTTCTCCATTATGATGTGTCTCAAGGGTAGGCCTCCTATAAAATAAAGAGATTGATATGTGTTTCTCTTACATCCAAGATCACACAAAGTGTAAGGGGAGAGGATACATACACACGAATCTGGGATTTAACAAATGTGCAAGCGTACCAAACATGGAAGACACTTGTTCCTTTTAAGCACTAATTCCAAATTATGTTCCTAATTTAGAAATCACAAACACATAATGGAACCTTGCAAGAAATTAGATTAGTAGTTTGGATAACAATGTCTTCTCCCAACAATTGCCATGAGTTGAAGATCAAATATTAGTAACACAAAAACCTCTTCCCTAATGAATGCAAAAAGAATAAAATGAAAATATCAAATTTATGCCCTCTTTTTGCTATGATAGTCAATTGTGGTGCACAAAGGCTTAGATGCACCACACGGTTGCGGTGCAGAAAAAAATGATTGTGGTGAATGGAATAACAATTACGGTGAACAAAATAGCAACTGTAACATGTAGATAAATGATTGTGACGAACTACTGAATAATTGCAACATAGAAACCCTAGGATGCAAAAACACATATCTAACAAAGAAAAACAAGACTTGATAATGGATATGATATTAGCAGGTTGTTAGCATGTTAGAACAATAACTAGAAACTCAAACAATGCCCTAAAACTACAATAATTAAATGATTTGAGCTTGCAAACAATGACAGTCAAATGCATCATTTTGGGTGATGATTGCAGCTTTGTAATAAAATGATTGTGATGTGCCATACAATGATTGCAGTGTTTTAAAGCTCAGTTATTTCATTTTATAGATTGATTTTGATAGACTCTTGAAAATTAGAATTTTGCTAAAATTTCAAAAAATTCGTTAGTTCCCATCAGGCTCACCAAATATAGATAAGGTTTCAAATTTTGGGAATAATGCATGAATCAATAGCAACCACAAAACTATCTAATTCAAGCAATAAAGACCCTAATCCAACAATGAAGCACAAATCAACATAGAAATCACAATAACAAAGCAATACAACCTCAATTCCTATGCCATAATTGAATAACCTCGATTGCTCTTCTCCATTTTGCTTTATTTGTTCTCAGATATGTGGTATGCAATATACTTAATGAGCTTGATGTTGACAATTGATAGCTTGATCTCTTGATAGAACAACTTCAAAGATTGTGGTTCACCTTGAAATGAAGATGATGACTTGCTTTTATAGAAATCCCAATTCAAACGTAGGGCTAAGATTAGACGATGATGTATGGTGATCAATGGATAAGATTGATTGAGACAAGGATAAGGATGAATGGACCAAAACTCAAGAAAGTAGTTGAGATTTAGGGCTTAGCTAAGAAGAAATTCAAATTAAATAATGACAATTATTTAATTTTGGGGAGGGAAAGTGAATAATTAAATAATTATTTAATTATAGAAGAAAGGTGGAATGTTAAACATTAAATAATTAAAATAATTATTTAATGAGAGAAAGAGGAAAATCACAAATAATTAAATAATTAAAAATAATTACTTAATTATGAGGATAAGAATAGGATAAATAATTAAATAATTAAAATTATTTAATTATGCAAGGATGAAGGCCAATCAGTGATGAAATGTTGCTTGCAGGCTTGGGATATTTTTCAGTGTCTACAGAGACAATCAATAATTTGAAAGTGCAGGTTGAAGAAGGAAAAGAGCTGAAGATTGCTTGAATGCTAAATTGAAAGATAAGTATATAGAATGTTCAAATCTTGAAGAAGAAATTGTGTCTTTGAGGAAAGATTTGGAGAAAGAAAAGAGTTAAGAGGAAAAATTCAAGAAGATCTCCACCTTGCTTGATGACATGCTTGTTAGTCAAAAAGCTTCTAAAGACAAAGAAGGATTAGGGTTTGAGAAAGGAGAAAGCTCAAAGTAAAATTAGACTTCAAACAATGTATAAAAGGAGAATAATGAACAAAGGAAAACTAGAGATTGCAATATCAAACATGCACGGAACCAAAAGAAAGATTTCAAGAGACCTCCTATCAGACAACCAATTGAACAAAGGTATCCATATTTTAAAGGTAATTGTTATTTCTACAATAAATTTGGACATAGAGCTGTAGAATGTAGAAGAAAGATGAATCAAAATTTTCATTCATTTTTCGGTCAATGCTATACATGCAATAGATTTGGTCATAAGGCTAGTGAATGTAAAAGACAAATGATGAATAGTTACAATAATGGTATGATGCCTCAATCTTTCCCTGGTTACTGTTACACATGTAATGGGTTTGGGCATAAGTCTTCTTAATGCAAATCTAAAATGGAAAGAAGTAAGTTTGCTCCACAACAAAGTGTCACATGTTACAAATGTAATAAACCAAGACACATAGCTAAGTTTTGTAGAGGAAAGAATGTGAAACATTTTGTTCCACAAAAGAAGATTGATTTGGTTGAGGTAAATAAGGAGATGAACAAGATCTAGAAGAAAAAGGAAGAGAATGATGTGAATAATTAGCCTGTGCCAAATTCTAGTGTAGATGTTTTGTCTGGAAACTAAATAGAAAGCATTAGCTTAGGGGGAGTTTTAACATAAAGCTTTCTAGACACCTACCAAAGATGACATGTTGATGTCTTCAGAATACTGGTAAATGTATAGGTTAGTTTGCTTGATCCATTGGTGAAATCTTCAGTGAGAAATATCTTGATGCAAAGATTGTGGAATAATTGGGGATCTTTGTGATGATATAGTGAAGGCTTGATAGTATTGACCTAAATTTTCACTATTGCATTTAAAGTGTTTATACCTCATCTTAGGCCACAAATAAAGTGTTTTTACTTCATTCTAAAAGGAATTTGTGTTTGAGCATTTGAAGAGGAGAGAAAAGAAAACATGATCTAAAGTGTTGAACGAAACCCTATTAGAAAAATTCCATGAGGTATTTATAATTTCTTGTAAAACCTAACTCAAAGAAGTTCATAATGTTTACTCCTTAGGTAATTGATGTGCTCGAGAAGCCAAGACCTAAATTTAAGAAGCATTTGTACAAATCAAAGGAAACAGATAAAGAAGGGGTGTTCTTTAGGGTTCCTTCGAATGTGTTGCACATAGAAGATGTGTAAATTTACTTTCATTCAAAGATGGATGAATATGATCACTTGGAATTGGAAAAATTTAGGGAAAAAGTGCTAACTTGAGATGATTTCAAGTTGAAACTAGAGTATGCTAGCTGCTTGAAAGATAAAAAGTTGGATGTGTGGATAGAATTTCCTAATTTCTATTTTGAGGATGAATGGGTGAAGTATGTTCTTAGCAAAATACATGGTAAATTCATGTGGTTGGAAATGCCACATATGATAAACAAATAGGAAATTAGGGTTGTTACTATTTTGAGCTCCACAAGACCTATCTTGATATTGAAGGTGGTAAAGAATGAAGTGGTGATGAAGCTTACTAGAGGTCTAAGTTTGACAAGTGTGCCCTAACAATGGACAATAATGAAGATCCGATGGTCAAATATGCTAAAATGATGATTGGGTACAAGATTTTCTACACAAATAGAGAGAATTCTATCACTACCACCACAATTCACACAACTTATCAAATGACTAAAGAAGGAAAATAATTTGATCTATGTGAGCTCCTAAGATTATAGTTGTTGGAAAATTTATAGAAGACAAAGGAATCAAAAATAACCTTTCTAGTATGGTACTCTTATCATTTGCTTAATGTTTTAATTTCTCAATGAGTTTCCTGGAGTGAAGAATGTAGTATGGCAAGATAATATTCTTGTAACTATTCAAATTAGAGATCATTTGAGTAGATTTCCTGGTAAAGAGTCTTGTGATTCAATCTTGTGGGGATTGTTTAAACCTTTTCAAGCTCAGATGCAAGAGAGAGAAAGGATTCCAAATAAATTTGTGGATAAGTATAAGAGTGAACTAACATTTATGGTTAGCAGATATTACCGCTACATGGAAACAATTGAACCCATAACTATCTAGGTTCTGGAGCTTTCTTAGGAGGTAGTTGACTCCAAGTGCATTGGTCTTGTAGAGATTGTGTCGAGAAAATCTAGAGATACAATAGTTGAAAGGTTTGGTACTTATGAAGAGAAATCAAGTAAAGAAAACCTAGAAAAGAAAAAGAAGGATATTGAAGAAAAGGTTGAAAAGATGAAAGTTGAGTTGGAAAGGGAGTTTGGTACCCCTAAGGACCTTGCAGAGAAATCCAAAGGTACTTCTACTCCTCCTTAGACTCCAAAAAAATCAAGAAGGTCAAGGAAGACCTCACTTTCCACACCTATTATTACAAACCCCTCTGAAATAAAACCAATAGCTGGTTCTAAGAAGATAGACACATCTAGCCTTCTTGAGCAACAAAAGGCTCCAAAGAGAAGAAAGAAAGAAAAATAAACAAGAGTTAGGTATATCAATCCAAAAGAAGAAGAGGAAGAGGAAGAACATCAATTGGTTTGGAAAAGGAAATAAAAAGTCTCTCTAGAAGAGATTGGTACAAAAAATGGAAAAGAGAAAGAGAAGACCCCTATGGTCCGTGAACATAGTCCCATGAAGTTTGATGCACTATTCAATGTTATAGCAGAGTTTGGAATCTTGAAGGACATAGCTGAAATGCATCCAAATGCCAATGATGTAGATAAGGAAACATTTGAAGAGACCATTGTAAAATACATGGTGACATTTAATGTTGGCCTAGGTGAGATAAAGGATTGGTTGTTGGATGATCTAAAAGGTGTATTGAGTGCAAGAAGACAAGAGGCAATTGTATAATATGAAAGATGAAAACTTTTTCCTTGAATAAGATTGGTTCCTCATTATATCATGATGAAAGAGCTAAGTTTTCTTAGTTGAATGAGAGTTCAGGACAAAGCAAAGAGTAAATACTCTTATTCGTAAAGACAAGGATGATATGGAAAAGGTAAGGAGAAACATTACAAACAGTTGAAAATATTCTTAAAGAATTGGAAGCCTCTCCAGGTCATGAAGATCAATTGCAACAAGATACATCCCTCCCAACAAACAATGAGCTAGTCAATGAGCAACATGAGCAAGACAAAATTCTAAAAGATAACACCTCTCTAGATGTGGAGATAACTATTGAGAAAAATAAATAGGATGAGCAAGGAGTCTTAGAGAAAACTAAATCTCAAAAGGAACAAACTATGCCTCCTTTGAAAGTTGAGAAGATTGCAAAATATTGTTCTAGTAGTGGAGAGAAGGAGAAGAATGATATGCAAGAAGAAGAAAGCACTAAAGTAGGTTGTGAATCCTCTGGACCCTTCAAAGATTCATTCAAAGATCTTCTAGATATGCAATTGTAGTTCCAACCAATAGTGTCTACACAACTATTACAAATTCCTATGCAACAAGGTCAAGTTGATATGGATATGATCTTTCCTCTCCATAAGTTGTAGCTTGGTGATGTATTTCATGCAACCTCTACAAGAAAGTAGATACTTCAAATTCACCAAAAGATCATAGAGTTGGTTGATGAAGCTTTCAAGGTGTTGCAAAAAGGCCTTCTCGGAGTATCCATTGATACTTCTTTATATGTGTACAACAATTGAAGTTGTTGCTAGATTATTTTAAGGAGTACTTTGCTAGTCTAGAAGAGAAGATTGAAAGAGAAGTAGAAAAGAAGTTGAAAAATAGAAAGAAGTTGAAAAATAAGAGGCTAGATGATGCCTCAGATAAGTGTGCTACTGCACATACTAAGTTGCAAGGCAACTTGGAGGATGTTCAAAAGTGTTTGGAGGAAGCCAAATTATTGTTTCATTTTTTCTTGAAATGGCTAGTATTTACAAAAAGCATAAAGGATCAGATGGACTTAATTGAGTCTCAAATTTCTTAAGCCTCAGGTGTATATGATCCAATAAATGATGGGTATGGAGAAACTAGAGCGGTCATTGAAAATATACATGGTCAATTATTTTTACTGCAATTAAAAAAAGAGAAAATCATACTGCAATACCATCAACTCCGAGATAGGGAAAGTATAAGTATTACATCCTTAATTGAAGTTTTGGCCAATGCAGAGAAAGTTGTGCAAAAGTCAGTAGTGCCTAGCTCTCTGGAAGAAGGAGAAGACCTCCATGCAAAGCTTGAAAACCAGAGTTACATGCTTTATTTTTCCAAGAAGGATTAGGAGGTAGCCAAGAAGGATTGTGAGGCACACCTTGCAAAATTAAAGGCATCATATCGAGGTATATTATCCTCATCTAGCTAAGGTGTATACTTCTTTTTGAATTGTATAGACAATTTTAGATATCAATGTACACATGTGGAGTTAGTAGATGGTGTTGTAGTACAATTTTGTATTTTTGGTGTTGGTTCATATTCCTTCTCTCCCCTCTCTTGATAGGTTTGTTTGGAAGCCATCCTGTGCGGGTAACTTTTTTGTTGCTTCGGCCTTTCATCTCTCTAATTCCTTTGTTGGTCCACCTCCCTTTTGGGCTTTTGTTTGGTCCTCTAGATTTATTCCTAAGATCAATATTTTCTTTTGCCTCTTTTGTAAAAACAAAATTCTTATGACTGATAATCTATTTAAAAGAGGCTTTGTTATGCCAAATAGATGGTTTCTCTGTGAAGAAGTAGAGAATACTTGTCATTTGCTGATTGGATGCAGATATATTGGTGTGATATGGAATCATGTGCTCTCGCTTTGGAATCTTTTGCTGGGTGTTTCTTAGCTCTGTCAAAGATTTATGGTTTCAATGGGTTGGTCCCTCTTCTAATATGGCTATATAGATTTTGTGGTCTCTCACTCTACCTCATTTGATTTGTGGGGTGTGGTTGGAACGTAACAATAAATTTTTTACAAATTTTGCTTTTCCTGCTTTAGTTGTTTCCTATAAGATTTGTGTGGGAATTAAGGAAAACTTTCTATTTGGGATCTCCTTTCATGCTGATCAAAAGATTAATCTCAGTCCCTATTATATCTCTATTGCTCAAAAGTAGAAGTTTCCCTGTGATATATCTCTCCCGGTCTCTAAAGGGAAATCCACAAGAGATGATGTTTCTTGGAAGGCGCCTTCAGATGGTTGGGTTAAGATCAATTTTGATGGCACGACTAAAGGAAATTCGAGACTTGCTGGATGTGGGGGAGTGATTAGAAATTCTAATGGTAGGCTCGTCTCTATTATGGCGCTCCCTTTGGGAATCCAGACAAACCACTATGCAGAGGCAGCTACAGCCTATCATGGTCTCAAGTTGGCTCAAAGAAGAGGGTTTAGGAAGGTCTGTTGGAGGGTGACTCTTTGAATAGTATTAAAAATTTGAAGAATTCCTCACCTCCATATTGGACTATTGAGGCCTTGGTCAGGGATTCTATTGATATTATCAATTCCCTTGATAATGTTTATATCTCCCATATTTTGAGAGGGAAATATGTTAGTTGATATCTTCGCTAACTTTGGTGTTAGAGATAGCAAGGACTGGGATTTGGATGATCCTATTCCTTTTGAGGCAATGAATATAATTGATAATGAATGCTAATCTAATGTTGTTCTTATTGTTCATTAAGGGGTGCTTGTGCTTACTCACATGGTTGAATGTCATGAATGAGGATGTTAAAGTTATGATTTTGAGGGACAACTTTCACAAGGGGAAAAGTTCAAATTCATTATTACATTTGTGTCCTGTGGTTGGCTTCGCACAGATTATGGGCGTTAATCACCTAAGTTTCCAGAATCTTCTATAGGGTATTCCTGTTCTAGGTGGTATTGGTTTTGTTTTCTTGAGCTTTTTGCTATGTGCTTGGTCTCTGTTTGTTGCATCTTCTACAATGGGTGGGCATAGAAACCACATCAAGCCTAAGTCTTGTGTTACTGCTAAGTAGAGGAAAGAGGTGTGGGAGATTTTAGAGAAGGGTGGTTTAACTCCGTATATGGAAAGATTGCATGGTAATAGTCCCTAGGTCATCATTTTGGTTGCTGAAGGGTGGAACAAGAGAACCCTGAATTTGGGTGGTAGAGAAATTGTGGTTGATGAATAATTTATAGCCCAAATTACAGGCTTGTCCATTCAAGGTATGAAGGTGCTCAAAGACAAAAAAGAATCATAGGTTGTGATGTCTATTTTCTTTAAAGATCATAGGAAAAACCCCAAAAACCCTATCTTGCATGCGAGGTTAGTTCTCCTGATATATGAAAATGTCAAAGCTCACGAGGTGCAAAAAAATCTAGTGTCTCTAAAGGAAAATACTACTAAACCTAGGGAGGGTTATGAGACAGACTCGAGAGAGGAAACGGTTAGTAAGAAGCATAAGAAGAGGAGGCTTATTTTGAATGAAGATCCTGAATCTGATAGGGATGACGATGTTGATTATGTCCCAGATTCCTATGCCACTTTTGAGGAGGGCCCTAGTTCCCCTGTTCTAGGTAAGATTGGGAAAAGGAAGCCAGATGATAAAGCAGGCTATACGACATGGAGTGATGAGGTGGTGGCGAATGTTCTTTCTAAGGGGGGCAAGGACAAAATAAAACTTTATGGGGAAGCTTCCTCTCCTCCTCTAGTGACTAGATATGTGCAGGAGCCTGTGGAGGGGAGCTAGAAAGGGAAGGTGTTGTTTGCTGGCTTACTCCTGGAGAAGGGTTTTCCTCTCTCCCTAGTTGGATGTATTTATGGCGAGGCTTCGCTGGGTGCTAACATGGGGTTGTAGAAGTAGGAAAATGAAAGAGCTGTGGGGGGTGGTCATGCTGTGGGATCTAGTAAAGCAGATGTGGATAGGATAATGAAAAGGAAGGTTGTTGTAGAGGAAATTGCCTGCTCCATTTGCAAGATGAAGACTCCTATCCCCGCTGGTAAAGGTAAGGAAATTTTTGCTAAAAAGGTACATGTTAGTTCTTTTGATGAGGACATTGCTACGGGGAAATGCATTGAGAACTTTGACAAGGAGGAATTGTTTGATGTGTTGGGCTCAACCTGTGATAGTGCCAATGTGTTGTTTAAAATTTTTAAGTGGTTCTTTCATGAGATTAATAGGACCAATGTTAGAATTAGAGGTGTTGCTAGTAAGGCTGAGGATCCTTTTTTCCAAAGCCAAATTGATAATCTCATGGTTTCTCTTAATATTGTGGCAGAGGAAACTATTAATTTGAAATAAAATTTGGAAGGTAGAATGTTATCCCTTGAGGATAAATTTGATAAGATGTGGAATGTTGTGATGAAGGGAAGAGATGCCTCTAAGGTCTTGGCTATCTTAGACTCTGCCAAGGTGATCTCCCTTGTGACTGCTGTGAAAAAGAGAAAGGAGAATGTGTCTGTTGATGATACTATTGTTGGGGGTAAGTTGATGGCTGTGGAGTGTGCTGGTGAGAAAGGTGCTAGTAAAGGTAGTGTTTTGAATGGTGAGGTAAAAACTGGTGGGTTGGGGACCAAAACTAGAAACAAAATGAAAGCTCAAGCCGGGGCCTCAAGTATTGAGGTGTCTGATATGATGGATAATGTGTAGAAGTTGGTTGCTAGTAAAATGGAAGCTATGGAGACTCTGAACAATTTGTAGTGCTACTGGCTAGTTTCCTTCTTTTTGGTTTTTGGTTGGATGTCATCGGGCTGATTGTTGTTTAATGTTGTTATCTTTTTTTATCAGCTGCTTTTTGTTGTAAAGGGTTCGAGCCCCTTCAAAACCCATTTTTTTTACCTCCAATCAAAACATAGAAAGGGGGAGCTATTCTCATGTAGATAGATTAGTAAGGGGATGAAATACAAATTTACTACCCTTTGCTCTTGATGTCAAAGGGGGAGTGAAGTAGAGAAGTGTGATGCCATCAATGACAAAGGGGGAAATTGTTGGCAACATGAGCATGATGATGTATGGTGTTTTCATTGATGGAAACCCATTGTAGAAGTGATGGTATATCAATATTATATAGTCTAAAGAAGACCAAGTGTTTCTAGGGGAAGTTGGCTAAGTCCTAGACTGAGATAGTGATGTAACAATGCATCAATTTTGTGGTTCGTATTGCTCTACAATGCAATATACTGTCATGTGATTTTGAGGTGATAATGGTACGTGTTGAATGAGTCTATATCCAAAGTTTTAGGGTTTCATGTATTCCACAACAAAAGATATTGATGATAAAGTATTGGACTAAGTAGAGACATAGTTACAGTTGTGGAGTTCATGTTGGAATGTTGTGCATTCCATCACAGATGATCATTGTACTTTGTGGATTTCAAGAAGTGTTTGAAGATGTTAGATGTGTTTGCACTCCGATTGCCAAGTGGTTTGGTGTCCACATGTCAAGTTTTGGGATGAACAATTGGTTCATTCAATTGTTGCCTTACCAATTTTGTTGGGTGGTGCTGACCTAAGGGTTTTAGGGTCGTGCGAGATTTAATTGTGTATGGAGCAGAGTTATAGGATTATCTATAGGTCATATCGACCTATCTTGCTGAAGTACATACTTCAGTTACTTTTGCAAGGTATGCATAATGGAGTTTTGAGCCGACAGGTTATGATGTCACATGTTTCATCTAATTAGGTTGACCTAATTGATGATATAATTATTTGTGAAATATATACATATATAGAAGGAAAATTCAATGTGTGTAGGATTAGAGATGGATGTGAAGTGCGAAATATGATAGTGGTGATCTTGTGATAATGAAGAATGAAGTGTGTAAAGTTAGTTTTTTGAGCTGAATGTGGAACTGTATCTTCAACATATATCAAATGCATTGTAAGCAATTCAAATTCTATCAATGAGCCATCCTTTCATATATCTTTTGTAATTTTGGAAGAAGTGATCTTCCTTGGGCAATGAGCCCTCCTATTTTTTGGATAGTGATTCCTCTGGGGGAAATGAGCCTCCTATAATCTATTGTAACTGATTATGATATATTGTGAGCTAATCCTCACCATGATTTTTCCCTTTCAGAGGTTTTCCACCTAAATTTGGTGTTCTTATGTTGAGTGTTGTGGTGCATGCTTTAATTGTTCCTTTCCATTTCTACAAGTTTAATGAGATGCTTTGAATGCACTTTTAAGTTAATAAACTTCAACGAATACTAATTAACCCCCCTCTCAATATTCTAGGTGTTCAATTGTTACAAATATACAGAGGTAGTACATTTTACTCAAAATGGAAAATAACAGATATATCAGGAATGAGTACTCATTTTAAAATGGGTACCCATTCTTAAAAATTAAAATCACAACCCATGATTTTCCTTTGGTTTTAGGCTTAGTAAAGGCATGGTAACTTGACCCTTAGCCTTGGACTTGTAAGTACAAGTCTATGTTAACAACGAGAGAAAATACCAACTTTACTAATATGGTTAATGATATTTTAAATTTTTTTTATGAAATTAAAACCCATTATAGATGACGATGTGTATCTTTCAAATATGTTTGTTTTAATATTTTGACTTCTTTTTCTATTTGTTAATTAATTTATTAGGAAACTGGTCCATAAACTTGAAATATTAGGTTTTTTTTTAATAACTTTTAAGTTTATTTTTTTTACATTTCCTCAATCTAGACACCATTATTTACATAATAAGAAAAATCATTTTATGATTATTTTAGCTCAAATTACGGCCATACACAAGGGGTTTTCAAAAACAACAATTAAGACCAATAAAAAATTATAAAAAAAATATCCTCATCAAACTTCAGTATAATACACTTCTTTCCCTAAAAGGAATTATAAAAATACTGTTATTTAGGTCAAATTAGGCTAGTCGTACATGTGCATGGTATGGTCTTAAAAAATGACTTTTAAAAAGTATTTTTTGTGCAAGCCTATTAAAAATTAATTTGTATCATCTAGGAATTAGAGTAGATTACATATTTGAAAAATAAAATTAAAATCCTAAATTTCATAAATTACTAGACTTTCTTAAAATTTTGTGTTAGTTCTTCAAATTTTTAGTCCAATTGTGACAATTCTTTTTTAGGAAAAATACTTCCACTTTTTGACCAAAAAGTGGACCCAACTTCTTGCACCTATTGAGTTGGTTTCCATGACTCTAATATAGATTAGAAATTGAAATCTCCTTTCTTCTTAATACTATCATCAATTATCCATATGAATTATATACATGCACTATTCCATCTTCTAAGTGAAATCATGAAAACCCTTCAATCCACATGTATTATTTTGTTTATGTTCAATAATTCTTCATAAGCTTATTGTGAATTAAAAGATTTAATTTTTTCACTAATCATTGGGCACATCTATGAATCCAACAAACCCTACAGAAAAACTCCTTGTTAAATATTGATTCTATATTTTCTCTCTATACAAGACCATCTCTCAATACTATAGTCATGATGACTATCAAGACTTGAAATTATAGTCAAACAAGTCATTTTACCAAATGGCACCCATGTCCTTAGCTCTAGAGACCTCAAAAGTTTATAAGTAGCTACAAAACAACATTCTAAGAAACTTTCACAAAGGCCACTTCTTTGCATAGGTGCATGACTAATACCACTTTTAACTATTTTATTTATTTAATTATTGAGAGGAGTGTTAGCTAATTAAATAATTTTTAAAAATTATTTAATTATAATGGACCAAAGATAATTTAAATTTTATTTTAATTAATTTTGGAGGGAAAATGATAAATGTTAAATTAATTAAATAATAATAATTATTGAATTAATATAGATGTGATTAAAAGATTAAGATAATTAAATAATTAAAAAATATTTAATTATTATAAATGAAAAGAGGGGATATTAGCTTAATTAAAAATTATTTAATTAATATGGATAGAAGAATTAATGAGGATAATAATCAAAAAATATTTGAAAATGCAAATTAGTCATTTTTAGGTGTCTACACATACTTTATCAAGTTTTAATTGAACTGCTAATTAAGGCTAGGATAGTTGGAGATAGCCTTAGCTAACATTAATTTTCACTTTGATTACAAAAAAACTACTTAAAAATTTGAAAGCATACCCCAATTAAAGGTTGTTTCATTTGGAGATAGCCTTAACTAAACATTATTTAAAAAAAGATAAAAAATCCTTTGTGCAGGTCTATAAATTAGTTTTCAAAATTATTATTTTTTCACATCTTAATTATTGTTTATGTTTAAACTAAAATTAGGTCATCAACACCAAAATATAAGGTAGATTATTTTTTTATGAAAAAGTATTAAAGCTTATTTAAAATTTTGAAAAAAATACATGATGCACTCGAGAAGAGACTCCATGTTGAGATAATATATTTTTTTCTATTTTGGATAATTAGTTAAAATAAAAAATTACTTCCCATAAAAAATAGTTGTGTTTTTAGTACACACAAATTTTAAGATTTATTTAAAAATGCATTTATCAAAATAGAGAAATTTAACCCATACACTAAAGTGTGAGGTTATAAATACAAAAAAAAAAAAAAATTGAAGGAAAAAATAATTTACTATATAAGGAGTGACACCCACTTAACCTCATTTTTCAAAATTTTATCAACAACTAAATTATTGTGTTGATTTTACAAAAAAAATATACATTCATTACTTTACATCATTTTAAAATTCAAAAGATATATGCCACTTTTTAGTGATTAAAGCTAAAAATTTAGATCAGTGTTGACCATTTTCTTTATAAAAGTGTGACACAACTTTGAACATTCACCTTGTAATCACATGATATATTCATATCCTAAGTAGCTACTATTCCAAATTGGGGGCATCAAGATTTATGCCTTCGTAATCACATTGTGTACCCAAAAGACCTAACCATATTGTAGGGTTACATTAAGGCCTTTGTAGTTCTAGTTGCATGCCATGTATTTAGATTTTTATCACCACTAGGGATTTATCACCTTATTTGTACCAATGTGTGCTCATGTTCTTAGATGCCACATGTTGGAGTTATGGAATAACTCACATGTACACTAATCTAACTAGTAAGGCCAAAAACCTTCCACAGGAGAGATGCAAAGGAAAGAATTGCTATATTGCCAAAAAAGTAACGAATGCAATATGATTGGCAATACAATAAGATGACATTGCTATATAGACAAGGATAAAATCCAAGGATAAACTAAGATCATGACAAGTGTCTTAATCCTATGATATGAGACATAAAAAGATGACCTAAGGAAGCTAAGCTAATTAGGTGTGAATAGGTCCTAAAGTGAAATTAGATGGATAATATACCTTGTTCACACCAACACCACATTGGGGGCATATGCCACTAAGTGGTTTACATACTTACACTAATTTTCTTGGCCACAAAGAGTTGCAACACCATTCTTTGCTCATGTTGGAAGCAACATTACTATTCCTTGCTACCATATCCAATTCATGAGCTTATCATGCCTATTACTTGAGATATTTATACTTGATATATGATACATTTCTTACAATTATTTATTTGCATGATTAGTAAAAAATTACTTTTTATGTACCATTTTTCCTTTCTATAATTCCTTATATCTAACTCACAACCAATTGTATGGGCATATTGTCATTGACATCTTCATGTTGAGAATGTAGATAGTTATAGGTGCTTACAAAGATTCATATTTAGTTCCCTTGGAGGGAATATGCAAAAGGAAAACATACAATGAGACCTTGCACGACCCATTACTTCAAATGGGACTCTAAACATATCTCTGGTGTCTAAATTTCAACTTTACATTCATGTTTGTGAATGATACATACTTTTAGATACATGATTGTTTTAGGATTCACATACACCTTGAAAAGTGGAGGCAAAATGTAATAGTAAAATTTGTTTACCTATATATATATATATTTTAGAAAAGGTGCAACACACCCATATTATTAGGGGTAAACAATTTTGACTAGAGCTATGAACTAGGTACAAGAAACCACAAGAAACAACCAAACTCTGTGAGTGCAATGGCCCAATGAAGGCACAAGGCCTGCGAGTACTTTGGCCTAGCGAAGGTTTGAACCCTAGTGGTTGTCACTACAACCAAGCGACTTGACCACCGAACCATGTTGTTATTGGTGAATTTGTTTACCTATATTCTTTCCCATTTAGTTTTGTGTTTATTTTGAGGAGAGTGCCTTATGTATGGTTCCTTAGCCTATGCCACTTACCTATCCATCACACATTCCTATACATTTTATGCTCCACCTTAACCCTCTACTCACACATTCTAATATGTTCACTTCACCCATACACATGTATATGTTTCCATATGACTACTACCCATGGTAGTTTGATATTTTTAGGTTTTGAATCAAGTATGTGGTCATGGAGTCAACTCTGGAAACCTAAAATTGACTACTTTTAAATTCAAACTAAAAATAAATAAATTTGAGTTGACTCTTATCAAATCTTTTCTCTCCAAGGACTAACTAAACATAAATTTATGATTAATTATTGTATTTGTATTAAAGGCATTCAATGCATCCATTTTAACCATCCATGACTTAAGAATTAAGAGCTATATATTCACATACCATTTGTATTCCACAGATCAATTGGAGGACTAAAAGAAATATATAGATTTGCATGAACACTCTTAGGAGCATATGCATGTCTAGAGAGGGTTTTTTTCTTTTAATCTTGTGTACACATTTTCATTGGTTGACTGAGGAGAACATGTCCCTTTGTGACACAATGATAGTCTCACCAAGATATTTATAAATACCATCAACTCTTAGACTTCAAAACAAGCTAACATGAATTAGGCTAGCACACAAATAACCTTTTGCTAATCACTAGATTGAGTCCACAAGTGAAGACTAAGATTGAACTCCAATCCATAGACTTTGATTCTAATGAAAACATAGATAGATATCTAGGCTTGTTTCAAATCTCAAGGCATATCAATTTTAGAACTACATTAAGCTTTGGGCATTCTTCAATCATAATGGTAAATACCACTAACTTATGCATTTCTTTCAAATATAACTATTCCAAATTACTAAGTTATTTTAGATTAATTGTACTTATGTGTATGCATCTTATTAGATTAGTTTAGACTAAGAAAAATATATTTTTTATTTATAATAAATTAAGGATGTTGACAACATTTAACATGACATTTATATCAATTAAACAAAAGATTAGAAAATATTATCTCATAAAAAATGCTTTATAAATCTTAAATTATAGATAGTAGTTATTAGGATAATACTTATTTATATTTAATTAGGGATGTTGAGAATATTTCATAGTAATTTAAAAAAAATAGAAAAACTTAAATAATGATTTTTAAAAATTAACTAATAATAAATATTTTAGACACTTGTCATGCCTTGTAGTATAAAAATAGAAAAAAATATAACAATTGATTTAATGGTTAATGTTATAGAAGCACTAATAAATTGAATTAAAAAATATTATTTTTTTTTAATACAAGAGGGGTGTCCCCACGGCCCAGCGCAACGGCGAGCTGGGGCGAGATTAGTCCCCTATGGGTGAGATCCACCACCCGCAAGAAGTCCCACCTCTTAAACCCAAGAGCAGAGTCGAACCTAATAAAAAATATTATAGTTAATATTTTTTAAATTTATGTATAAGCTCCAATAATAACAATTCTTTTAACTAGTAACATTTCACAAATAAATATTTTTGTCATTCTTCATTAAACATATGCATTGAATTTTGGAAAATAAATAATTGACATTAGTTTTTTAAAATACTTTAATTCATCAAGAGGTATCATTGTTATAATTGCTTAAAATCTTACAAATATTAATTTTTATAATCTATCATTGTGCATGAAAGAAATTGTAAAGGAATAAATATAAGGATAAAAGAGCTTAGCTCTAAAATTGATGATTGATAGACAATGTTGATGTTCTAGATTAATATTTCACTACCATAAAACTATATCTCAAGCTCATGACTATCTTAGAGTATAAATTGGCACAAGAAAATGCTATTAATCAATTATGAGTGATATTGGGTACAATGTTGATTGCCACAAATGTAATATGACATGTGAAATTAATTTGTGATGCATTGGATTGATGTCAAAAATTATATGCTTGAATATTTGCTCACCTTTGCCTTTCAAATATTTGAATTTGTCATGTCGATGTCTAGATACACCATTGAGAAGATTGCTCACTTGATATGTGATTGCATACTCCTAGGCCAAACCCCTTGGTAAGTTAGATTAACGGCAATGAGATCAAAGGAAACATTCACAACATATGAATGAACTATACAATGATGACATAAATTTAACTGTTTTATTGCTCTTTATAAATCAAAGTGTTATCTAATTTTTCTCCTTGAATCACTTATGAAATTAAGTATACATTGAATGTTTTCAAATACTATGACATAACAACATGGTGCATAAATATGTGCAAGGTTGGCTCACAATGGCTCGTAGAATGGGGCACAAGATATATAATTTGAATTTAAAAATCATTATCATGCTACTTTGGATCAAGCATGGTCAATTCCACATTACTCAAAAATGATCTAGAGGGATAAAGTGGTGATCTCAAAGTAAGAAACAAATGTATAGAAGTGAATGCAAATGGAGGTAAAATAAGAATGGTTAAGGATTGGATTGTGAACCAAACCTAACACAAAACTTTAACACTTGTCAATACATATGCATTAAAACGTTCCCATCAAGATAAGCTCAAAACTAAATGAAAAATGATATAGGTATGCTAATTTCACCATTACACAAATCAATGATACATTAGATATCAAAGCCACAAGGTAAATTTAATTTTTCACTTGAATAATACATGAAAGAAAACAAAAAAAAAAAATCGACAAGTTAGGACAAATTAGTGTCACAATAAGGATGCAGTCTTATGGAGGGGCTTTGAGATCTGTTTTTAAGATCTCATGAGATTTTTAAAATAAATTGAAATTGTTCATGAAAATAGGAGTCACTACTTTTTAGTTCTCAATTTCTAGTATATGCCTTTAGTGTGGGGCTGAAAGTTCTAAAGAGTTTTTTGCCACATGTAATGCACGTACAATTTCTAATCTGTGACCAACACAAGTTGATTTGGAGGGTTGGGAAGAAATGACTGGAGCATTTAATCCCTAGAGAAGATGGGGGAAAAGAAGATGTTTAAAATTCTAGTGGAGAGGCATGATTGGAAGAAGAGAAGATTTTGCTGTACATCTCCAGCTCTAATACACATTGTTTGTGTTTCTTCAGGGTGTGTGCTATTGGCAATGCCATGCTGGGTTCTTTGTAATGTGGATCGGGCTTGCTATTTATTGCTACAGGCTCTAGTTACTTAGCTGAATTTTAACAGCATGTTGTTGGTTGTATTTTGGACCGTGCTATTGTTATTTTTTTAGGCAACAAGCTGTTGTTGCAAGCTTTCGTAACTACTTGTTTTCTAACAGCAGCTTTTGTAACTTGCTATTTTTTAACAGCATTGCTGTTGGTTTTTTTGAGACTGCTATTGTTTTATATGCTGATTATTAATTTTTATTAATAAAATTCTCCCTCCAATTTAAAAAACACTAACTATTGCCAAAAATCAATTCAACTCAATTTTTTAACATCAATTGTTGCAAGAAAATAAATCACTAGATGAGCCATTGAGCAGCTTCCAAAAATTTCTAACCTTAAAGTTTTATACTTTCTCATCAGTGTAAATTTATGGGACCACACTACACTTAAAAATGCTCCTGAACTTTTTCTAACAGCACAGCTAAAATATTTTTAGAAACCTCCTTCCATGGAACCATAGCCTAACTGATACAATACAGAAGAACCGAGAGTCAAATTATCTCTTTGGAATCGGGAATGAGAAAGTTGCTCTCACAAACAAAAAAGCACACCACTTTTTAAGCCCTGTTGAAGTTAGCTTCCTGTCTTCCATTGCCCACAGAATTCATGAAATCTATGCCATAGGCGGTGGCAGACATATTGATTACAGGAGCTGAATGAAACTCCTTGCTTTGGACATTAAATCTCAATGGTTTTCTTTTGTAACTTGTCTCCTGTGAGCCTAAAGGGACAGAACCGTCCTCTTCATTCACAACCTTTAACTCTTTTTGGCTTACACAAGAATGCGCTCCTCCGATTCCTGTCGTTTTCCCGCTTCTAATGACCAAAAACTCTTGAAGAACCTCCTTCATGGAGGGCCGCCTGTTCACATCCTCATTTAGACAAGCTTCTGCTAAATTAGCCACACTTGTCATGGCTTCCATGTGATCATTTTCCACCAACCGAGTGTCAAATAATTCAGCAAGGAGGCCCTGGCCTTTTCTAGACAGGAATAAGTCTGCCAAGATGCGTTCCTCTTTTGCTCTGTCTACAGACATAGCCTTCATGCTGGTTAAGAGCTCCACCATCACAACCCCAAAGCTGTAAACGTCTGTTTTGTTTGTGAGCTGAACAGTCTTGTAGTATTGTGGATCTACATACCCCAATGTTCCCTTCACACCGGTAGTCAGATGGGTATTGCCCGTTGGCATTAGACGGGACAATCCAAAATCTGATAGCTTGACAGAATATGTGGGCTCAAGTAAAATGTTTGCAGACTTGATATCTCTATGTACAATTGGAACCGAAGCAGAAGAATGCAGATAAGCCACTGCTTCTGCTGTCTCTATTGTGATCTGTAATCTCGTACTCCATGTCAAGAATGTGATACCATCCTGTCCATGGAGATGATCAAATAGTGTGCCATTGGAGACATATTCGTAGACCAGTAATGGAATTCGAGTTTCCAAGCAGCAGCCCAAGAGTTTTACAATGTTTCTGTGATCGATCTGAGACAGAATTATGACTTCATTGATGAATTGATTGATCTGTTCCTCGTCAATATCTTTGCATTTTTTTATAGCCACTAACCTGCCTTCTGCTAGTTTGCCCTGGTAAACATTCCCAAAACCTCCAACTCCCACCTTGAGATCTTCAGAGAAATTGTTGGTTGCTTTTACAAGCTCTGCTTCTGAGAATATAGTGGCTTTCCTCCGCCCTCTGTCTGAGGAGATGTATTCCTGCAGAAGAAGGCCTTTGTTTTGCAGAAAATACTTTCTTCTCAGGATCACCTGTTTCCTTTTCTTCACTACCCAAAACATGGCCACTGCAATCAGTGGTCCTCCTACCAAGGACGTAAGGATTCCTGCTTTACACAATAGCAATATTCATGGCCCATCGTTGAAGAGTTTTAGAAACTAATTTAGATAGTTATATTGCAACTTCTACATAATTTTTTTTAAGAAAATACCTATAAGCAGGGGGGCCAGTATGCTGTCGTCTGTGCAACTGGTCTTACCATCGCCTTTTCCCTTTGCGCATAAGCAAGTATAAGAACCATTCATATTCACACACCTTCCCACCGGCGGTGGAATGCATTCGCTTGCTTGCGAAACATCGCATTGGTTTATATCTGCAGGGTTCCATTTCAAGTAACAAATTTACATTAGCCTGTAAATGAAAACTGAAAAAGAACAAACCCATACCCAGTGTTACTAGCTTTGAAATCAAATCAGAAGCCTAAACCTGGTGATTATCTACTACCAATTCATTCCCCAGTTAATGAGATTGCACGCTCTTTTATATTTTATTTTATTCGATAAACTCCCTACATTTTATCACATTCTGTTCAGATACCCCAATAAGAATTTAGGAGCATCTATTCCTTGGTTTTACACCAGAAGTCTTGTCGGTCGGAATTAAGCTGCACCAAGCATATTGGATTCAATATTTTACCCATTTGGAATTACGATTTCTCTTACCATTTAAGCAGGTCTCAGTTGAGATGAATTAATTATTTTTGTTTGTGAAATGCAATAAATGAAATTCTTTATTGGTTCAAATCCATTAGAGAAGAAATTGAAGCAGCAAGAAGAGTAGACAGAAGGGTTGTTCATAGATTTGACTATTAAGTAGGTGAGGCTCAGGTCTCAAACTATAATCCATGTTGGATACATTATGGATACCCCAATTCTAGGTTAGGCTGTGCAGAAACTCTTCAATAGGGTATATACTGTTGGAAAATGATGCATGAGTCTCACTAAAGATTTCATGCAAAGTTTTTTAGTAAACAATTAATTGTTTGTATCTGCATGTTGCTGCATGTTGACTGTAACATTATGTGCATGCATGAGCTATATTTAGCATTGGTAATGCAAAACCTCTATAAAGAGAGGTCATATGTAATGAATTTTATCATCAGAGGAATAAAGCTCTGTGTGTTTGTGTAAAAGAATTGTGCTTCCTCTGTATTTGTGCTTTCTGTATTTTAGTGTTTGTTTGCTTGAGCTTTTGAAATCTACATTTGGTATCAGAGCATGAAGATTGGGGCCTAAAAATAATTCAGGGAAGGCTGCAGTTAAAGGTTTCAATTGGAGAGAAGAGCCAACACAAGAGAAAGCTCAGAGTGTTGACCAAAAAAAAAAAAGAAAAGTGTGCCAAGAAAGGTGGATACGAAACTGGTGAAAATTTGAAAGAAGGCAGTAGAAAAATAAGCCCAAGGAGATGCATAAGTGTGTGAAGTGTTGCAAGTATAACGAACGGTGATAGCAAGGAAGCTAGCGCAACCCAAAGCAGAGGTTGATGTTGTCTAAAATGTGAAAATCACCAAGGGAAAGCAAAAGTTATATTGCAGATTGCTGAAGAAAAGAATGCCTAAAGATTTGATGGCAGCAGAAAGAAAGAATCGCCAGCCATGTTAAGCCACTGCGGGTAAAGAAGCCCCAAAAGGAGTGCTAATAGAGGTTTAAGAGAAGCCGATATCATCCTTTCAAAAGGCAGATTTAGTAGAGATCATGGTTTTTTCTGAAGAAGTTGCAAGAAAATCACAGTAAGTACAAGCCAAAAGAGAAAATCGGAGTCAAGTATAAAAGGTGAGGACAGTTTAAATTTTTTGTTTCAATGGGAAAGACTGGTAAGAAAGCAAAGAAAGAAACTGTAAATTTAAAGTGTGAAAAAGACAGTTTGATGGACAAATTAGTGAAGTTGAAAAAATGTAATTCAGAATTGATAGATAAGATAAGAGAGTTTTCAAAAGAAAGGTGTGATTATTTGTGTGAGAATGGAAATCTGGAAAAAGAATTAGAGAAAGTGAAAAAGGAAAAAGAAGAGCTAGAGAAAAGATTGAAGCTGCATGATGATGTTAAAAAAAAGAATAAAGATCTAGAAGGAAAGCTAAAGTTGTTGGAGAAAGAAAATGAGTGTTTGAAATTGAAGTCATTGGTATGTGACGCTACATGTATGAGTGATGTAGCTAAAGTTTGTTCAGGTAAAAAGTATGAAAATGATGATAAACATGTGTCTGAAACTAATGTTTTTGCAGCATGTGAAGCTGAAAAAAAAGGTTGGTTTGAAAAGAGAAAGGGTTTGGGAAAACATGGGCAAAAAATGAGAGAGCCCATTCAGCCAGTTGTGAGGCCAAATAATGAAGGCCTGGGATATGGTGAGAGAGATCGAAGTGATGTAACAAGTGTTACAAGTTCGTGCAAATCAGCTAGAAGTATGGAGTTTATGGAATGTTCTCATTGTCACAGGGGAGGACATAAAAAAGAGAAATGTTGGGATCTTCATCCGTGTACAATTTGTGAGTTGAAGAATCATTCAGAAAAATCATGTTGGAATAAAGAGTGGAGTGGACAATCTGAGAAAGATCGTATGAAAATTGATTATGGGTGGATCGATGGATCCAATTGGAGAAAAGCTACAAGTATGTTTAAAAGGTTTTATAAATCTAAATGTTGGCATGTTAAAAGCAATAAGGTGTCATATGATCTGAGAGATAGTGAGTCTTCTCTATATTAGAGAAAGAATGTATGAAAGTTTGCACACTGAGTTGTTCAGGTTCAGTACTGTATTGTGAGTATTGTATTGTGAGTCTCAGCATCAAAGACGAGTATGTTGGAAAATGATGCATGAGTCTCACTAAAGATTTCATGCAAATTTTTTTAGTAAACAATTAATTGTTTGTATCTGCATGTTGCTGCATGTTGACTGTAACATCATGTGCATGCATGAGCTATATTTAGCATTGGTAATGCAAAACCTCTATAAAGAGAGGTCATATGTAATGAATTTTATCATCAGAGGAATAAAGCTCTGTGTGTCTGTGTAAAAGAATTGTGCTTCCTCTGTATTTGTGCTTTCTGTATTTTAGTGTTTGTTTGCTTGGGCTTTTGAAATCTACATATACAACTCTTAGGAGGCAGGGGATCCCAGTGACTAGGGGTACTCCTAATTGTAGTAAACCGATAGGAACTATTTTAGAATTCAGATAATCAATGTTTCTTAGGATGCCCCTCGTGAAATTTAGCTGTGGAGAAAATCTTCAATATGCTCAACTTCCTGGATGCATCGGATCTAACGACTAGAGGTACACCTAGTTGCACTTAATTGTGAGGAACTACTATAGCTATTCCATTTACCTGTGGAGAAACTCTTCAACAGATGATAAACCACTCCCAGGAGGCATGAGATCCCAGTGACCAGAGGTACACTTGATTGTGCTAAGAGTAACCACTTCAGCCCTGCGAAGGTGAAATGCCCAATGATTCTAGGTGTGCTCGGCTAGATGGCAACCATATTGTCTGTTACTGTGCGTATGGCTAGATGGCAACCCCATTGTCTGTTGTTATAAGCATCTTCAGAGGCGAAATTGCAAGTTATTTACAATTAAAATGTTATAGTTGGTATTAGTTTTTCAGAGTTCATGTTGAAATAATAAGATTGTTTTTGCATTTGCTCTGTATGACGTTTCAGATGACTTTTCTCTTTTTGATGATAAACCACTGGAATAAAAAAAAGTACACAACAAATCCATAAATAATCTTATTAATTAAGATGCTGTCCAGAAATAATCTTATTGTTTATTCTTATTTGAGATTGTGAATAAGTTCTGAATTGAAAGCATCTTTAGTTATTTGGAAACAAACTTCTTTCAAGTTTCCCGACGTGTCACTGTAATGTTGTAAACAAATTATATGTCCTAATCAAATGAATGAAGAAAACAACCCAAAAATAGTACGAAGTTCAGTACCATACCAGTGCAGTGGACGCCTTCCTGGTAACCGTCACTCTCATACCCCTCGTCACATCTGCACACCTTGTAACCGGGCATCCCAGTAACATCAAGGCAATAGGCATTCCTTGAGCAGGTAAGATTACCCATTTGTTTTGCACAGGAATAACTATCAACTTTAATGCCCCAATTGATCGTGAGACCATAAGTACCAGCCCCAAGTCTTCCTTTATCAGGAGCCAGAATGGTGAAGGTCGTGGGGTCGAGTATGGTAGAGAACACATTCTCCAGACGGCAGCTGCTCATACGGCTGCACCGAAATATTAACTCTTCCCCAATTCTCTATCAAGGTAATTTGGCAGCAACCAAACCCATTACAGTAGTCTGGCTGGTAGATTTTCAAACAAGAAGTTAGCGCACATTCCTCCAACTATTTTGTAGCTTGATTGAAGGGTAGTAGGAAAGAAGGATCCGTTGGCGTAGCAGCCAACCGAGGCAAACACATTGGATCCCGATATTGTGAAGGGTCCCTCCCTCGGAAGTGAAAAGAATTGGTGTGCAGTCTGCGAGACGTTGCAACTGATTGCTTTCAGATGAGTAACATTGATTAGCAGAGAGTTGTATGAGATACTTAAGACCTGGTATTCGTCTGTAGGTGTGGAAATAAATGGGATGCTCCCCTCTCCGAATGTGGAGTTCTTTTTGCATACAAGAGAGAAGTTGGAGTCCCCACAATTCGATCCCTGGATGTTGAAGGGGTAATTTATCTTGAGATACCCGCATGTCTGTGGATAGCTGCAACTATTACGTCCTCTTACGACACTCAACCAGCTTGTCAAACACAGGGCAGTAATAATCACCAGAAACTCTGCCATTCCTTTCTCTCCGGGACCCTGGACGTGCCAGATATTTATTTTAAGAATTGCTTAAATAATTCCAAATTGTGTTAATCTTTCTTTCTTAATATTTAAATCTAAAGACACTGTTGGTCGGTGTTGATGACCCAATCAATACCTTGGCAGAATTGTATATAGAAAATATGAAGTTAAAGTTATGAACATTAATATAACTCCCTCACGTGTATCTATCTCACTCATGTCATAGCCCAGGTTTTGGACAGGACACAAATGTATACCTTTAACAATTCATGTATATTTAAACCCACGTTCTTCATTACCATATACATTTCTCATTAACTTTTTATTTTTTATATGCATTTTTACCAGATGCTCTAGTTCTTCTTTCTACAGATTGAGTAAAGCAAAAGAATGCATACAAAATAAAAGGCTGTTAAAATAAAATAACATCATACATTCAGCCATCTTCGAATGTCCAAGGCATGAGCAAAACAAGAACAACTTTAAGGAGCTCAATACAAAACAATCTCAAATTTCGAATTTTAACATTCGTTATAACTGATTAGAACATACAATATCATTTTTATGGAGCTGTAATAACTGAAATTTAATCTTGTTCACATGTTTGTTGATCTTAGTGTGTTCATTGGGACCTTCCTACAGTTGTGAGCACAAAAAAACAGTTTGAAATATGATATTAGAGTAAAATCTTAGCATTTCTATTGCCTAGTGACTATTATGGTTTGAAAACATAGCCAAACATCTACGTTTCCATATGTTAAAAACAATAATTTGCCTCAACGAATCAGCCACAACATTATTTTGAAGGTCTAAGCCCAAAACAACTTCTTTCCAACACAAAGTATGACCAAAAATAACAAGTAGAAATTCTCTCATCTCAATAGTAGTTAAAGAACCATACAACTGATCTCTGGTATATTGGTTTAAATTTTCAAATTCCTCAATAGCAAAAACTTTATGACTATAAGATTTAGGAAGAGTTCTCAGAATTTTTTTACCACTTCTGGTTCTTTGAGTTTTCCACCAAGACCTCTGATAAAATTGACAACTTCTACCCTTTGCAAGTAGCTTGTAATGTTTTCATCTTCAGATATTTGCAGGTTCTCAACATGATCTTCAGATTTTGCATCTTAGCTTGTTTGACCTTATCATCTCCTTTATAAATGCTTTCTAACATTACCCAAATTTCTCTAGTAGTTTTCAAATTCATAGCTTTCACTAATTTAGAATTAGCAAGACCATTTAAGAGAGCATACTGTAACAAACCCATTGTCCTACTCAATAAATTTAAATAAACTATGTTGCTAATCACATAGAAATAATTTTTTTCTTTTCAACAAGAAGATAATGTGCACAATAATCCATCTTTCTCTTTTCATTTCATCAAAATATTACAATCATTCCAAAGTATTGATTTCATTCTCAAGATAACATATCACATTTTAAAAAACTTCCATAGAATGGTACAAAGATACATACATAACTTCCATGAACTTTACTGGCAATAGATATATGAATTGGTCCAAATGTCCCCGCATTGATGCATACTTTTTATATGTCTCCATTCTTTGGTGCATACATTCTAGTTGTCCCCAATACTAGCGCATATATCTTCAAACCTCAACCACCAATTGATGAGGAGAAGCATCACTTAAGTGTTTTTTGCCAACCACAAACTTTAATGTGGTCTCCTGCACAACTACCACATATGGTAAGATGGCCCTCCCTTCGATGAAGAGATTGGTGTGGTAACTCCATAGCAATAGCCTTCTTGAGCTTAGTATTGTGTTCTACATACTTATACTTCAATATAATGGCTACTACCTATTTGTATGACAATTACCGAAACTAGTATTTTATATTGGATCACAATGAACTGATAGTGTAACAAGTGGTAAATTACACTACTTTGGCCAAAGTTTCATATATAAAAGTGTCATCTCTTCACCCACTACCCTTAGCTTGATCTAGATTTTGACCATTCATATTCAATGCATAGGCAGTTCCTTCCATTAGGTAATCTTTAACCCCAGGAACAACCTATTCTCCTTTCATGAAATTTCTACTAAGTAATTCCTATGCATAAGCTATCCCCACATTGGATAATCTAATCCCATGAATATCCTATGGACTCTTCATGGCTCTAATTTTATGATTAACTTCCTAAATTTCATAATCTAAAGTATAGCTACATTTAAGATTCATCTTATCATGGAATAAATACTCATCAATAAATGACTCCATTAAGGATTATATCACAACAATAAATGCTTCTCATCAAAAGAATAATCTCATGAATGTACAATCTTATCATTAAATAACCTTAATCAAAGTATAATCACATCAATAAAATACTCTATTCAAGAGTGTAATCTCATAAATAAAAGTTTATTCAAAAAGTAGATTTTCATCAATAAAATGACTTCACATCAAGAATGTAAAACATCCAATCAAGTAACAATCCCAACTCAATAGGGTAATCCACCTATGGCTCCAACCAAATAGTAATTCACAAAGTCAAGTGATCAACTTTAATCACATAGGTTACTCTCAACCTTGTTTTATCTTAATCCTAAGATAAAATCAACAATCAACGATCAATTTGATCATATAGGTTAATCTCAACCTATTTGCTTCAAACAAAGACCAAATAAACAACCCAACCAAGTAGGTTAATTTCAACCTAGGGTTTCAATCAATAATCTAGTAAACTTCTCAACCAAATAAGTTATTCTCAACCGAAGGTTTCAATCAAAGGTAAAGTGATGATCAGGTGATCATTTAAGTATAGGTTAACAATATGTCATCACATCTTATCTTACCTTTTATACCAACACTATTTTTGTATTGCTAAACCTTATCATCCCAAGGTTTCCTAGCATTATAAGCTAATAGTGTATAATCTAAATAAAAACATCATCATCTAAATTCCCATATAGGGCATGTAAACTTGTATTAATATAATAGATAGGTTTCTTAAGCAAGTAACAAACAAGACCATGCAAGTATAACAAGCATCACATATACTCAAAATCATTCCTTTCAACATATTAATCAAAACTATTTAACCTTTCCTACATAAAAGACAAAGGTTTAGATACTAGCATGCCTGTTAAATGCTATACTCCAAATGACCAATTGGTTCCTTAGCTAAATCTTCTCTAAGAATCAACTTGCAACTCTTTCCACTTCTTAATCCCCTCTTCATAGAATTTCCTCACAATAACTCTCACACTATTTTCCTTACAACTTTTCTCAGTTCAAAAAACAAGAATCTCTCATATAAAAATAGTAGAATGCAAGTGAATGTGTGTCAAATGAGGTAATCCTCTCCTCTATTTATACAAAAAATATGAGCCTTTGCTGCCTACAAACAAGCTACTTTGAATGACACTTCTTAGCTCCTTAGTTCGACTTAGCAAGTAAACAAAGAAGGTGGCGGCATAAATCGATGCTCATCAAACACATACCTAGCCAAGGGAATGAGTTTCCTTGTTCCTTAAAACATCAAGAAAGATGTTTAGAAATGCAAGGTAATGGTCTCCTACAAGTCGACTTATTTGGCCAATTGCATCAATGACCAATTGATATTTCCATAATACTTCACATGCTTGAATTTGTTGGAAGTTCAAGACTTCTATTTGATTTGCACCATTCTTACTTTGGCACCACCATATCACCATGTTTCCTATTCTTTTGGTTTGTTGTTTTCTGCAATGACTTAGTCAAGGTTATTCATACATTTTAGTTTCAACATTACTCTCAAGTTTGAATTTGTCTTACTTGTATACTTTACACATTATGTTGGTTGCTAACCATGTGCTTATAGTCATTACCTTATACAACACGTTCAAATGCTGCCTTAATTATCCCTATGCATTTCAAGCGCTTTTGTATATTATTTCATGTGCTTTAAATAAATGAACCATCGTTTATATATGCGATAACTCCTCCCCTTATACTCTAGCGCTTTAAACATTTATACAACCTTTGTATTATATAAAAGGAAACACTTTATACTATGCGCCAAGGCTTGACACACACACACACAGATATATATATATATATATATATATATATATATATATATATATATATATATATATATATATATATATATATATATATATATATATATCAACCGGTTTATAGCATAGCATTTGGGCCATAATATGTCAATGATTCATAGTATATAATATATATATGTATGTATTATATATATATAGTATTTTATTCAAATGATAAATAAGTCTATTCTAATAGATATGCATAAATATTTAACCAATAATTATATTTATATATGTATATGTATATATTTATGAAAACATAATTATATATACATATATATATATCATATGTATATATATTGTTATTACAATAATTATATTAAATAACATATATATTTACATACCATTCGATAATAACGATGTATATATATACTTATATTAATATATGTATGTACGTTTCCATTACGTATTCACACACACACACACATATACAAATATTACACATATATATCATTACTTCCATTTAAATAGATATAACCACATTCTCATTGCTCGACCTATATACACAAAGTGTATATATTTAGTTGACAAATATGAATTTACAAAGAAGAACTTGCACAAAATAAAGAGACTCAATCATGTAACAGCCAAAACAGGGACATTCACAGACAAGATCATAACCTCTCCTAAATCATGCACAAGCAAGAATAAAGCTAACATACCATTTCGCAAGCTACTGACTCAATTGGACCAACTAAAAGTGAGTATGTGTAAGTTCAGCTAGGTCTTATTAACGGTTTCCAGACCAAGCCCCTCTCTTGAGTTATACTTCCCCTCTCTTCCAGAGGCTCAAACCTATTCTTGCATTCAACTTAGCACATTGCCACTATAGTTAGCCATTCACATTAAATCCATTGCATCATAATACATTTGTATTGACAAAGCATTAGAATATCCACATTGCAATACATATTCTTTCATTGCATTTCAACAATATAAACATAATTACTCCTTTAAAAACAATAACATCTTAATACCTATTTTAGTATTCCATTCTTCTATCAAACATATCAAAGTCATGATTAACATTTGTCATCTTATTTATTTATGAAGGTAAAAGTAACTCGGTAACTACGAGATGGGGTGTAACACATACCTTGCTTTACCATTTCTTTCATAGGCCTTGATCTCATCATCAATACTTGGACCATTTACAAGTGAAATATATCTATTCTCAACAGACTTCCAAACATGAAATCCAAGATAAACCAGAAAACCTTGCGTCCTTGTCTTCTAGAATGCATAATCCGTTCCATCAAACACATAAATCCCTTTCTTGTGTGCTATCCCAGATCTAACTCAAGTGGTTAAGCTTTCTTCCAAGGAACCTTGATCTAATACCAATTTTTGAATGCATAAGACAACTGAGAGGGGGGGTGAATCAGTTGTACCTTAAAACTTCAAAACCCTCATAAACATTCAGATCCACATTCATTTAATTAACCCTAATATGTTATAATGATTTCACATGAATAGAAAATAACAGAAATAGAAACACAATCAACACCATACACAAGAGAGAACCAAACTTATGTAGAAAACCTAAGAAGGGAAAAACCATGGTGAGGATTAGCTCACAATATAAAGTAATATCAACACCAATTACAAAAGGGCTCACTTTCGAAGGGAAAACTGCCTAAAAGAAAGAAAGGCTCATTACTAGAGTAGAAAAGAAGATAGAGAGGAATTTAACACAAAGAAAACAATCTCAATGCAACAAGAAAATCCACCACAATGTCACCAACACCCTTGTAGTCTAACTAAAGAATTTTAGAAACCTTCTACTCATTGCATCCAACAATCTAACACATGAAAGCTCACACTACACTTCTCAAACTTGCACCTCACAACTCTACAATTCACATCGTACTCATCTATCTTGTCTATCTTCTCATCCTTCAACACCTCAACTCTTATTTATACCATCTTCAACCTTGAAACCATTCTCCAAGGTCATCTATGCACCTCAATCATCCAAATTCAAATTAGGTCAACACCACAACATTCTCGTAGTAGAAATAAATGAAGGTAGACCACAACACACCTTAGCTAGGACCTAAATCCATTCATACACACCATGCCATGCTTCCACAAAAAATGAAGCACCTTCACATTTAGTGTAAACACCCAGGTCAGTCATTACATATGTAAACAACATTAAAATTTTAAGTACACACTTCCTTTGATCCAAAAACAGCTTGTGGAAAAAAATGTCATTTGAACACAATCTAGAATATTCTACAAACACCCTAAAATACAACAAACTCCTTCACAACAACTTTCACTTGAAGAATGTACACACCCAATACACTCAAACAACTCTACCATACACTGTAACTCAAGAAGCCAACTTTTGAAGCACCAAACCTCTAACGAATCCAATTGAAGAAAGATACTAGAACACTATTAGCATGCCTTCAGATCCCCAAGAGATGAAACCAAATTGCGGAGAAACGTGGAGCAAAAATATTTCTCCCAAACACCTTTGCAATACACAATTAACACACTGGTCAATAAAAATTCTGCACAACAATCTAGCACACCAAATTCTGGATATAACACCTTTGAACACCTCTGATCAACATTTATGAAATGCATAGAAATATCTTCAACCTAGAAGAAATGCAGAGCAACACCAAAACACTACTTTGCAACCCAGAACAACACTACAACTCATTGTTTCCTCTTTTTATCAAATTTTCTCAAAAGCACTTGGAAACCAAGCACCAGAGACACATCCTCATCATCTTCAGTACTTTTTCAAAACTATAGACCCAACTACAACCTAGCAACTCAACCATACATCCATAGACATAAGCTTATCAAAGAAACACTAGAGGGTGGCACTCATAGCTTACTAATGACAACACAATGCAAGTAATCAAAGTATCATTAATACAACAATATAGATAATTGACCTGGTTGATTTCCTAAACAATACTGCCTAGTGGATGTTGATTTGCAGGGCTAGTCTTATACTTGGTCCAATAGATGCCTTGCGGCTGGTCTAATCCGGGTCTGTCTGGATAGATTCATTTTTTCTCCTAATTGGTCTGCCTTGCTTCATGCTAATTTGTTGGCTCTACCCTAGACGATTTCTAACCACAACCCCCTTCTACTATCCCTAAATGAACACACCGTTGTTGGTTTGTTCCCCTTCCAATTAGAGATCATGTGGAACTCTCATATTGACTTCAAAAATAAGATTGCTACATGGTGGAATATCCTGGTGCACGGCTCCCCAATGTTCCAAAACTTCCATAGGCTCAAACACATCAAAAATATGGTTAAAGGATGGAACAAGAGGGTTTTTGGGGATGTGTTCCATCAAAGAAAGTTGTATCTAACAAGATCAACAAGTTACAAAAGAGGATGGAGGAAGATGATATTTGTATTTTGACCTGTCAACAAGAAAGGGCTGAATGTCTAGAATGGGAAAAATACTGAAGAAAGAAGAAATATTTTGGAAGCAGAAATCCAGAATACAATGGATGACAGATCGAAATACTTCTTTCATTCATGTTTCAACCCTCAAACATAGGAAAATAAATCAAATAAAAAAGCTAAAAAATGAGGCAAGGGATGAGGTGTCCCATATCTTGCAAATTGGGCTATTGGCTGTTGGCCACTTCAATAAGACCTTCTCTACTCCTTCTGAGGTTCCCAGCCTGGTGTTGGATGCTTTGCTATTGGAACCCACTCCTAACTCCATATCCATTGAGGAAAATGATTCTATTATGAGGGTTGTTACTCTGGAAGAGGCCAGGTCTGCTATGTTTAGTATGGGAGCTTTTAAAGCCCCTAGACTCAATGGTTACCCCCCGACCTTCTTTCAAATATTTTGGGACATTGTGGGTGAGGACCTGACTTTGCCGGATTGGGATTTTTTCAATTCTAGAAAATTTCTCAAACAGCTAAATCATACCTTCATTACCCTTGTGCCTAAAATTGAGGAACCTTAGACCATGACAGATTTTTGGCCCATTAGCCTTTGCAACACTGTTTATAAGATTTTTTCCAAAATTCTAGTGAACCACTTGAAACCCCTCCTAGATAAAATGATAAGCCCAAGTCAAAACGGTTTCATCCCTGGTCACCATATCTTGGATGCGGCTATATCCACTCATGAAATTTTACATTCTATGGACATGTGTAATAATGGCTTTGAAGCTTGACATTTCTAAAGCTTACAATAAAATTTTATGGGACTTTCTTCCTAAAGTCCTTGATATATTTGGGTTTAATCAAAATGTGATAAACATCATCTTGGAATGTGTTACCACATTTTGGTACTCTGTTATGGTCAATGGAGTGCCTCATGGGTTCTTTGCAGCTGGAAGAGGCATTCGTCAAGGAGATCCCCTCTCCTCGTATCTTTTTATAATGGTGGTTGATGTTCTGAGTAGGAATGTTACTCATATGTTGTTGGAGGGCTCCATTAAAGGTGTCAAACTGACCTCTACCATTGGTCCTACTTCCATTCAACAATTCATTGATGACACTATGTTATTTGGGAAGGCCTCAGTGGTGGAAGCTAGGAAATGGAAAAGCTACCTCAATCTCTATATGGCTTGTTTAGGTTAGTGTATCAATTATAATAAAAACATGATCTATTTTTTTAACTACACTCCTGGTCTATAAGATCATGTGATTGTTGTTTTAGGCTGTGCGAGTGCCTCACTTCCTTCGGTGTACCTAAGCCTCCCTCTCATTGTCAAGGAAGTCACTCCCACTTTCTAGAATACTATTCTTGAAAAGATACAGAGGAGAATTGCTAGATGGAAAGGCTCCCTCTTGAGTCATGCTGGTAAACTGCAGCTCCTCACTGCTGCCCTTCAGGGGATCCCAGTCTATTTTCTATCCATGTTCAAAATGCCCAATTACATTGCTAAAAAGTTCAAAAATATTCAAAGATTTTTCCTTTGGTTTGGCACCAAGGATAAGAAGAAAATGTCTCTTGTTAGTTGGGAGAAAGTTTTCCTCCCTAAATCTGGGGGAGGGTTGGGCATTAGAAGGGTCCAAGCTACAAATAAAGCTCTGTTGGCTAAGGTTGGTTGGGACCAATTAAGAAACAAAAAGGACTGGTGTAGGATAATGAGTGCCAAATATCTTGACAATAACCCTCTCATCAAGTGTATTGAGAATGATCACCCTCATGGGTCCCTAGCCTGGAATAATATCTGTAAAATGAGGAAACTACTTCAAACTGGTCTTCATTGGAAGTTGGGTAGAGGAAATTGTATCTATTTCTAGGAAGATCCTTGGCTTCTTGAAATCCCCTTGACCAATTCTAAGTTTAAAAACCTTATGGATCCTACAACCCATTCTTTTGGCTTGAGGGACTGAGACTACCTTATTGGTCTCCCTAGTTCCAGAAGCTGGAAAGACCTAGGCTTATGCTGCCCTCTCTCCCCTGACTTCAAAATCATAGCTAATTCCCTACAAGTGAATCTCTCCCTTTCCAGAATCCCCTTATTTGATCTTGAAGATAATTTCTTTTGGTCTTTGGAAAGCAAGGGCAACCTATCTGTTAGGATGACTTATGGTCTTTTTTCAGACAAGGGCATTCAAAACAAGATTTGGAAATGGGTTTGGAACTGACACTTGACTCCAAAAATATTTTTTTTTTCTGGTGGACGACTTGTCATAACAAGATTCTAACCCAAGATAACCTAAAAAAGGGGGCTTTATGATCACGAACAAGTGCATTATATGCAAATGCAATGAAGAATCTGTTGATCACTTGTTGTTGCATTGTTCGTTTGCTGCTAAGGTTTTGGACTTGGATTTTCAAAGGTTGGCCACTCAATGGACCCTAATAAGGATTTAAATTCCTTTATTGTTGGTTGGATTGGTCCTTTCCAACATCCCCTTCCCATGGAAATTTGGAGACAAACTCCCCTTATCATCTGCTAGTGCCTCTGGAAGGAAAGGAACAATAAGATCTTCAGAGACATTGAAAGGAGTCCCAAGGAATTCTTTGGCACTAGGTCTAGAATTATGTCTAAAAGTATCTCCCTAGACAAATGGAAACCTCCGTACAAAGCCCCAACAAAGTGGGAGATTAAAATGCAAAATTCATGAAATCTCAATCTTGGTACCAACTCCTTTGATGTTTCCAAGTCCATGGCTAGAGTAAACACTGTTTGGAAACCCCCAAATGTGGATTGGTTTAAACTAAATTTTGATGGCATGGCTAAGGGGAATCCTAGTTTGGCTAGCATTGGCGGTATCACTAGGGATTGCAAGGGAAACTTGGTTACTCGGTATGTTGGAGGAATTGGTATTCACTCTTCTATGACAACTGAGTCACGGGTGCTTCTCAAGGGCATCGAGATTGTTGTCACTTTGGGCATAAAAAACCTACACATTGAAGGAGACTCTTTGTCTATGATTGAATCTCTTAATCATGGAAGATTGCTTAGCTGGAATATTAGGGACATTCTACTTGACATAAACCTTTTGGTCTCTAAATTGGATAGAAAATGTTTGACTCACATCTCCAAGGAAGGTAATCAAGTTACCAATAGCTTGGGTAACTTGGGGTCCAACTGGAATTTATGCAAGTGTTGGAAGAGGCTTGAGGTGTTACCTACTACTATACAAGGATTATTCCTTGCGAAACAAAGGAAAATAGAATTCAATGTTGATTAACAATTTTTGTATTAATGGGTACGAGTGGCTCCACTCGATGGGTCCTTTGGTGATTAGGATTTGGTTGAGTGAGGTGACAAGGTTAAAGAGGGATGCCATGTGGCTCTTTTACTTCCTTACTACATATGGTGGGGCTTTCAACTTTTGTGGGCTATCTTCTCAATTGTATTACACATCCTATCATATCTCATGGGGTGCATGTAATGAGTTATTAATCACCAGTCTTTTTAATAATTCTAATTTAGGCTATCTTATGATTTGCATAAGATCTTTTGAGTTGTACTTAAAAATTTCAAATATCCCCCCCATGGCTAGCTGGCATGGGGAAATGTGTTGAATGTTGTGGTTGTTTTGCTGATATGTGGTTGTCATTGATTTCAACACTATTAGCATTTGATGTATTGAAGGTTGTATATGTTGAGGATATTGAGAAAATTGTAAAAGAAAGTATTCCAGGTTCCCAATGGAACTGTGAAGGTCATGAAGGCATCTTGTTCTTTACATTGAAGATCAACTATTGCGGACTAAAGGTTTTATTGTTGAGTGTATCTAGTCCATCCATCGAAAGTTTCAAAGGTTTGAGTGAAGATTTGTTCGAGTTATGAAGATTTGTGTTCTGATAGTGTTTTTGTGGTCTTTGTCAGTGTTCTTGATTAAAGTTGGTATAATTCTGGTAATTCTAGTTGCTGCAGATGTTTCTCTATTGTTTCTTGGTGCTTGTGGATGTTTCTAGATCATGCTCTATCTTTGTTGCATGTCCGCATTGATCCGTGTGCTCATGGTCGAAGATTTTTCTCAGTATGTTTGGGTTTTCATGTTCTTTGCCGACATGATGGGTGTAACATGTTGTGGATCCTTGGAGATTAAAATTTGAATGTTTGGCGTGCTCGAGGATATTTTTTTGGGTCGCATCATGATATTAGCCGACGATGTTTGATCCACATTGAAAATTTACTTGTAAATTTTGGCTGACATTGAAAACATGTTTTATATTTTGGTCGACAAGATTGTTGATGTAATTCCATGTTGTGGATATATAAGAGCGATTGCTTGAGTGAAGTTAGTGTGTGCATAAGATTGAATGTATGCCAGAGAAAGTGCAGATGTGTGAATAGTGTCCAAATCATTCGATTGTAGAGTAGAGTGAGAAGAAGTTTGATCGAAGTGTGAAGAAGGTTTTTCTATGCTTAACTGGAACTATAATCCAACTTGTGTAGAAGCTATTTTCTCAATTCATACTCTTTGGATTTAATCCATATTGTTGTGTATTGTTGGGCAGTGAGCCCTCTTATAATTGAGTAGTGAACTCTAGGCAGTGTGCCTGAATGCATGTGCATTCCCATTAGTTTTTATTATACTTTTAACAAGGCATAATCTTGTAGACTAACATCCACCATGGTTTTCCCCCTAACAAGGTTTCCACATAAAAAAATCTTGGTGTTCTCTGTGATTCTGATGTGTTGATTGTTTATGGTTTATTGTTCATTCATTTGATCTGAGATTGAATTAAGTAAAGTTTGAAAATTTTAAATAATCTGTGAAAACTAATTCACCCCCCCTCTCATTTGTCTATTCTTGTTTTACCAACAAAATGTGTAGCTTTAAAATGGCCCTTGACATAACAGATACTAATTATCTAGTTTTAATTAATAATTGTCTTATCTTATGGCTCTTTCATGATAATCATAGCCTCGCAGAGCTGGCACCATCAGAAATTACCACTAAAGTGTGTAAAATTTAGGTTGCTTTCATTACTCCTTTCTATCTCAGATGGCAGAGGAATGCTAGTTTTAAAAAGGCTAAATTCACAGTGGGCAGTCACTTTTATGGCTAACTTTGTTTCTTTGGGTCTACTACTATGTGTCGTGGGTCACGATGGATGGACATAGAGTAAGAACTGATCCTAATAATTGTGAGGAGTTTCGTAGGGCCCCCATTACTTGGCACATTTGTAATGAGAGTGGTATAGCACCGCTTTTGGGAAATCTTGTGGGCCACAATGAGTGTTTGTTAGCTCAATTTGTTTGTTCATGGAAGGATAGGAGGGTCACCATGGGTGACATCTCATTTGAGGTGAATGAAGATATTATTAGCAAGGTGACAAGCCTTTCCTATGGTGGAAATAAATACAAAACACACACCAAAATTTAAGACTTGGAGAGTCTCAATGCCTTCTTGAAAGGTGATGAAAAGTCAGTTCGGAAGCAGTCTAGTTTTCGACCATGAGGCGTTGCCAAAACCCTGGGAAAAGGTGTGTCTTGCTTTAATGAAATATGTTACTTTAGAAGGTCAGTTCAAGGTGTTTTATTTTTACCATTTTCCACTGTTAAACCACTTTAGGCATAGGATGACCCTCAGCTTTCAATTTTTTCTACTCACCTCTCTGGAAAATTTGGTTAAAGAAACCCTCAAGGCTACCGCTCTCAACCTAGATGATCCACCCCTTTTACCTCTGCATGAAGGCCTAATCCTTAGGCTCTACCAATTTCATCTTTCCCTGTACCCACCAAAACCCATCTTTGTTGTGCGTGTTGAGGAACTAGAATCCCCTAATGTGGCCCTTGTTAATCCTTTCCCTACTAACTCCAAGGGTTTCAAGAGGAAAACCCCCACTCCTGAAATTGAGCCCATTTTTTAGCTTAAGCCCAAACCCCCTTCTAAAAAGAAGAAAAGCACAACCAGTATGGACCATTCTAATGCATCATATGAGTTATGTGAACTAAAAAATAAACCCATTAAGAAGGACATCAGAACTGCCACCAAGAAGGGGAAAAAAGTTTCTTGGAGCCCAGTGGAATTTTCAACCTTTGACAGTGAAGGTAGGAGCATTAAGGAAAAATAATCCAAGGGTGATACCATGGTGGCTACGAGATTTGAAGTGGGGGTGGAAAAAACTAGTGTGATGAGGTCCCACAGACTGGAAAAGAACAAAAAAGGTACCCTGGTTGATGAGATTTGTAGTGACTCGGAGTAGACTAGTGGCAGGACTAAAGGCAAAAAAGACACTGTTGAAGAGATGAACAAAGGGTTTGTGGAAGGCACTAGTAATTTTCTAAACATGAGCAAGGGGCTTAAGGAGGATTCCACTCACTCTTCTAACTCTAGAGCTAGCAGGGAAGAGGAGATCCTGAGTAGGAAGGGCAAGAATGAGTACCCCAGTGTGTTGCAGGACCAGGTTACTAAATTGGAGCAAAAATTCATTTGTATGGCCTATTTCACAATTAAGATGATCCATAGATCTGCTATCACTCTTTCTGATGAAATCAAGGAGGAATAAGATAAAAATTCTGAGGGAGAAGGACCCAACTAGATTTGGGATGATGTGCTAAATGTCTTGGTCCAAAAATGGGAAAATGTAGACAATGAGTGTTTGGGTCTGGGTGGTACTGGTATTCTGCTGTTAATGTGTTGTGTTTATGTCCTATTTCCATTGTTTTTGGTTATAGAATTTTTGATAGTATTTTGAACTATTTCCTTTTTGGTTCTTTGGGCTCTCTGTGTAAAAGGTACAACACCCTGCAAATGTTGCTTATAAAATAAAAAAACACCGACAACTACAAATACTCTTGCAACAATATTCTGCTCATCAATGACAACACAAGCTTTTTGACATCAATGACAACACCAACTACTCATACTTGCAAAATAATTAAATTAGACATAACTCACAATTCCCAACCTAAGGAATTTTCAAAATTTAAATTAAATAATAGATTAATTTCATTTTTTATCTCATTCTATTTTCCCTTTTCCCGAAGCATAGAAAATATTTTAGTAATAAGTAAAATAATCCTTTAAAGTCCTAACATTTTATTTAAGAAAAAATTAAAAATGTAAACCATCAATTTAATCATACATTTATGGGTTGTAGGGATTCTAGAACAATTCCTAAATTAGATTTGGGTTCACATAAGGTCAAATATAACACATACCGTACTCAATTTGAGTATGACCAAGGAATGGATATGAAGGGGTCCAATGTGACTGTAATGTCCCCTTCTCAGCAGTGATCGTTTCAGTTGACCGTTGGCCTATTCCGGGGACCCGTAGGCTACGCGGATGGTGAAATTAGGGTTTCCTTGTTTCGGGGAGGCTGTTGCTTGGAGTTTGGGATTCTGATTGCGGATTCTTTCTGGGTTTTCAGAGAGCTTCGCAGTGGTGTGTTCAGTTTGGCATTCCGGGCAACTTCGCGAATTTACTATTTGTAGTAAATTCTATTTTTGGCAATGGACAGTTTGGGTTCAGTTCAGTTGGACCTCTTCTTCCGTTGTTTCAGCTGGCACTTCAGTTCTTGGCCTTGGGCGCATAATTCTTGGAGAGATAAGTATTTTTCATTATAATATGATATTTTAATATTATACCCCTTGCCTAGCAGTGCAACTTTAAGTTGTTTTTAAAAAGGGGGAACTTTGAGGGTCAAGACGTCATGGAGGGATAAGTATTATCTTTTAAATGTCAAATATTGTGGTTAAGGAAGTGGACGCCTATTTTGTGAGATGTGATGTTTATTTTAAAAAGTGAAATATTTCAAAGGAGAAAAAGGACGCCATTCTTTGGAGGGAAAAGGTGAATTTGAAATTAGGGTTTGGGCGCCCTTTAGAAGCTTCTAGATGTTTCTCACTTGTCTATTTAATCTGGCCTCATCTCTTCATTTGGGATCTTCTGTCTACTACACCGTTATGCTGCTGAATTGTCTTCAGGCACTCGCTTCGAGGAAAGCACACCTCCTAGCATGGGCTCATCTTCTTGCTTGAAAGATAGCAACTAGTTGAGAGGTTAGCTTGTATTAGGTTTGAATTGCATTTCCAGTTGAGTAATTGCATTTTGGAGTTCTAGTTTACATTTTCTGTCATATTTTGATGTTGCTGAATGTCATTGAGGAATGTAAGATTTGCTCATAGCTCATGAAATAAAAATGCTATCATTCTGGGTATTGAATCTATCAATCTGTTTATGAGGGGCGACCATTCTTGCCAATTTCCAGATTTTATTTGTCTCATTGATTTTATAGAGGAAATTCGCCCTTGCAGCTGGGCCGTACCATCTTGAAGTACATTGGAGTTTGTGCAAAATAAATAAGGCTTGTTTTGGGTGGTTTAGGGATTGCAACTTGGGCGCCTATATCAGTATAGTAATCTGCATTTGATTTCTCGTCAATAGGATGTGTTTAGAGTGAGTTATGTGCATTTTCATGAGTTATTATACTGCTGTTCTACATTAAATCTGTCAAAAACAGTCATACCAGATTTGAGGAAGCTCATTAGTTGTGCGAGGGGTTGATATTCAAAGAGTTTGTGAGTGTAGAAAAGGGTCTTGTCTTGTTATAGCTTTGGAAGTTCTTATTCTTATGATATTGGAAAACTCTCTAATTTGTTGTAAGCTGAACAGTAGTACTGTCAGCAATTCTCTCTTTCATTTGAATTTACATGTACTCCCCCACTGAATAAGTGGAAGAGGTCGCCGCCTATTTACCGCTTTGCATTGTAATTTCCCAAGTCTCCCCATATGGTCTCTCATCCATCAATCGGAGTGCACATACTTGGTGTTGAGCTAATTTCAGTATTGCATTAGATAGATCCTCTGACGTAATGCTCGCTATTCACACTAATCTCGTGGTTGGCGTCCCTTATTTAGCATTTTCCTTTGAGATCCTCCGACCAATGCTCACACCTTGCCCACATCGGATCCCCGTGTACATTCTGGTTAGAGTTACTTTTCCGCATCGCTTTTGGTTTATGCTAACCTTAACTGCATGTTGCATTGTAATCAATTGTGAAAATCAAAAAATTGGTCCGTTCATTACGCTGACATCTTTGAATTAACCACTATTAGGGAATAACTCAAGCCTATGTAGCTAGGTTGAGGAATAACCCTGTATCTATAACCATTCAATGCACGCCAAGGGTACCTACTCTGTATATATATATATAGCCAAAGCACATCATAATCATTGATGAGGCCTACTATTAGTTTTATGTTACTTCATTACATGCTTTTAGACATCTCTAGATACTTATTTCCTATATATCCCTGAAATTTTACAATCTTTTATGATCATTATGCAAACTTGGACCTGGTTTAAAGTCTATGCAAATATGATTATGATATAATAGTTATTGCATGGTTAATATGTGGATATGTATGAAATGCAATGAATATCTGTGTTTAAGTTATGGTTATTAGTATTGTGTAGATGTGTGAACTAACTCTTTGTGGCCAAGGAGCCAAAGCAAGCAGACTATAGCTCGCAACAACTAGGAGGCACAACCTGGAACTAACGATAGTTTCAAATAGTGATGTAGGGGAAGTTAGAAGAATGTAGCCGCTACATAATTGGAGGTGTTTATTTTTTAGGATTGTTGTGAATCATCACATCATTTAATAAGACTACTAGAGGAGAAGAATTCTGCCATGATTGGGAATCCAATGTGACTGTTTCCACAGTCTACGTTCTAGTTTAAACCATTGCAACAGATTTACTATCCTATTCCAATTCTTCCACCTTTTCAGTTGTGTTTTAATTACTTAGACTTTATCACTCTCTATTTTTTAGGGAGTGGTGATTTATGATTAGATTTCTATTTTGATTCCTTGTTCTAATAAGACTCCCTCACACTTATATGTATGGTTTGATGGTTGAGTTAGTTAGCGAGTGGGAATAGAAAATATAGCAAATAGATATATTTAGTTTGTTTATGTTTTGCATAGATAATGTCTTATTTTTCAATCATGATCTTATGAATAAGCTATTTTAGAAGAATCTCTTTGGATTGTGATATCTTGAGTTATGCAATGAAGATCTTTTTAGTTACTATTATCTTGAATAATTTTGAGGAGCTAGACTTGATTTTATCTAGTGGAGACAGTCACTTGAGCAAGGGCCACTCAAGGTAAATGTTCCCCACTTTGCTTTTTGTACATTTTTTTTTATAGTAGTTATTTTCATGATTATGTTTGTCTTAATCAGATTCTTTACGTGGTGAATGTGAATAAGATCTTGTCTTGTATTCATGCTTTAATTGTTTTCATGCATTGTCCTTCAGAGTTAGTCAAATTAGTCAAGTTAACAAGTATTGGTTAGTTAAAAAATTCATTTCTTGACAGTGAACTAGTCAAAATATTTAACTATAAGTACCCATTGCAATAGCTTCGACATTACTTCTTTTGATTGTTATGCAATTGATGATTTTGAGTGTGTGTAAAAACCTATGCTAGGATGATATAGGTACTAGTGAAGAGTATTTAAATGCACATATAGTTCCAACATCATGAAAAGCTTATGTTAACCCCAATTGATAATTAAATGAAGGTATTTCAAGGGTTTATTGAACTGTTTAATAGGACTCCCTCTAAATTGTGTGCTTGACTCCAAGTTTATTGAACATTAGTAGGCCTCTACATTTTTGGTGTCATGTTAAGGGTAGTGCTACTTTCAAAGATTCATCTCTTTTATTTCAAGTCTTCATATTTTAGTATTTTGTTTCTAACATTAGAAAAATTAGCTTTTACTCCATCAATACCCAAACATTTCACTAACATTGTGCAAGATCCATTGCTATACAAATTCACATCTATTGTATGCAGAGGCAGCGAGATGCCTTGGGGAATATTTCTCTCCTCATCATGTGAAGCTAGAGAGGATATTAATGATTACAGTGATTAGAGAAAGGGTTTCCTTGAAGAAGAACTTTCCATTTCAACAACATCCATTGCAAATATAGAGGAGACTTTCCAAACCATGGTTGATGCAGCAGTGGATGACCCACTAGAACATATCACTTTTGAGTTCCCAATCACCAAATAGGAGAGAGCAACTGTCTTGAAGAATATACCTCCTTCAGCGTTGCCTTTCTTCTATGGCTTGGTTACTGAGGATCCAAATACCTTCTTATTTGAGTTTGATGTCTTGTGTAGGAGTTATGACTACACAACTGATTCACATAGACTCAAACTATTTCTAGCAACCTTGAAGGATGTTGCCTCAAGATGGTTTATGGTTCTAGGAAGAGAGATGTTGTTCCAGATTGGGACACCATGAAGAAAAAGTTCCTAGAGAAATAGCAGGACTATTGTAGAGGAGTTGACAAAAGAAGGGATGACATTTTCATAATGTCTTAAAAAGAAGATGAACCATTGGAGAACTATGTAGAAAGGTTACAGTTATGCTTGAAGAAGAATCCACAAAATAGACTTTTAGAAGGATCCCTAAAATTGATGTTTTTAAGAGGATTCAATGATGACTGTATGGATGCCCTTAATCTCATTGGTTCAAGAGATGTATCAAAATTACCTTTTGAAGAAATTTGCAAAGTTTGTAGAAACTATTCAAGAACCTTTACCAAGAGGAAAAAGTGGGAAAGAACATCTTCCATTAGAAAAACATCTAATGGATTCTCTAGAGTGGAATTGAGTAACTTGTCCAATATGAAAGAAGATATCATAAGCCATTTGGCTACCCAATTGGACATTCTACATATGAAGAAAAAGCAAGAAGAGGCAGAGGGAATCCTTACTGAATATTGCCCTAACTATAGACAGAGGAATGCTAATTGTAAGTGCAAAAGAGTAGCAAGTATTATAGAGGATAGTCCAGGGAAAACAAACTTTCAAGCACTGGAGGGTGAAGATGGACAATTTTTCTACATTACACAAAGGAGGCCATGACAACCAAGAAAAGGTAACCTTAAGATCCTTTAAATTTCAATACACCATTTCTAGTTAGCAATCAAAACTTCTCTAGTTGGAACCCTTAGCCTTGGGAAAACACCCATAAGCAATGGAAAATTCCTCAACCACACTAGAACCGACAACAACAAAATATGTGGCCACAAAAAAACTTTAAGGATCCAACTATAACCCCCAATGGCTGCTAAAGCAAACTCAATGGCAACCCCAATGGAAAAAGGGCCAACAATGGAAAAACCAAAATATGAACTACCAATAGAATTAGTAGCCTTTACAACCATAGTAGCAAGCCATCATGCCCAATCTAACAAACCTATCATCTCATCCACCAAGAGAACCTCAGTTTCTATCCCAACTTGCACCTAACCCAAATAATAATCCCATTCAATAGGCTTACACTAACAAGGCTATTCAACACCCTACTCATGGGGTAAAGGTGAGTGATGTCCACCTCAAGTCAGGGAAAACATTGGTTAGGCCTTCATCCCCTCAAATCATTGAGTTGGAAGATGAAAAAACCTCAATGGAAGCCTTGGAAAACCCACTTATGGAACATGAGTCAAATCAGGTGAACCAAACCCCGAGTGTTTAGCCTCCATTCCCCAAGTGTTTAGTTGTTTAAAAACATCAAAACCAAGTTGAAACTGACCTATTAGGATAACTTCAAGATGTGTGTATAAATATACCTCTCATTCAAGCCATCAAGGACATTCCCATTTACACAAAAATAGTGAGAGACCTTTATCTTAAAAGGATAGGTAGAAAAAGGAAGGACCCTTAGATTGTACATGTCCTAGGGAACCTTGCTGACATTATGTTAGGGAACATCACTATCTCTCAATATACAAACCCTAGAATTTTAGTTGTGGATGTTAAGATAAATGGTACCCTCATCAAAAACACCTTGATTGAGTTGGGGAAGCCATTGATGTGATGACTAAGGAAACAATGCAACTATTGCAATTAGTAAACCTTAGACCTACACCCACTACTCTATAGTTGGTAGATATGTCAATAGTGGAACCTGAAGGAATCATTGAGGACTTTCTCATAGCATCAGATTCATGGGAGTACCCACTAGATTTCATAGTACTACAACCAAAGGCTAACCTTGCAGATTATCCCCTTATTCTAGGACGACTATGTTTAGCAATAGTTGATTCATTTATAGGTTGTAGGTTTGGAAACATGATTATCTAAAATGGGGCTATGGCCAAGAAGTTGGTTCGTTATCCACTAGCCCAACCTCATGTAGATTTAGAGCATACCATTTGGCCTACCCTAGATGAAGGATGCCAATATTCTTTGCAGACTCTCATTACTATTTAATGCAACCCTTTGTTGAGTAACCAAGATGAGGATGACTTAATTGCACACATGTAGTGTAGGAAAATGCATACCCTTGCATTTGCAAAATTGTTTGGGCCTACCTTGCTTTATTTATCCCTATTTATGTCTTAATTGGTCCTATTTTGCATCCACAAGCCTAATAAATTATATATTTTTATGGCTAATCCCGACAAACATCAAAGGATAAATGATAATTTAATGATTTTGGCTGCCTGTTCTTGATTTTTGGACTGGGACTAAGACGCCACCTATGGAATCTTTGTCCTCCAAAGGTCTTGGGACCCTGATTTTAAGGGCACCTTAAAAGGCCCCTTTTTGGAGTTTGTGCCCCGAGTTTCAAGCCTCGAGACTAAGACGCCACCTAGTGCGTCTTAGTCCCCCCAAGTTATTTTTAGGATTTAATTTCAAATCTTGGTGAGATTCAGCCTCCTTTAATTAATGAATTCATATATCAACTTGGTGTGGTGTAATTTCAGGGTATTAAGCATGGATAAGTATAAATACAAGGTTCTTTCACTAATTTTCACAATAAGAAGCAATTCATCAAGCATTTGGAGCCATCATCAAGATTCAAGCATCATGTCAAAGATATTCTTACATCATGTGTGTTTTTGAGCTAACATTTGTGATGTAGGGTTTTGATTCAAGCAAGCAATTCAAGTCAAGATCCATCAAGCATTCATTCAATTCAAGATCTACATTCAAGGTAGCCACTTCACACAAGTTTATAGATTTCATAACAAGGGTTTGGTGAGTTGCAACGTAGCTCTTTGTTCATTCATCATTTCCATTTCTTATCTCATTTCATTTCAAGGTTTAATTACCAACAAGGGGTTTGACCAAGGCAAACCCCCATTTAGTAACAATCAACAACTTTTTCTTCTCTTGTGTGTTTGTGTTTGCATATTTAAGTTGAAGATCATTTGAAGTGCAAAGTTGCAAAGTTGTAAAGTTGCATTGCAAAGTTGTCATCTTCACAAAAAGTCACCTACAAGCTAGATCTAGAAGTTTTAGGAATTGAGATCTGAGAATAAGTTGTAGACATTGAGCCTCAGGATCATCTTCCGAAATTGTCAAAATTCATATCGAGACTAAGACAACAGTAAGGGCGTCTTAGTCCTCCTGGAGGTATTTTTTAGAGATTCCTTTAGATCCGATTCCAACATCTGAAGATTTTGCATTTTCCCAAAAAAATAGCAACAAGACTAAGACAACAGTAAGGGTGTCTTAGTCCTCCTCAACATATTTTGACAACATTTTTGCATTTCTAGAATCCTTATCACTTTTCCAGACTTCCCGGGTACATACATCCTAACTTGCTATTACTTAATTTTTTTCCATTTGCACTCATTATTTGGCTTGCATTACTAGGTTTTTTGAGTTGAATGTTAAGTTGTATTTTACAAGCTTTTGCTTGGTGGTGAACCCTTCAAAGCCTAAGGAATATTCCTAGGTCTCCCTTGTTGAGAATTGACTCACCTTTGTGTTGATAGTCAATCCAATTTGGGGATCTTAGGTTTCCTTGAATGAACCATCCCCCTATAGAGGAAAATCCAGGATAAGGGACCCCTATTGTGAGTCCCTTTTCCTGTCATCATTTTCCCAACGGTTCAACACATTATACAAAATAATTATGGTAGGAACCCACAACAACAGGACCATCTCTCATGTTTGCAAGATCCTCTGCAAAATATTATACTTGATAATACATTAGAATCAGTATCCTAGTTTTCCATTCTTTATTGCCACAATAATGTGTCTCATATATTTTTGGACTTGACCTTTCATCTGTGTAATTATCATCCAAGACTTTAGACATCATACCAAGAAGAATGTTAAATGTTAACAGTGGATTAACTATTGAGCAATAGAGTTCTCTAACCACTATGTTGTAGGAACATGCAACAACCTTTGCATGGGACTACCATGAAATGAAGGGGATTGATCTAGACCTATGCATGCATAGGATCTACATAAATGATGGTTTCAAACCAATTAGACAACCCCAGAGGAGAATGAACCCTGCACTAAGAGACATAGTAAAAACTGAACTACAAAAAGTACTTGATGTAGGTTTTATTTACCCTATTTTTGATAGTTAATGGATGTCACCTTTAGTTATTGTACCCAAGAAAGGATGGAAATGGAGAGTATGTGTGGACTATAGAGAATTAAATGTAGCCACTAGAAAATACCACTTTCCACTACCTTTCATTAATCATTTGCTTGACTCCCTAGTAGGTAACAAGTACTCCTTTCAGCTAGATGGATTCAATGGCTACAACCATATTAGAATAGCTCTAGAGTACTAGGATAAAACCACATTTACATGCCCTTGGGTACATATGTCTATTATGTTCTTCCCTTTGGACTATGTAATGCTCCAACCTCTTTCCAAAGGGAAATGCTAAGCATTTTCTAAAAAATTGCACATGACTCCATGAAAATCTACATGGATGATTTCACAACTTATGGAGAAACATATGATGAAGCACTCAATAACCTAGAGAAAGTCTTAAAGAGGTGTAAAGAACACAACCTATCCCTAATTCCTGAGAAATGTTTCATGATGATGACTCAGGAGATTGTGCTAGGACATTTTGTATCAATTGAAAGGATTCAAGTGGATCCAAATAAAATTGAGATAATCTCCACACTCCTTGTGCCATAAAAACAAAGAGATGTTAGGAGTTTTCTAGGATATGCAAGCTACTATAGAAGATTCATTCAAGACTTTAGCAAAATTGCAACACCTTTATTTGTTCTAATCACAAAGGATATAGAATTTGAGTGGACCACATAATTTCAACACTCTTTTGAAGCACTTAAGACAACACTAAAAAAAGCACCTGTCTTGAGAGGACCAAATTGGAATTTTCATTTTCATATACACACAGATGCGTCTGAATTTGCTATAGGATTTATACTTGGACATAGGGAAGGAAACAAGGACTATGCTATCTACTATATCAGTAAGAACCTATAAGGAGAAAAACTCAACTGCATAGTCACAAAAAAAGAGATGTTGGTAGTTGTTTATGCAATTAACAAGTTTAGGCACTATATCACAGGGTATCCAGTATTTATTCACACTAATCACACTGTAATAAGATATTTAATGAATAACTTGTGGTTGGTGGTAGACTTGTTATATTGTTGTTATTGTTACAAGAATTTGTTATCACCATTGTGGACAAGCCCAATAAAGCAAATGTGGTGGAATATTTTATGTCCAGGTTACCAACTCATTTAGAAGAAGGTTTTGTTGATGATTCTTTTCTAGATGAACATATATTTTCTCTAACATTGCAAATACCTTGGTTTGCTAATATTGCAAATTGCCTAGTAGCAGGGCAAATACCACCTCATTTCCCCCTAGAGAGAAGAGGTAGTTGGTGCACAAAAGTTTCCCCTACTCCTAGGTAGCTAGTTATTTATTGTATATAGGTCCATAAAATATTATGAGGAGATGCATACAAGAGGATAAGGTTTATGACATACTTAAATCTTTCCATGATGAACCTTGTGGAGGAAACTTTGTAGCAAAGAGGATTGTACTCAAGATTCTCACCACTGGCTATTATTGGTCAACTCTTCATAATGATTCAATGAAATATACAAGGATTTGTGACAGATGTCAAAGGATGGGAAGGAAACTAGGAAAAATGAGATGCCTTTCCAACCACAATTGGAACTAGCACCATTGGATAAATGGGGGCTAGACTTCATTGGCCTAATATCACTAACATCCAATAACAAGGAGTGTATCTTAGTTTGCACAGATTATCTGAAAAAGTGGGTTGAATTCAAAGCATTACAATTTGCTAGAGATGGTAATGTGCCCAAATTCTTATATGAATATATATTCACAAGGTATGGATTTCCAAGAGAAATTATGGTAGATCAAGGTCCATAATTCACATTATAGCTAATTACCAAATTGGTTTAGGAGTATGAAATAAGGCATAGGAAATCAACAACCTATCACCCCCAAGCCAATGTGTAGGTGGAATTAAGAAATAGGAAGATTGAAAACATCTTGACCAAAAAAATATAGATTCACAAAAAAGATTGGGTAGCCAGGTTACTTGAGGTAGTATAGGCCTATAAGACAACATGGAAGACAACAATAGGCTTTACACCTTATGAGTTGGTGTATGGTAAAACAACAGTTCTACCCATTGAATTTGAATACAAGAAACTCAAGAAAGTAGTTAACCTAAATACATAATTGACAAAGGAACAAAAAGAAAGACTACACAGTCTGAATGGATTAGATGAGATTAGAATGGAAGCTATGCACCACATTGAGATTGTTTAGAAACAGAGAAAAAAATGACATGATTAGTTTATTAAAAAAATAATTCAATGTCGGTGAATGGGCTTTATTATATGACTCAAGGTATAAAGATTATAAAAGGAAGATTCAATCAAGGTGGTTAGGACCATATGGAATAGAGCAAGTTTTCCCAAAATTAGTCAAGTTACAGACTATAAATCCTGTTAGATTTTCACTATTGGTCAATGGGAATAAACTGAAATTTTACAAGAAGCCAACACAAAAAAATGATTTTATTCTTTCTTTAATGCATGAATATGGACCAAGAAATGATTCTAATAAAGACATACTACCACTAGAAGAAGATTCAACAACACAAACTACAAATTTTACAAGTGAATTAGTAGATGAGCTACACAACTCACATATTGAGGTCACTCAGGTATAATTTTCTAACACTGACACATGCACACACTGCACCAGTGACACAATTAACAATTATTTTTAAAGTACACTCCACAATGCAGTAGGGACCTACAACTTCATGCATAAAAGACCACAATTTAGATAGGGACATGTTGTTGAAGGTACCCACAACACACGACAGTCAACAAATTCATTTTTTTTCCTTAATTTCATACTATCCACATGCATTAAATTTTCCCATACATTCAACCAATTGCATGTCATGCCATTATATGTAGCTTCATAATCACATTCCATGTCACATTCCTCAATTTCCATGCATTTAGGAGATTGCTTCATATCACATAAGTCATATAAACTGTAGCCTTTCATTACCACGCGCCACCCTATCATTTCATCCATCACCTATTACAATTAAGCGAATATCAAATCATAATTAAGCTATAGACACTCTTATTCAACTTCACACAAGCTGAGTTAAGTTCACTTCAAGTTGCCAGGGACACATACTATTTTTCCATAATTAAACATCGATTGTAATTGTGTTTTTGGAATATTTACCTTTAATTCTACATGCTTCCTACTAATTATCTTATTTCCACTATATGTAATTAAACCTTCAGCCTAGTAAAGTACAATTAAGTGAGGTCACTTAATGACTTTAGTTGGGGGGAGAGTACATTTTTCAAGGTTTTCATTTTCGCCACCAGAGACACCAAATACCTTTTTTCCTTTTTGCAAAGATTTTGTCATTTGTTTCCCAATTCTAAGCCATAACCTAAGCCAATTTAAGATATAACAGACAAAGTATATAAGTTGAATTTCAAGAATTCAAGTATAGAAGACGTGAATGATCAGTGAGGTTAAAGTTGTGAGCTGAATTTGCAAAATTTGAACAAAACAAAGTAATTTACCATCACGGGATGAGATATTATTTTTAGAAATGTAGGATAGTTGGACTATTTTATGAGGTTGACATAATACAATGAAGATATGATAGAATAGTTTGTAGAGACACTACAACATGATTAAGCCATTGCTCGAGGCTAAAGGTAGATGCTTCAGGAGCTACAATTGCAAAGGTATCTAGTTAGCCAAGAGGAGTTGAATTCCCTATCAAGGAAAATGCAATACCTACTAGGGATGAATTTAGAGAACTTGGAGAGAACCTTGAGTCGACATCCCTAGGTACCAAAAGATTATCACTACCATGGGTATGGGATTTTTCTGCCTCTTATATTGTCAAATATATTACTTATGATGGTACACAATCTCTTTTGTATATAGTGTATTTCAAACTTTTGAGTCACCTTCGTCATGATATAAGAGTTAATGTTCCCAATTTCCTTTATAACCTATTGACGAGAATGGGGTCTGAATACAAATGAAAAATAAACACCATAGCCCTGCCACACTATTGTTTAGTTACCCTACTTGTGAAAAGAAGTTTAAGGGTTCAATACCCACATGTTTCTTGGGAAAGATTTTTAATCTATGATCATATTAGTAATATTATTGAAGAGCCAACTGTTCTAGAGAATTTGGAATCACTTGCTGCATCATTGAAGGAAATTCCCTCTGGTTCACCTGTTGCTACACCTACCTGCAGTAGGGGAGAACCAGAGGAGTAGAGTCTGTGAAGGTCACCACCCACAAATTTTTTGCAACCTGTAGCAGAGGATGTCCAAGAAACCCCAGCTTCTTCTAAGACACCAAAAATAAGAAAGAGGAAAGGTGGACCTTCCTCTGCACCCAAGAAAGTGAAAAAGAAGAAACCCATCTAGCCAAGGCATTCACATTTCCTAAAAAGGAAGGGTGCTATGAAGGGTAGTGTCAAGAAACAGGAGGAAAATATTACTGTGACAATGGAAGTTTTAGACTTGCAAGAAAATGTTTCTGAGGATGTGCATATACCTGTTGAAAGAAAATGGTATGTTTCAACTATTGGATGTTGTGGTTGTGTTGCTGATATGTGGTTGTCATTGATGTCAACACTATTAGAATTGATGTATTGTAGGCTGTATATGTCAAGGATATTGAGAAAATTGTTAAAGAAAGAGTTGCAGGTTGACAGTGGAACAATGAAGGTCATGAAGGTGTCTTGCTCAATAGTTGATGATTAGTCATTGTGGACTAAAGGGTTTATTGTTGAGTGTATCTAGTTTATCCACCGAAATTTTTAGAGGTCTGCATGAAGATTTAATCGTGTTATGAACAGTTGTGTTCTAACAATTTTTCTATGGCTTCAGTTAGTGTTCCTGATTGAAGTTGATGTGATTCTAGTAATTTCAGTTTCTATAGATGCTTATCTGATGATTCTTGATGCTTGTGGATGGTTCTAGATCATGCTCTATCTTTTTTGCATGTCCACGTTGATTGGTGTGCTCGTGGTTGGTGATTTTTCTCTTATGTGTTCAGATTTTTATGTTCTTGGACGACATGGTGGTTGTAACATATTGTGGATCCTTGGATATTAAAATTTGAATGTTTGGCACACTTGAGGATATTGTTTAAAGTTTTCATTATGTTGTGGCCGATAGTGTTTGATTCACATTGAAAATTTACTTTTAAATTTGGATCGACATTGTGTATATGTTTTATATTTTATTTTCGCTGACGAAGTTGTTGATGTAATTCCATGTTGTGGATATATAAGAGCGGTTGTTTGTGCGAAGTTATGTAGTGAAGAAGTTCTAGAGAAAGAGAAAGTGTGCAAATAGTGATCTAATCATTCAATTTCAGAGCAGAGTGTGAAGAATTTTGAGCGAAGTGTGAAGGAGTGTTTTTGTGCTTAATAGGAACTATAATCAAGATTTTGTAGAAGCTATTTTCTTAGTTCATACCCTGCGGATCTAATCCAAATTGTTGTAAGATAGTGTGTCTTCTTTGGGAAGTGAGCCCTCTTGTATTTGAGCAGTGAGCTCTAGGAAGTGTGCCTAAATGCATGTGCATTCTCATTATACTTTTAACAGGGTATAACATTGTGGACTAACATCCACCGTGGTTTTTCCCCTAACAGGGTTTCCACGTAAAAATCTTGGTGTTCTTTGTGTTTCTAATTTTTTGAATGTTTGTGGTTTATTGTTCATTCATTAGATTTGAGATTAAGTTTGAAAAGTTTAAATATTCAGTGACAACTGATTCACCCCCCCTTAGTTGTTTTTCCTTGTTCTTCCAACATCAACCACCTCTAAATCTTATTTATAGGATATTTTTGTTGCTAATCAAATAAGAAAAATAACCCCACAAAGCCCTGATAGTGAGGGTTGTGCATATACTAGGGTTGGTGATGACCAAACTTTTGAAGAAGATGATAATTTTCTCATAGAAGAAATAAATGTAAAGGAGTTATAGGAAGTATTAGAAATAATTAAAAAGTTAGAGGAATTGGTGAAGACATATGAACAAAGAGACAAGGAAAGGGACTTGAAGATTAAAGAGTTGGACGAGAAAATTCATAGCTATGGGCATGGGTTTAAATTGGACTTGCTTGCATAACTTGTTGTGGTAAACACAAAAAACACGGAAATCACAACTGCAAATAAAAGACCCCCTATTCAAAGACTCCAACTTGTCATACTACTATATCTCTAGGCTACTAGTTGTTGAATGTAACTCAAGAATTCTCCAAACAGAAAGAAAAATGGGAGAAGGAAAAGGAAATAATGGTTTCAGAACATACCAGGGTACTGGAGAACAAAAACATTGAATTGAAAAATCTAATAGTTAAGGTTGAGGAAATAGCAGATAAGGCTGCTCAAATTGTTGAGTGAAAACCTCCTACTAGAGTATATGCTTTAATTTTGTAGGGAAAAAAATTAAGCTTTCAATTTAGTCAATTGATTAGTAACTTGTCAGTTGCAATGAGCAAACAGTTTGACTTTCTAAATATTTTTTTTGATGCCACACCTGATGTACAAGATCAGTTATGTGAATTCTATTTACATAATTATGTTGTGCTAGATGATACAAAGTGGAACCCATTATCATTTGTGCGTGATTTGCAAATTATGACACTAGCTTCATACTTCAAAAATGAAATGCAAAGGGGTTAGATTATGCAAGAATATGTAGAGAGAGAAATCAATTGCTCTCCAAATCAATAAATTTAAGAACCCCCATAGGATAATAGATGAATGGATAGAGCTTTTGAAGTATAAAGGTGTAGGAAAAAAGATTATGAATTTGAGAATAAATGATTATGAAAGAATGCAAAGATTAATAGTAGGTCTCCTTCATCATTCTTATCAGTTTATACAAAGAAAGATGGGATAGTTTAACCCTTGAGTTGCAAAAAAGGGAGCCCCACTCTATATATAACTTTATGGCTATGCTTGAAATAACTTGAAGGTACATGGACATTGCAAAAGATAGAGCACTTGAATGGGTACCTCTGACTTTCTCTCCACCAATGCTTCTCTATCCAATACCACATTGGACTAGAGAAAGAAATGAAGAATGGGAAGAAGTTGAGGATATTAGGTGGAAAATACTTTCATGCTATAAAGGTTTTTACTTGAGACAACAAAAAGGAGTGGATGTGATCATAGACCTCAAGGAAATGACCTTGTAGTACAACCTCCATTCTTCAAACCACTTTTCTTGAGGACAAGCAACTGATTAGTTGGGGGAATGATGAGGCCTACTATTAGTTAGTTTTCTATTATTTCGGTACATGATTTTAGACATCTCCAGATACATATTTCCTATATATCCCTAAAACTTTACTATCTTTTATGATCATTGTGCAAACTTGGACATGGTTTAAAGTCTATGGAAATATGATTATGATATGGTAGTTATTGCATGGTTATTATGAGGATATGTATGAAGTGCAATGAATGTCTGTGTTTAATTTATGGTAATTAGTATTGTGCAGATGTTGTGTGAACCAACTCTTTGCAGTCGAGGAGCCAGAGCAATTTGACCACAACCAAAGGGAGTTTCAGATAGTGATGCAAAGGAGGTTAGAAGAACACATCAGCTATGTAATTGGAGGCATCTATTTGTCAATATTATTGTGAATCATCACATCATTTAATAAGACTACTATAGGAGAATAATTCTACCACAATTGGGAATCCAAGTGACTATTTCCATAGTCTACGTCCTAGTTTAAACCGTTGCAATAGAGTTATAGTCCTATTCTAATTCTTCTACATTTTAAGTTGCGTTTTAATTTCTAAGACTTTATCACACTCTATTTTATAGGGAGTGGTGATTTATGATTAGATTTATGTTTTGAGTCCTTGTTCTAATAAGACTCCCTCACACCTATATGAATGGTTTGATGGTTGATTTAGTTAGTGAGTGGGAATAAAAAATATAGTAGATAGATATGTTTAGTTAGTTTCTATTTTGCACAAACAATGCTTTTTCTTTTCAATCATGATCTTATGAATAAGATATTCTAGAAGAATCTCTTTGGGTTGTGATATTTTGAGCTATGAAATGAAGATCTTTTTAGCTATTATTATGTTGAATTAGTTTGAGGAGATAGACTTGAGTTTATCTTGTGGAGACAATAATTTGAGCAAGGACCACTCAAAGTAACTGTTCCCCACTTTGCTTTCAGTATATCTATTTTTGTAATAATAGTTATTTTCATGTTTATGTTTGTTTTAATCAGATTCTTTATGTGGTGAATGTGAATAAGATCCTGTCTTGTATTCATGATTTAATTTTTTTCATGCATTGTCCTGTGAATTTAGTCAAATTAGTCGAGTTAGCTAGTATTGGTTAGTTGCAAAATTCATTTCTTGATAGTGAACTAGTCACAGTCTTTAACTGTAAGTACTTGTAGTAATAGTTTCAACATTACTTATTTTCAATGTTATGCAATTGATGATTTCCAGCCTGTGTAAGCACCTATGCTAGGATGATATAGGTAGTGAAGAGTCTCTAAATGCACATACAATCCCAACATCATCAAAATCTTACGTTAGCCTTGGTTGATAATTAAATGAAGCTATTTCAAGGGTTTAGTAGACTGTTTAGTAGGACTCCCTTTGAATTGTGTGCTTGACACCAAGTTTCTTGAACATTAGTAGGCCTCTAAAATCATCCAAAAAGGGTCCAATAGTATCAGAATGAAATTACATTTGAACATCCATCATGTAAATATTTAAATATATCATTCTTTCAAAACATCAATAATCAGGCTCACATTTAATCACTACATAATAATATATTTCACTGAACTAAAGCATAATAATAAACCAATCATGTAAACACACAAAATAACACCAACCAACATGTTGAGGAATCATGTATCAAACATGTAATGGTTGATACACACCAATCAAAGCCATAAATAATCACCATAGTAATCATGAGGAAGCGGTGAAGCTAAAACACTGATATCACATTAATAGGATGAAAATGGGAGGGGCGCTACATTACTTCCTCAAACAAAAGTATAAGGTCTTTGAGCAATTTCAAGATTTTAAAGCTTTTGTAGAGAAACAATCTCAGAAGTTCATCAAGATTCTACGTATAGATAATGGGGGTGAATATGTTAACAATCAGTTTGAACAGTTTTGTGCTTCAAACGGAATCAACATGCAACACACAATTCCATACAAACCTCAACAAAATGGTGTCACAAAATGTAAGAAAATGTCCTTGAAAGATATGTAAATTTTTTTATTCACTCCAAATCCTTAACACCTCAGGACTAGGTAGAGGCCATTAACTATGCGTGTTACATCCAAAACCAAGTCCCTCTCAAAGTTTTGAAGGGGTAACTCCTTTTCAAGCTTGGACTAGTTGAAAACCCATAGTTAAGAACTTTTAAGTGTTTGGTTCTCTTGCATGAGCCAACATTCCAGCAGAGAAACGTAAGGCTATGGATTTGTAGAGTAATCCTTGTATATTTCTTGGGCACCTAGATGACATCAAATATTATAGGCTTCTCCATCCCAGTACTCATGAGTTGTTCATTGAGAGGAGCACATTCGTTTTGAGGATAGCCCTTCCAATTCTTCTCCTACCACTTCTCCATCCACCATCACATTTGAGACATTGCATCATAATGACAGTTCTTCAAAGGATCTAAATCCTCGTAATATTGATGAGGATTCTTCTTTGTCCACTTTATATGGAAACAGTGATGATGAGGGTTCACATTGCTCTCCTAGTCATCATTTAGAGGTTGATGAGTCTCCTCAAAATATCTAGCCTCAAAACATCTTTGGGATAAAAAACTATTGGATTTAGTGGGTCATTGGGTTGGTGATCCATCAAACACAAAAAGAACAAGGTTATAGTTTCAGCAAGCTCCACATCTCTTTGTTGTTTCATCTTCTGATTCACTGACATTTCAAGAAGCTTAGGTATCCTTGAGTGGGATGTTGCTATACAAGAAGAGACCAATTCATTAGAGAGGAATCACACATGAGATCTGGTCCCTCTTCCTAAGGGAAGAAAACTTGTTTGATACAAGTGGATCTATCAAACAAAATTCACAACAGATGGGTCAATTGATAAGCATAAGGCTCGCTTGGTCATGAAAGAATTTTCCCAAGTTCAAGGGATTGACTACTCTGATACTTTTGTGTCAATTACCAAAACGAATTCCATTTGAATTGTCCTTGCTATAGCTACAACTCGTCATTGGGAAGTTCATTAGGTGGATGTGAAGAGTTCCTTTCTTCATGGTGAACTTCAGGAGGAAATCTACATGGAGTAATCACAAGGGTTCATTTAGGATTCTTCACTTGTTTTTCATCTTCAAAAGTCTCTCTATGGACTCAAATAGGCTCCTAGAGCTTGGTATGTCAAGATGGACTCCTTCCTTCTGATAGTTGGGTTCACTCAATATCATTTTGATTTGAACATATACATTTTGCAGTGGGATTGCACTCTCACATTTTTGGTTTTCTATGTTGATGAATTGTTGATCACAAGGATTCACTCATCCACCATCAAAGTATTGAAAATTTCTTTGCATGATAGATATTTGATGTTAGACCTGGGTCTTTTGCATTACTTCTTGGGGTTGAGATCACTCAGTCATCTTCTGGTATATTCCTTGGCCAACCCAAGTATGTGCTTGATATGCTCTCTAGATTTTGCATGATTGACTGGAAACTTGCACCGACTCCATTTCTATTAGGGGTCAAAATTGAGGTTGAGTGTTTTTCACCCTTGGTTGATGATACTTTATATCGATAACTTATTGGGAGTCTCATTTATTTGAATCATACGAGACTCGACATTTCATATGTTATGGGAATGGTCTCTCGATTCATGTAGGAGCCACATGAGTTGCATTGGAAAGCAGTTAAATGGATCCTCCACTATATTTAAGGTACTCACAGTTATGGGCTTTATTATGCAACGGGTGTGGATATTGAATTGGTGGGACACATAGATTCAGATTGGGAAAATGATTCTTAGGATTGCAAGTCTACTTCAGGGTGTTGCTTCTCACTTGGTTTTGGTCCAATTTGTTTCTTGAGCAAGAAGTAGTCTACAATTTCCCTTTTATCGATAGAGGTCGAGTATCAAGGGGAATTTATTGCCACCACTGAGGCTATTTGGCTTCAGAATATTCTCACTAAGTTCAAATTTCAATTTTGAAAGCCTATAGTCATCTTTTTTGATAATTAGAGTGTCATATAAATCATAGGAATCTAGTTCATCATTAAAGGATGAAACATATTGAGATACATATGCACTATATTCGAGAGCTTATTCAAGAAGGAATCATTGATCTTAAGTATTGTTTTACATTGAGAAGACTGTGGACATCTTCATCAAACCCTTCACAAAAATCAAGTTCCTTCATTTGTGAGCTTTGTTGGGGGCATGTCAAGTGTCTACTTCAAGAGGGGCTTTTTAGTCCATTTTTCTCTCTCTATTTAGGGGAGTTATTCCCCTTATAAGCGTATTATTCTTTTGGGGGATCTCTATGTACATGGGTACCTCACATGCTTGTTTTGTTGGGACCCATATTTCCACCCACCTAAGCTATGCTTAAGGGGGTGTTAGTGTAGGTTTTTATTTTCCTTATGTTAGGGGTATTTCTTTTTTCCTACACATATTATTTAACCTTGCTTAGGTTTATTAGGTGTGGTTAATGTGAGGACATGTAGTGAAATACATCAACTACATGTGTCACTCTCTCCCACACATGGGTAGTTGGGCTACACATCCTCTCTTGGCTTGTTGTGGACCACCTCTCATAACAACTATTTTTTCCTTACCTGGGTAGGTTATGTGGTGGTTAGGTTTCTCACCCTCTTTTGGCTTTATGTGCCACCTCTTATAACCTCTCATTTGTCTTCACCCGAGGAAGTTATGCCACATGTTTTTTCATTTATCAAGTAGGTAAAACCTCCCACTTTTTATAGGTAGGAGGAGTTAATGCATCTTTTGGATGTATATGCCCTATTTTTGCTATATATACAACACTCTAATCTCACCTTCACTAGTTCGGTGATAGCTCTATGAGAGTATTGAGAGTGTTTTCAAATTCTCTTGCATTGTCTCTATTTTTCTATTTTTTCATTATTCTATCCCCACTCTACTATTTTGATCTTCAATCATCTATTGATTGGAGTTGTATCTGATCTACGACCGACATTAGATCCTAGCTCAATTCTCACTTCTTAAAAAATCTAACAAATATGATGTTCATTATATATAATGACTTATTTATTTACTTAAATATTTATAATTTAATTAAAATATATTTTAAATATAAAAATATTATTCAAATTATTAACAATTATTTTAAAATAACTAATAACAACATATTAAGATAACTTTTGTCAAAAACAAACATAATTCATAAATTTAAATTTTATATTTCAATAATTAATTTTATATATTCAAAATAAAACAAAATATTCACTTAAGTTCTCTTTGAAATGTGGCGTTTGTGTATTTTATACAAAAGATTAAACATTTATATGGACTCTACTTTTAAAATTGTTTTAGAAAAGCAAAAGACAACTTAAAATGAAAATGAAGGGACCATATATATATATATATAATATTTTAGTGACTAAATCTCTAATCTAAATATGGAGAGATTTTTTTTTGGCCTCTCTCTATACTTTTATAAATGTAAAAAGAATTAAATAATATAAGGGTAAGGGTGGTTAGCTGGGTATAAAATATTTCTACTTCTATGGTTGATTAAATGTATGTAAAACTATTTTAAAAGTAATAATAATGGGATGCGTTTTAATTGTATGCATGTGAGGAGCACATGCTTTATTAGATTATATCATATAAAGAAGAAATAAAGTGGCCTAAAGGTTTTTTCTTTTACAATTTTTTGTTTTGTTTTGTTTGTGTTAGATATTTTTGAAAAGAAGAAAAATGTAAAAGAATGAATTGTTAATTTGGTTATATTTATTAGGGTGAAATAAAGGAAAGTAGATTTGGAAAGAGTAGATTATGTGTCAAAAGTATTAATATAAATAATTTTAAATTATAAATATGAAATTGAATAATTTTTAATTATAAATATGACATAATTACTACTTAAGAGATAAATTTGATAGAAAATTTGTACTCATAATAATTGAGAGTAGTTTATTGTAATTGAAAGAATAGTTTTTTTCTATAAAATAAAGAAGTTTGAGTAATATTTTCTACTAACTAGTTAGATTAGAGTATTATACATTTTATTCAAACCAAATTTATTTATTGCTAAATGAGAATGATCTTGCACAAGTACATTGGAATATTTTTAAGTATTAAATAAAAAAAAAAGTAAAAACATAATTTTATAAATCTTTCATTTTATTCATGACAATTGAATACTTCAAAAAAATTGCATTGATCAACAAAGCTTAATTCCTATCAACGAACTTACAAATCCTTGTGAAAAAAAGACCCTAGTCAAAGTCCTCTTTATTTTATGAAGGTTTTATTCCTTGTTTTTACTATTGTAACAAGAGTTGTTGCAGCCATATATAATTGTTAAGTCAATTTGCATATGTGATGGAGCTTAGTATGCGATGTAGAGCTCCTGGAAAGCTTGTGAGGTAATGTATACACTTGTCAGGTTGAGTATTAATGACATTAAGAGTTCAAATAATCATTATTTAGGGAGATTTCTACTCATTTGAGGATTTATCTCAAGTGTATATGTGTTGTATATATTTTTTGTGTGATGCAAATTATTTTCCACATTTGAGATATTTTCATTTTATTATTTAATGCATATTTCATAGACAACCATTAGAAGTGATTGAATGCATTTAGAAGAAGTTTGAGGCATTTCACTTAAAAATATATATGTTGTATATTATTGAATGTTTGACTTGTGGGACATCCTAATTTCTGTATGGAATCATGTATTTTTTAGAAAAAAATCTGATTTAGGCATAGAGGGATGTGTGTGTGTGAATGCAGATCTATTATGAAGAAACAAATACATTTATTCAAGATACCAAGAAAAGTAATAAATATTGTTAGAAAATTTTGAAAATATACCATCAACTGCATGGATGTCCTTATTTCAAAGAAAATTTTAAAAAATGATGTAGATGCTAAGAGAAATGTTATATAGAAAAATATAGGTTGAAATTTTCATTAGTGTTATTTTAAAAATTAACAATAAATAAATTAGTCCATAAAATCACCTAAACATATCTTACCCTAGTTACTAGAGTTAATGATCTAAATCCAAGAAATAATGAAAAATAATATTTGTAGCAAAAATTATACATATGATAAAATGTCACTCGATAAAAAATAATTTTAAAAATGATAGAAATAATTCTTTTAAAATTATAAACTAAATCTAAAGAAAAAATGCCATAACACATTAGTTTACATAATCATTAAAATTTTACTTATTTGTTCTATACAATTAACAACAAATAAAAAGTGTTGATTATTAGTGTCCTACTTAGGCTAAAAAAAGGGACATACTATTGTGTTTTCTAGGTGTGGCATACATACCTCGATTTTATGGATCAAATTGTGTTATCAAAGTCAATATTTCTGGTTGAGGAAGTGGTAAATTAGAGCTAGTTTTGTTGATCAAATCATCATATTAGGGAGGTGGTATTAGAGTTGTTCCTTCCTTGTTATGATAGGAGGAAATACCAATATGATATTTCTTGGGGTTTCTTAACAATCCTTTTATTCAAAGCATTATGATTTTGTTGCAAAAGTGCAAAGGTTTGGGGTGTCGAATGCACTAACAAATGAGTCAAGGCCTTTCCAAATCTATTTTTTGTGTGCAACAATGTTTCAAAGAAAGTTTGACATACTTGTGGTTTGAGCATTTTAGAAGGTGTACATTGTGTGAGCCATCAAAGGACGTGCATTTGGTACTCTTGGCGGATTGCTAATTCAAAGTATTTTTTTGGCCACACCATTTGGAGCACCTATTTTATGGGTACTCTAGTTTGTACTCTATTTTCTTTTGTTAATGTGTAACTTGCATGTGATTTTATAAGTTTGCAAAGAACCAAGATTGGGCAATGTTTGTACTTTAATGCATGATTGCAAGAGTTCATTTTTCTCTTTGAGAAGGGAAATATTTGTTTCATATTCTAATGTTGAAATAGTTTGTTGAAGAGTAGAGAAGCAAGAAAGTGGAATGCGTAGGGTTGCATGCTTAGAGGGGGTAATAAAGACAAGGGATAAAGATAATGTGTCTAATTCCTAGGTCGCTTTTGAGGCCAAAAGTTGCACATGAGTGGACTTAATGAACACATTTTTTAAATAATGCTTTCAAGGACTAATGTAAATAGATTTTTAAAAAAAATTCCCATGTGTTTCTTGGATAAATTAAGGGGAAAGTCACCATGTTTGGAGATTGGATGGACTTGGGTGTTGCCAAGCCACATTATTGAGGATTCTTGAGTTGTGATTTCTTAAGATTATTTTTTGTTTGGTGAGCTTTAGGGGACCAAAAGTTAAAATTATGTGATTTTAAATTGGTCAAGTTGTTTGGATATATTTTTGACATTTGGACCATTAAGGTCATGAGTGTGTAGTTGTATTATAGGGCCAAAAATAGTAGCCAAATAATTTCAAAGATGGAGTATTTTTGCACATTCTTGTTCCTCTCAAAATTATATGCATTTTCAAATTAAATGGCATCACATTTTAAGTTCTTATACAAAATTTATGGCTTTAGAAATGTTTTTGTTAATGCCATCGGAGTTGTTGATGAAGTACACTATAGTTGTTGAAAAGGACACATAATTGTGACTGAAGTCATGAGTAGTTGCTATAGAAAATCATGATATGACTTTTTAATATTTAAAACTTGATTGTTGAATTATTTTGGTAACTTTACAATTGGAATAAACATTGTATGTGGAAAAATACACATCATATTTGTAAAAATATAAAAAATGATTGTGAAAGACCAAAAACCCACATTTTAAAATTAGAAACCAAAAATAGTGACTTTTAGGGTTCCCGAGGATGTGACATGCTTTGATTTGTCTTCTTTTTGGTCTTCTCTTTGGATAAATGAATCTTTTTGACAAGTATTCCACATATAGAATAAGGGGGATTCTCATTTTACTATTGGTTTTAGTCCAACACAGGACAATTCTATGTTGGAATAGTTTTCCTTCGTGTAGAGACTAGTTGCAGGTTCATGGAAGCTCCAAATATGAGAGAGGGATCTCTAGTTGTCAAGAGGGAACATTTTTTACCTACATATCTGTACCGTAGAAAAATGGATCTTTGGACATTTTCATGGTCATTTGGGTATTTTTTCTATGGTGCTTGGCTTATTTTGCTTACATTTAATGTTGTAATACGACTTATACATTCACATTAGGTCTTGAATATTCAAATTATTAAGACTTTATGATGTCTTGTAAAGGTGTTGTGAAGTGTTGTAACACATATCTACACTTTTCTAGACTCTTCTTATTATAATCCGTCTAAATATTCCCTTTCTATCCCTTTCCAAGTCTTATTCTAAAAGTGTTGTAAAGTCTTGTAACAAACTTTCATGCTTTTCTAGACTTGTCACCACTAATTACACCTTTCTTATGCTTTATTTGGCCCCTTTATGCACTTACAGGCCTTAATTAAGTGTATTTTTGAATATAAACTCAACAAATATCATTAAAGGCACTTAATCCATGACACCCACTTGCATGCCTTGAGTGAGACCCATTTTCCATGGGTGGCGAATGAGTCCCTCTTAACAAAAAATTCAAAATAATTTCAAATTTCTTTCAGGTTTTTATTCATTAAGACCTTAGGTCAGCCTGTGATGTATTTTCAATAAATTAGGGAATAAGTGTGTATAAATAAGTATTTTTCTATCCATTTAAACCCCCATTCACTCATTCATCATCAATCAACATTCTTGCATTCAATCCATCTAAGCATCCATCATAGCATCATTCAATCGAACAATTATCAAGCATCTTGGAGCAACCATTGACATATCTTCATACTTCAACAACAAGGGTTTGGTGAGTTCATGAAACTTGCATGTTATTTTTTCATCATTCCTTTCTTATTTCATTTCTTTATCAAGGGTTTGATTACCAAAGTGGGGTTTGACCAAGGCAAACCCATATACTCTAACTCTTAACCATTTTTCCCCTCTTTGCATGTGTGTTTGCAAGTCTTGTAGGCATATTTTTCAAAGAGATAGGTGTTGAAAAGTGGTCAAAAAGTCAACAAAGACTAATTTAAGCTTGGAGACATTATTCAACCCATTTTTTGCAGATTTGGATCTTTCAACCCGACAAGAAGACAAGTATAGATTTGGACCCACAAAGTTGACTTCATAATTTGCAGATTTATATAGGTGGACTAATTCGCCATTTGTGGTGAATGAGTCCCACTACCAGGCTAGAGAAAGTGTTTTATGAGGTTTTAAGTTCCCGACATCCCGAAACCTCTTTCATCAGAATTTACCAAAAGTAGGACTAATTTGCAATTTGTGGCGAATGAGTCCTAGTGGTCATCAACAGTAATTTCTGAAGCATTCTAGAATCTTCCAGCATCAACATTCTACCTACAAGTACACTCCATTTAGTTTCATTAAGTTCTTTTTCATTTGTTTATGTTTCTAGTTCATTTCTGCATCACACTATGTTTTCAAACATTTCGTATTTCTTAGGTTTTGCATAAATAGTCAGTCTAGATCTCTTTAGTTTATTGCATTTAGATCATTGTATTTAGGCATATTTTCATTGTACTTGCATTAGTTTGAGTGAACCACCTATATTTTTGGGGTCTATCTCTCTCCTTTCAGTGAAAAACCCTAATTGAGCACGAGAGTCATAGCACCATACACCTAAAAATACATGGTTCATTTTGGTGAACCTACATATTGAACATTATCTTTCTGATTTACATCTGCATTTACATCCTAGGACTTATTGCATTAGCTTTTGCATCCTAGGGTTTTCAAAATTGCATTAGTGAATATCTCATATAGATTTCATTTTTGCACTTCAAAGCATTAAAAATACTAAAATTTTGCATCTGCATCCTAGTTTTGCATCAAAAAAGCATAAAAATCATCTTAATTTTTTTGAAAAATCACAAAAAAATTCACTGTTGGACTCATTCGCCACCCTGGGAAAATCAATCCAGTTGCACTTTCTGCACAACAATTTCTATCATTTTCATAGTAATTTCTGCATTTCTATTTTCTATTATTGCATACCTGTTTCAGTTTACAAAATTTATGTTATTCACATTTCATTGTTCCTAGTTTGCATTTGCATCCACCCTGCCTCTTGTGGTATTTGTATGAGTGTTTGGTACCCTATTGATAATACTTTAGTCAGACAAATTTCCCAACTCATGGCTTCCCACAATAGCACATTCATTGTGGACCTTGGGTTATCCAAAGCTCCTACTCCTGGTATTGATAATGGTGCATTAGGCATGGATATTACCCCTAGTACACCTTTTCCTTCCCATACAATGCAAGTTGACACACAAATTAACTCCCTTCCGCAAGACAAAGTAGTTAACATTCATGAGGACTTAGCACATTTCCAACATAACTTATGTCTTGAAAAAATTTCAACCACTGCCATTCCCGCTATAGACAACATCCATCAAATACTTGAAAGTGATGAGGGCTTAGATGTTATGAAAAAAATTGTTGAGATATATCAAAAACATGCTTCTTCCACCTCTAGCACGTCTCAACTAGCAAACACTATGGTTAGCCAAGGAGGATCTCATATTCCTCCTCCTTCAACCATAGCATCCATACCCACCTATACCACCCATCAAGTTACAACAACCATGCAACTGGTTAGTCATGTGACTCCTTTTTTCGCTATTCCTACTAAGATTCCTAGTTCTTTTGTGGCATCGAATGTTCCATCTTCCACTACCTTCACCCCTATTAGTGTCCCCTTCACTTGTCCTAACCCTACATACACTTCATCACCACTCTCTCTTCCACCCCACACCACTTATACTAATCCCCTCATCACACAACTCTTTCACACCATTTCTTCCATGTAACAACAAATATCTACCATAAACCAAAGCCAAAATGCACTGCCCACCTATTATGTCCGTAGTAGTCCATTATCTTTGGAAATCTTAAGAACACTGATGCCACAAGGAATTGAGATGCCTAGGTTTGAGAAGTACAGAGGCAAAGGAGACCCTACTAATCATGTCAATGCCTATACCACCTTATGCAATGATTTTGTCCTTGACGATAAACTGTTTCCTAGGACTTTAAAGGATACTGCCTTGGAGTGGTTTTCCTCTTTACCCAATCATTTTTGTTCATTTAATGGAATTTTTGATGCCTTTATAAGTTATTTCCAAGTCCATATGAATCCCAAAAAGATAATGGTTGATTTAATGAGGTGTAAACAAAATGTGGGTGAAAAAGTAACTAATTTCATTTCACACTATCAGTCATTGTATGCTGAAGTAGATGTCAAGGTTCTTGATTCACATCTCCAAAAGATGTTTATTGAAAACTTGTAAACTCACATCCAAGATAAATTGACCATGATGAGATTTCCTTCTTTCATGCATTTATGCACAACCCTTTGTGACTATCAAAACTCAGTTACTAGTTGTGATGCAAAATACACTTCTAGCCGAGCTGAGAAGTTTGAACAAAGCAACCAAAACAACTCACAAAACTTTAGAAAACAAAGCACATGCTTCTTACAGTTCAATCCCCCTCCTCCACAACACTAATCAAGTGGCAGTTGTTAAAACAATGGTGCCCTTTACCTATGGGGACCCAAAGAGATAGTTTACCCCTTTACCTAATACTCTCCATAACACAATGAAACAACTGCTACAACAACAAATGATCACCTTACCTACAGTTAAGCCACTTGATCCTACCAAGCCTTTAACCCTGACCTTTAAACCAAATTCTTATTGTCATTTTCATCCCAAAATGGACATGACACGGAACAATGTAAGCGTCTCAAACACCTAGTGCAAGACCTCATTGATTTTGGTTGTCTATCCATTGCAGGTGTCAATGATTAGGGGAATAAGTCCATTGCCCCCCCAATCAAAATTTGAAATTTTTTACCAACCCAATGCCTTAACACAATATATCATTTGTCAAAGCTAGTGAACCTTCAAACACTGATGTGATGAATGTTGATACAAATACTGAACATGATCTTACTCCAAATGTTACCCATGTTAATCCTATGGATGAACTGGTGGGTACGATAGATGTTATCCCTCAAAAGGGCCCAACTAACAAATCTCTTGATATTAATTTTCCTTCTCACGATATACTTAAAAAGCTTCCCGATGGTCCTTTTTACATAGCCGGTTGCATCTATGATAAGCCCACCAATGGGATATTAATAGATCTCGCCTATGGCAAGATTGTGATCATGGAGGAATTTTTAGTATTACATGATCTTTATCAAGATGATTATGACAAACTAATAGGATGGATTACAACACATACTCGTTTTGTGTGCCCTATGATCAGATCGGTCATACTCCCATTCTAGATAGGACCTAAAACATTGGATGTAACATTTTCTATCATCCCACAGTCATAATAGTTTCATCTGTAGCTAGGTCATCCTTGGCTTTGCTCGATGAAATTTATCCCTTCACTCATTCACAAATGTTTGAAGTTTCCACTTGATAATAAGATATTTACTGTACACCATAGTGGCTTTAATCCAATGTCTTCTAAAGGTAATTTTTCCTTGGAAGCCTTCTGGCCTGAACCTATGGAACCCATCACCCCTCACAGAGACTTCTTTTCCACTACCTATCAAAAGTTCAAAGCCAAACAAATAGCCAAATTGTCTCTTCGCCACATGTCCCCATCCACTTTCAACACTCCTATCCTAGATGAGACAATGCTTCAACCTCCATTCGAACCTGAACAAACATTCCAACCTCCAGAGCAACCAACAATAAACACTTCACCTTCATTGTCTAAATGCCCAAGAGATAATGAAACCAACCCCGTCATGCCTCCTCACATTAAACAAGTTTATAAAGAAAAAGAGAAAGTGATTGACCCATCTCCTTCGGTTCCTTTTGTTCCTCCCCCTCGGGAAGAAAAGGATCCTATGGTGGATCAACCCTCTCTTACACCTACACAACTTCAAAATAGAATCAAATGAAACCGCCGGTGCTAGGGAGCATAGGTGTTGACATCGTCTCTTTGCTCGTCAATTACAAACTGAATAAAACAAGGAAAATCAACCTCCACCCTTGAAAAAATCAATAAATACCGACCCTCCTCCCCAATCACAACAAAAGGATCTGATACAATAGCCACAACTCCTAATACACCCTTCATTAGAAATTACCATCCGTCCTATTGTGATTAATCTAGATGATGATGATGATGAGATATCTAAAATAGATGAAAAGGTGCATAATGATCTGAATACTTTATTCTCCTCTTCCATGAGCTTAAATAACAAAACTCCTACAACAAGTGAAGAATGTGGTACTTCCCCTAGTTCGACACTTGCAATTGTCCCTTTAGATAGTCAACCGCCCTCACAATACACTAGACATGATTGGGAGGAAAATGACTTGTTAAATTGTTGACTTTCATTTTCCTTACTAGCCTTCTTACATTTTCCTTTTCTTTTCTTTGGTGTGATAGCATGTGCGTAATGTGATCCCCTGTAATTTGTGTTTAATTTTCTCTCTTTGTGCAAATTCTTCTATTTGTACCTTCATTCTTCTATATGTCATACATTGCTTTTTCCTTTCGCTTTTGTTTTGTGTTTTCCTTCTGGGGATGACACAAAGTGTATAGATGACCTGGGTGATCCCACAATAGTGGTTTACAATTTTTTGCCAAACTGGACACTAAAATAATTTTTTTTAACTAAATCTTCACTTTCAGGCACCTATAGCAGCTAAACCGTGAGGAATTTGAAGATGATGTAAAATAGAGTTTTATGAAATTTTGTCTGTAGATTCTAAATATATTTTTTTCAAAATTTTTGGAATCAGATTGCACTTCTTTTTCCATCTCCCTCGAAAACTAGTTTTTTTTCAGAAAACAACATTTTTAAAAAGTGGCACTCACCGTATAACACACAACTTGTTTTCCATGAAGGATAAAATTCTAATTCTTTCAAATTTAGATTTGTAACTTCAATATCTAGTAATTCCACTTTGTTAGATAGTTTTTTATTAAATATTTTTTCTTTAATCAAGTTTCGAAGTCAAACCAATTACTATTCAAACATAGCACGATTGTATAACATATAACTTTTTTTGTATGTATCGAAATTCCATTTGTTTTTGTTGGATCAAGGACTTCAATATCTAGTGCACTCATATTTTTCAATTTTTTTGACAATCTTCTATTTTTCCACATGTGTAGAACAAAGAGTTTGATTTTCGGTTGAAAAACCTATATTCACAAGAAATAAAAAATAAATATAATAATAACATTAAATTTATTTAAAATTATACTTTTTGGGAAGCTTATAATAAGGACTACATACTTACAAAAATAAATTTTAAATGAATTCATTTGATCCCCCAAAAGGTAAATCAAAAGTTTTTTATTAGCATTTTGATAGGTGTAAAGGAGACTCCGTTATAGGTATGGTTTAAAACTAGTGGGGTTCTATCCAAGGGGGTTTGATCTAAGGTAGTTTGATCAAACCCTCTTCAATTGGAATGCTTTAAATAAATTTTTTAAAGGCTTAAACAATTATATTTTCTAAAAATATGCGATTTCAGCAAAAATTAGGATCTCCTAGAAATTGTAAACCAGCTTTGTGGGATCACCCACCTATGTCTCTTCTAGATGTTGACCCAAAAGGTCCTTTTACTTTCTTTTCCACTTTTGTTTTGTGTTTTTTCTTTTGGAGATGACACAAAGCATTGAGACTGAAATGTCTCCTTCATGTTGACCCAAAAGCTTTTCCTTTTCTTTTGCCTTTTCGTTCTCTTTTCGCTTATGTTTTCCTTTTGGAGACAATGCAAAGCGTTGAGACTGCACTGTCTCTTCCATGTTGACCCAAAACAAATCTTTTTATTTTGTTTTCACTCTCTTTGTGTCATTCTTCCAGTTCTATGTATTCGGGGAATGATGACAGTTCTGAGATCTTTAATCAAAACATTGCAGCAATGAACATACTAATCCCAAATCCATAGACCCCTTATGTGTTTAGTGTGTTCCTTTTTGGGGGCAACCCATCTTTCTTTTATTCCTTTTTCATTAGCATGATGTAGCCTTACTTGAAAACATATGAATTGGCATAGGGGCTTTTCAAGTTGTCTCTCATGTCTTCTATCTTCTTGCATTTTTCATTTGCTACTTTAAAGTAATTGCTCACAGAATAGTGTGTAGCAATTTCTTTAAAGTGGGGGCATACATTAGCATTATTCATTTTCATTTTTCTTTTTCTTGGTTCGTAGGGTAGCCTTGTTACTTCATACAATGTGTTTGTTGCTTTGTGGATGACATTGGGTGTGATTTACTTCATAAGTGTGATCTATTTTAGCATATTAGATTCCTCTTGGTGGCCTAATGAGACACATTGCATCCCCTAAGTTGTGAATATTCTATTATTTGATTGGTCCTCTCTTGGAGACATTAGACACAATGTTCCCTAAGTGATAGACCTCGCATGAACTAAACAAGACTCCTTTGAACATCTTTTGCATTTTACATTTTTATATTTTATATTTTGCATTCATATGGCCACCTTGCATAACACAACTTGCATGCCTATGGTGCCATCTTGTTGGTTCATGAGTTCTAAGCATATGAAGCTTTGCTTGTCTCATCAAGCTCAAATCGATATTTTCCTTTGTGACACCTTATTAAAGTTATTAGGAGGTATAACTTTGATATGGTTGAGTAGAAAGCCCATTATGAGGCATGAATTTCCCCATAGCCACCTGTGTGTTTATGAGTGCGTACCAACCGAGTGTATGTTTCTCACCTTTTGGGCCTTCTCACCCGACGGGAAACCATGAGTTTCATCACCTCAGAGTGAGTATGCATTTTCATTTTTTGGACAAACAACCTAGATCTGATCCATAACTAACTGGACAAATGATCGAAGCTTGATCCGAATTTTCCTTTTCTTCTTTCATATGTGTGTTCCTTTGTTCTTATGTTTAGTTTTCCATGGGATCTTCATCATAGGGGCTTGATCATCCCTCTTTATCATTGTTATCTCATCTTGCTAGAATAAGTACATTCAAATCCCTCTCGATATGCATGGCTACTTTAGTGTGAGTTTGAAGCAAGTTCATCCTCTCACTAAAGTGGGGGCTAAATGTACCATAGAAAAATTGATCTTTGGACATTTTCATGGTCATTTGGGTCTTTTTCCTATGGTGCTTGGCTTATTTTGCTTAGATTTAATGTTTTAATATGACTTATACATTCACATTAGGTCTTGAATATTCAAATTATTAATACTTTATGATGTCTTGTAAAGGTGTTGTAACACATTTCTACACATTTCTAGACTCTTCTTATAATAATTCATCTAAATATTCCCTTTTTATTCCTTACCAAGTCTTATTCTAAAAGTGTTGTAAAGTCTTGTAACAAACTTTCATGCTTTTCTAGACTTATCACCACTAATTACACCTTTCTTATGCTTTATTTGGCCCCTTTATGCACTTATAGGCCTTAATTAAGTGTACTTTTGAATATAAACCTGACAAATATTAGTAAAGGAAACTTAATCCCTGACACCCACTTGCATGCCTTGAGTGGGACCCATTTTCCATGGGTAGCAAATGAGTCCCTCTTGGAAAAAAAATCAAAATAATTTCAAATTTCTTTCAGGTTTTTATTCATTAAGACCTTAGGTCGACCTATGATGTTGTATTTTTAGAAAATTAGGGCATAAGTGTGTATAAATAAGTTCTTTTCTATCCATTTTAACCCCCATTCACTCATTCACCATCAATCAACATTCTTGCATTCAATCCATCTAAGCATTCACAATAGCATCATTTAATCAAGCAATTATTAAGCATCTTGGAGCAACCATTGACATATCTTTAGACTTCAACAACAAGGATTTGGTGAGTTCATGACACTTGCATGTTATTTTTTCATCATTCCTTTCTTATTTAATTTCTTTATCAAAGTTTGATTATCAAAGTGGTGTTTGACCAAGGCAAACCCCTATACTCTAACCCTTAACCATTTTCCCCCTCTTTGCATGTGTGTTTGCAGGTCTTGTAGGTAGATTTTTCAAAGAGATAGGTGTTGAAAAGTGGTCAACAAGTCTTCAAATCTATTCAAGTCAATAAAGACCTAATTTAAGCTTGAAGACATCATTCAACCCATTTTTTGTAGATTTGGATCTGTCAACGCAACAAGAAGACAAGTACAGATGTGGACCCACAGAGTTGACTTCATAATCTACAAATTTCTATAGGTTGACTAATTCTCCATCTATGGTGAATCAATCCCACTGCCAGGATGGAGAAAGTTTTTTCTGAGGTTTTCAATTCCCGACATCCCGAAACCTGTTTTAACAAAATTTACTAGAAGCACGACTAATTCACCATTTATGGTGAATGAGTCCCAATGGTCATCAACAGTAATTTTTGAAGCATTCTAGAACCTTCTAGCATTGACATTCTACCTCCAGGTGCACTCCATTCAGTTTCATTAAATTTTGTTTTCATTTGTTTATGTTTCTAGTTCATTTCTGCATATCACATTGTGTTTTCAAACATTTCATATTTCTTAGGTTTTGCATAAATAATTAGTCCATCTCTTTAGTTTATTGCATTTAGGCATATTTTCATTGTACTTGCATTAGTTTGAGTGAACCACCTAGATTTTTGGGATCTATCTCTCTCCTTTAGGTGAAAACCCCTAATTGAGCAAGAGAGTCATAGCACCATACACCTAAAAATCCATGGTTCAATATCATGCCTTGTTTTAGATTTTATCTCATTTATGATGGAGGATGTGTGAGTTCTTTTGTGTAGAGTTGGGGGTTTTAGTCATTCTCTCTATTTTATGTAGGTTTTAGTCCTTTCTACTATTGTAATAGGATTTGTTGCAAATTTATGTCATCTTCAAGTTAGTCTATAGATGTGTTTGAGCTTTGTGTAATATGTAGAGCATTTATAGATCCCATGAGGTGATCTATACACATGTAAGGTTGAGGATTAGTGGCATGAGGAGAAAGTGCTCACTCCTCTAGGAATCTTCTACCATTTGAGGGTTTCTCTTGAGTATATTTGTGTTGTATATTCTTTGTATTTGTGATGCATTTTTCCACACTTAAATATGTTTCTAGTTTATCCTATAATGCACATGTTATAGGAAGTTGTTAGGTGGTTGAAAGAACTTAGAGGAAGTTTTGGACATCTCATTTACAAATCTATATGTTGTGTATCAAGGTGCAACATAGCTACCTAGAGTTTATAAATCAAAGAGGTCGACAACTTAAACAATCTTAAATCACAAAAAAATAAAGTATTTAACCTAGACACATACTTTCAATAGGATTGGAAAAAAGAGAAAGGTCTCAAGTTATTAGAGTTCAGTTCTCACAAGTGATAATGCATATAAAATTCATTGCCTTGACATATCTAGGTCATTTAATCCAAAATCTTCAAGAGATTTTGTGCAATGGTGGTGGAGATGCATTCCAAAAATATAGGGTGCAAATTCATTCTAAGGAGTTTGTAAATGTGTAAGGTACATATTCATTAGAAGGATTTTAGCCAAATATCAAACTTAAAAACTTTATCAACTTATATTTTTGGACATACTAACAATTGTTCAAGGTCAATGAATATTCAAAGCAAGGATACTACCATATAGAGCATATCAACTAACTTTTGAGAAACCATAGAATTGTCTAAAGTGGCTCAAATTTCCTATTAAACATATTATATGGGATGAGATAGATGCACTTCAAGCTCTCTAGGATGAATTCATACCTTAAATGTTTATGAAATGTAGTAAAAGGGGATACCTAGAATGGAGATCTTAAAAATGGGAATGTGTGATGGGGGACCTATGCCCAAAACAAAAAGGGATGTCCACCTAATCAAAAATCCACATTTCCCATGTTCATTAGGAAGAGGGATAGTGCCACAAATGATTAGGATTGACTCACAACCCTCAAGGTGAGTCAACCCTAGGTTTTTGGACACTATGAGACCTCAGCTTCCTTATGATAGAAAAGTGACAAAAATGATTGAACATTGGTTTTGGGAGAAGAATAAAGTGCATTAACAATCAAGTCTATGAGATCTACCACTTGGAATGTGAAGTATTATGATAACACTATCACAAACAATAATCAACTAGTTCAGATCTAGGAAGGTTAGAATGATATGTGTACCTGACTTCAAAAGTGTTGCAAAGTGTCCTACTAGGACTCATTCGCCTAGGTGAATGGGTCTTTGTACAAGGTTTTGAAAATTTGTTTTGCAGTCCTCTAATGTAAGATACAAGGCTTTGATTTCTCTAGGTTTGACTAGCAGAAGGCTGAAAATAAATTTTGTAGGTGATTTTCTATGTCTTGACAACTTCGATGACAACTTTGACAACTTTGTAAAATTACATTTTTGATCCAATTTTAATCCTTCTTCACCTACAAATTTGCACATACAAAGAGAGGAGAAAAATATTTATTTTTGGTGGATAAGGGTTTTCCTTGGTGAAAGCCTAGTTTGGTAATTAAAGCTTGATAAATAAATAATAATAAAATGAAGGAAATGATGAATGAACAAAGCTTGTTGCACCTTACCAAACCATTTAATGGTTTCCCTTAGATGATTGAAGTCTAACACATCACTCCAAGGATTGGATCTTGCATGAAATGGCTTGATTTCTTGATAGATCTTGATGCTTGAAACTTGAAACCTACATCACAATGTTGGCTCCAAAAACATGCATGAACACACATAAATCTTGAAATTATGATAGGATCTTGAATGTTGCAATAAATGACTGATAAATATGCTCTTCAATGCTCTTGACAATAATCTTTGCTCTTGTGAAAGTTTCCTTAATGTTGCTTCTTGTTTCTAGGTTTTGAATTGATAAAATAACCTTGTATTTATAGGTGTTTCCTTAATTTCCCAATAATTAAACACAATAAAATGACCTTTGCAACTTAAATTCAGATCATTAAAATTCCACCAAAAACATATTAAAAATGGACCCCGATACTCAAGGAGGACCCATTCGCCCTTGGGCGAATGGGTTCTAGGCCCTAAACCTAGGACACACATTTTCCAAGATGTGTAACTAAGTGTAGGCATTGATTAAATGTGGGTCTCCCTTTTAGAAAAAAAAATTAATTAGGCTTGTGAATGCATAATTGGGTCAATTAAAGGCTTAATTAAGTCCAATTAATTAAGGGGGTGCAAACATAGTGTGAAAATGTAAATGTATACATTTTTCTACACTATAGTTTGAAAATTCGAGGGACTTTAGTGAATGATAAAATCTAAGTGATGCAATAGTAAAATTAACAAGGTCAACCAAATTCTTCTCATGTATGCAAAAAAATAAAATAATTAATAATGAATAGATTTTTTATTAAAAGTATTTTCATTAGAAGAATGTGTTTGAATATTATAACTATTCATGGTAAGAGTAAATTGAGATTTGTTCATAGGTTGAACATGATAGACACGTAAGCATGGCCACTACTTCACACTTTTGGTGTCATTGTGATCTAAATTTTTTGTAGGTGATGAAGGATTTTTATATCTATAATAGAGGAACAAGATCAATATATTTTTGTAGGGTTTGAATATGTTGGCATGCTTACTTTGAACAAAATTTATGCCAAAAGATTATAGTGAAATTTGCTACATTCACACAAAGCCTTGGCCATTTGATTAGATGATTGCACTATGTTTTCAATGACAACAATATTCCCATGATGTCATGTGCATATTGAATCTCTTAAAATACATAAAATTCAAAATAAATGTAATCCACACATTGCAGTCATTATACTTGTTTTTGAAAGGAAGCAAAGGTGCTGAACAACGCTTCCAACACTAATCTACAAGGGACAGATAATGCAGATTCATACAAATCTTAAAACTATTACAATAAAAGAAACACATCTAAAAACATGCATAAAAGAATAATACCATAACGCATAAATTTACATGGGGAAAACCTTTCCAGATAAAAAAACCCCACACACCAAAAGCAATGCACTTTGTATTATCAGCAACAAATAATTACAATACAATATCAACACTAAGCTTCTTTAGGTGTTCGCAAACCTCCAACAAAAATAGGGATAATTCTTGTAGCATAACGGTGTTTAGAAATTCTCAACTCTCTTCAATACACTAAGGCATAGAATATTATTTACAATAGCAAACAAGATTTTTATCTCTCATGCAATATTCGTAACAAACTAAGTGTAAAGCTAAGTTCCAAACTTGACTTCACAATTGATCAAACACTTAGGATTCACGACAGTTACTAACTACATAATCACCTCCTCCATAATTGTCACCATGAAGGGAACCATCGCCGCATGTTAACAACTCCATGCATTCAGTCGTGTTTTAGTTATCACTGTTTATATCCTTTATGCATTGAAAAAGATAGTTAACTCCAAGTATCCACCGTATTATCTCATCCACCACAGACTGTAAAATAAAATCTCATTATGCATGATCAGAAAGAGTTTAGTTCTCCATCGCTAACTATAGGTTGAGACACACTCATCTCAACAATCTCCCACTTGTCGAAGACCTATCAAAAGTCATCTATAATCAACTGCTCAAGGCCCCAAGGACCATGGAAACAACACACCATCTGAACTTTTTTGTGCTCACTGGCTTCATCAGTTCATTTGCAACGTTTCTCAAAGTGTCAACCTTCTCTAGTATTACCTTTCTATCTTCTACCATATCATGAACAAAATGAAATTGAACATCAATGTGTTTTGTTCTGGCATGGAAAGTGGAATTCTTTGCTAAGAAAATAACACTCTGACTGTCGCAACAGATAGTAATCTATCCTACATCAAAACCAATATCCGAACACAACCTCTTAAGCCAAATGGCTTCCTTGCAACCATGAGTAGCTGTCGTGTACTCTTCTTCTGTCATGGACAAAGCGACTACAACCTGCCACTTACTCATCCAACTTATCGCACCACCATTCATCATGAACACATATCCATTGGTGGATCTTCTACTGTCAATGTCACCTGCCCAATTTGAATCCACATATCCATGAATACTTACAGAATGCTAAGAACTTGTAGGATAACCATGATAACATAGGGAATACTCAGAAGTACCCCGTAAATATCTGAACACTCTCTTTACCGCATCCCAATGTACTCGTCTAAGATTAGCCATATACCGACTAAGGACTCCCACTACTTGGGCAATGTCTGGCCTCGTACAAACCATCACATAGATCAAACTACCAACAACTCTCGCATATGGTACTTTGGTCATGTCCTCCATCTCAGTAGGAGATTTTGGACAATCCTCCACATAAAGCTTCATCCCTTGCATCACTGGAATAACTAACTGCCTGCAATCTGCCATGCTGAATCTCTCCAACGCTGAATTCACATAGTTGCTCTGGCTTAACCAAATCTTTCTGCAACCTCTATCTCTTCTAATATCCATCCCCAGAATATACCTTGCTTCACCTAGATCCTTCATCTCAAACTGTGCTGACAGCTGAGACTTCAGATCTGAAAAATTCATACCATTCCCAAAAAACAACATATCATCTACGTATAATATAATTATGAGAATGTGATCATTATCAGATTTGTAATATACACAATGGTTAGATTTAGATCTCAGAAATCCCAAAGACAACACAAAGGTGTCAAATCTTCGGTACCACATTCTAGGAGACTGCTTAAGACCATATAAAGATTTCTTCAACTTGCAAACCAAATTTTCTTTACCTTTTACCATGAAATGCTCTGGCTGTGACATATAGATCTCTTCCTCCAAATCACCATGAAGGAATGTTGTCTTCACATCCATCTATTCCACTTCTAGATCATATGTTGCTGCAAGTGATAACAAGAATCGAATAGATGTCAGCTTCACAATAGGAGAGAATATCTCACCATAGTCAATTCCCTCCACCTGAGAATACCTCTTTGTGACCAACCATGCCTTGTGCTTTTCAACACTACCATCAAGACCACACTTCTTCTTGAACACCCATTTACATCCAACAAGTTTATGTCCTTTAGACAAAGGTGGCAGATCCCATGTACTGTTTTTCTTCAAAGTAGCAATTTCTTCATCCATGGATTTCATCCAGGAATCTGCACCACTCATATCCATAGCCTATCTAATAGTCCTAGGCTCATCAGTGTTAGCAATCAAAGCAAAAACACAACTGGAATCCAATAGTGAATAACCAAACCTTTCTAGTGAATAATCAAACCTCTCTGGTGGCCTCCTATCACATGTAGACCTCCTGAATTGCTGAGGTTGTGATTCTTCTTCTTCAAAACTTCCATAGCTTCTAGGGCTCTCCTCATCACCAGATTCAATAGGAGTACGTAGTTCACTTTTCATCGGAGTAAGTGGAACTTAAACTACCTCCTTATTTTGCTTCTCCTCTTTCTCTGGCTGCAACTCATTTATGGAAGGTTTCAACTCCTGAAATATTACACTTTTACTATGTAGAACCTTCTTGGCCACTTGATCCCAAAGCTTGTATCCCTTCACATCCCTTCACATTGGCACTATAGCCAATGAGGATACACTTAACTTCCTTGTTCTCCAACTTAGACTTCTTTACACTTGGAACATGAGCATAAGCTTCGCAACCAAAAACTATGAGATGTCTCATCAAAGGCTTCTTACCAGACCATGCCTCCATGGGTGTCTTTTCAGCAAGAGCTGATGTAGGAGATCTATTGATTAGATAACATGTAGTGGCTATAGCTTCAGCCCAAAACTTCTGCTCAAGGCCAACACCACTTAGCATACTCCTAGCCCTCTCCATCAGTATTCTATTCATCCTCTTTGCAACTCCATTTTTTTGCGGGGTGTATGGAGTTGTCCTATGTCTCTCAATCCTGTGCTCCTTACAAAAATTATCAAATTATGCCGAACAAAACTCACCACCATTGTCAGTCCTCAAACATTTAATCTTTCTATTAGTCTAATTTTCAACCAAAGCCTTAAACTCCTTAAACCGATTAAAGACTTCAGATTTACTTCTGAGAAAATAAACAAATGTCCTTGTATTGTAATCATCTATGAAAGACAAAAAATATATAGATTTTCTTAATGAAGGAACATTCACAAGACCAAACACATCTGCATGAATATAGTCCAAAACCCCAAAAGACTTATGAGAACTAGAATAGAAAGAAACACGGTTTTGTTTTCCATATACATAATGTTCGCAAAAGTCGAACTCGAGATTACAATCATCAAGGCCTTCAACAAGGCTTTTATTTTTTAGGGCTTTAAGACCCTTCTCACCAATATGATCAAGTCTTTGGTGCCATAACATTGTCTTCTCTATTGGAAGCTTCATCTCCAAAGCATTTGCACCCTTAGGTACCCAAAATGCATGACCATCAAATGTACTAACAACAGACTTCTTCACTGCTAGATCTGATGGTGAGGATGAAGAATCCAAAGGTCTTTTCTTTGGAATATCAGAAGAACTATTGCACTATATAGTTCATGCATCCAACTTGTACAGAGTGCGTATCTGAACACCCTTAGCCAACACCATAGATCCTCTTGTCTTCTTACATCCTCCATTTGAGAAAACAACCTGCACACCCACATTACTTAACTTACTCACAAAAAGTAGGTTTCGTGCCAAACCTGGGATATGTAATACACCATCAATCCCCTTCACTCTACCATCAAGGAATCTAATCTTAATTCTCCCATGCCCAACAATCTTCAAATGAGATTCGTCACCTAGATACACCTTTCCACCATCATACTCTTCATACTTAGAGAACCAACCCCTATGCGAGGTCATGTGGAAAGAAGCACCCGAGTCTATTAACCACACATCTTTTGATGCATGTGTTGCCAAGGTTGCAACAAAAGCATATGCATCATCCTGAGAGGATTTTTTAGAGTGAGAATCAGAGAAATTCTTTTTTCCTTTCTTTTTCTTAAAATCTTTATTTAAATGACCAAATTTGCCATAGTTCCAACATTTTTCCTTGAACTTTCTAGGAGACTTAGATCTCCCTGAAGATTTTGATATGAACTTCTTGTCCTTTTTATTGCCTTTCTCTTTAGATCTGCCACAAATAGCAAGTGCTTCCTTAGCCATCTCAAAAGATTTTCTCTGCATCTCTTCAGACAAGAGGGATGGAACCACATCATCCATTTTGAGACTGGTGGTGGTACTTCCAATAGCCATAACTAGGTGATTCCATGAGTCTAGCAAGGAACATAACAAAAGCATGCAACGATCCTCATCTTCAATCTTGTCACCAATAGAACCCAACTGAGCAATTAACATGTTAAATGCATTCAGGGGATCTGCAATGGATCCTCCATCTTCCATCTTCAGAGAATACAATTTATTTCGTAGTAATAACTTGTTTACCAGGGATTTAGCTTGATAAACATCTCCAAGCTTCTTCCAAAGAGATTTAGCAGTCCTCTCTTCATGGACATTCAGGAGCACTGAATTAGCCAAACAAAGTCTAACCAAACCCTTGGCTTTTCGATCCTTTAGATCCCACTCTTCCTAAGTCGTATTGGTTGGTTTTGTAATGGATATTGCAGCCCACAAATCTCTATCCACGAGCATATCCTCCATTTTCAACTTCCATAACTCGAAGTTGCTACCATTAAACTTATCCATCTCGATTCTACTGGATGTGCTTGTCATCTTTATTTCTACAACAAGATTTTGAAATACTTTTGCAAAGATTCCCACTCAAACAAAGATCAGTACAAAAAACCCGCTACCAAACAACGAGACCCAAATTGGCTAGGCTCTGATACCAACTGAAAGGAAGCAAAGGTGCGGAACAACACTTCCAACACTAATCTACGAATGAGAGATAGTACAGATTCATACAAATCGTAAAATTATTACAATGAAAGAAACACATCTAAAAACATGCATAAAAGAATAATACCATAATGCATAAATTTACGTAGGGAAAACCTTTCCAAGTAGAAAAACCCACACACCAAAAGCAATGCACTTTGTATTATCAGCAACAAATAATTACAATACAATATCAACACTAAGCTTCTTCAGGTGTTCACAAACCTTCAACAAAAATAGGGATAATTCTCTCAACATAACGGTGTCTAGAAATTCTCAACTCTCTTCAATACACAAAGGCATAGAATATTATTTACAACATCAAATGAGATTTTGATCTCTCATGCAATATTCGTAACAAACTAAGTGTAAAGTTGAGTTCCAAACTTGACTTCACAATTGATTGGACACTTAGCATTCATGGCAGTTACTAACTGCATAATCACCTCCTCCATAATTGTCACCATGAAGGGAGGCATCACCGCATGTTAACAACTCCATGCGATCAGTCATGTTTTAGTTACCACTGCTTATATCCTTTATGCTTTGAACAAGATAGTTAACTCCAAGTCTCCACCGTCTTATCTCATGCACCACAGACTGCAAAATAAAATCTCATTATGCATGATCAGAAAGAGTTTAGTTCTCCACCGCTAACTACAGGTTGAGACACACTCATCTCAATAGTTTTTAGTGAAAGCATAATAAATACTTAGAATAATAACTTCACCTTACATATGAAAATATTGAGCAAACAATTTTAAAACACCAAAAAAAGTAGAAAGTAATAAGATAATTAATACAATATTGCAAATAAAATTAATAACAATTGAAAATAAATACAATTCACATGTTATAGTCATCATATTTGTTTTAAATGCAAACATAATAAATGTTTAAAATATAAACTTTGCATTATATAAAAATATAGAACATTTTTTAAAAAAACATTTAATATTTAATGTCAAAAGACATTCTACAATAACAAGGAATAAAGTGTAATGGTATAAATATGTTATCAAAAGCTTTTATCTTTTAACTTAAATTTGGTAGTCACTTACATCTCAAAATATTAATATTTAACTATAAACATAATGTTTCTAAAATAATCAACATACAAAATTTATGTCTCCATTTATACAATAAATAAAATAATTCCACAATAAAATAAAATAATTCCAAAATAATATATGTCCAAAGACTAATACATTAAACATCAAAGTTATGTCAATAGTGTCATGGTATGATGGTTAAATTGTTGAGGTGTTGTTCTTGCCATCAAGATTCAAACCCCACTGGGATGTTATTGTTGAATGATGAGGTCCCTGTTTGAAAGCGTTTACCCCTAAAAAAAAATCAACATCAAAATCCAAAGACAAATTTAAAGACAAATTTAATTGCTAAGAATAAATACATTCAACATCAAAGTCCAAAGCCAAATTTAATTGTTCCATGAAAAGAAAAGCCACAAAAATAATTGGAAAGCACATGTTAGGACGAGTTAGCTTCTCTTACACAATATAGGAGAAACCATACTACATCATGGAAGGCATGTTGATTACAGGAGATGAATGGAACACCTTGCTTAAATTTACATTAAATCTCAATGGTTGCTTTCTTTTGTAACTTGTCTCCTGTGAGCCTGCGGGGACAGACCTCTCCTCTTCACTCATAACCTTCAAATCATTTTTGTTTACCCAAGAATGCGCTCCTCCTATTCCTGTCGTCTTCCCCCTTCTAATCAAGAAGAGCTCTTGAAGAAGCTCCTTCATGGAGGGCCGCCTCTTCACATCCTCATTTAGACAAGCTTCTGCTAAATTAGCCACACTTTTCATGGCTTCCATGTGATCGTTTTCCACTAACCGAGTGTCAAATAACTCAGCCAGGAGGCCCTTGCCTTTTCTAGACAGAAATAAATCTGCCAAGATGCGTTTCTCTTTTGCTCTGTCTACAGACATAGGCTTCATGCTGGTTAAAACCTCCACCATCACAACCCCAAAGCTGTAAATATCTGTTTTCTTCATGAGTTGAACAGTCTTGTAGTAATGTGGATCCATATAACCCAATGTCCCCTTAACATCGGTAGTCACATGGGTATTGTCCAATGGCATTAGACGTGACAATCCGAAGTCTGATAGCTTGGCAGAGCATGTGGAGTCAAGTAAAATGTTTGCAGACTTAATGTCTCTATGTACAATTGGAACCGAAGCAGAAGAATGCAGATAAGCCACTGCTTCTGCAGTCTGTATTGTTATATGTAACCTCTTATCCCATGTCAAGAATTTGGTCCCATCCTTTCCATGGAGATGATCTGACAGTGTGCCGTTGGAGACATATTCATAGACCAGTAATGGAATTCGAGTTTCCAAGCAGCAGCCCAAGAGTTTTATAATGTTTCTGTGATCGATCTGAGACAGAATTATGACTTCATTGATGAATTGATTGATCTGTTCCTTATCAACTTCTTTGCATTTTTTTATAGCCACTAATCGGCCTTCTGCCAGTTTTCCCTGGTAAACGTTCCCAAAACCTCCAATTCCTTCCTTGAGATCTTCAGAGAAATTGTTGGTTGCCTTTACAAGCTCTGCTTCTGAGAATATAGTGACTTTCCTCCGCCCTCTGTCTGAGGAGATGTATTCCTGAAGAAGAAGGCCTCTGTTGCAGAAAATACTTTCTTCTCAGAAGCACCTGTTTCCTTTTCTTCACTACCCAAAATATGCCCCCTGCAATCACTGGTCCTCCTACCAAGGAGGAAAAGATTCCTGCTTTACACAGTAGCAATATTCATGAGCCACTGCCGAAAAGTTTTAGAATCTACTGTAGATGGGTATTATTCAATTTCTACATAAACTTCAAAAATAAAGAAAATACCTATAAGCAGGGGAGACAGTATGCTGTCGTTTGTGCAGCTGATTTTACCATCACCTTTCCCCTTTGCACATAAACAGTTGTAAGAACCATTCGTGTTCACACATCTTCCCACCGGTGGTGGAATGCAATGATTCATTGGCGAAATACCACATTCATTTATATCTGTAGGATTCCATTTCAAGTAACAAATTTACATTAGCTGTCTGTAAATGAACACTGAAAAAGAACAAACCCAATACCCAGTCCCACTGATTTATTAATTTTGAAATAATATGAAAGGCTAAAAGCTGGTGATTGTCCACTACCAATTCATCCCCCAATTAATGAGATTGGTTGCTATTTCGTCTTTTATTTTATATGATAGACTCCCCCTTTTTGTGTCACATTCTGTTCAGATGCCCCATTCAGGAGCATCTTTTACACTAGAAGCCTTGTCCGTTGGGATTAAGCTGCAATATTTTACCCATTTGGAAGCTCTTTTACTTTTACCACTTGTGCTGGTCTCAATTGAGATGAATTAATTACTTTTGTTTGTGAAATACAATAAATACAATTCTTTTGTCGTTCAAATCCATTACAGGAGAAATTAAAGTAGCAAAAAGAATAGACAGACAGCAAAGCAAACATGGTTGTTCATACATTTTCATATTAAGCAGGTGAGGCGCGGGGATCGAACTATAAATCCATGTTGCTTATAATATGGATAACCCAATTCAAGTTTGGCTGTGCACTGAGCAGACGTTCTTCAATAGAGTATGTACAACTCTCAGGAGGCAGGGGATTCCGTCACTCCGCCAGTGACTAGGGGTACTTCTAATTTTACTGAACTGATAGGAACTTTCAAAATATAGATAATCAATGTTCCTTAGAATGCCCCTTGTGAAATTTGGCTGTGGAGAAAATCTTCAGTGTGGTAACTACAGGGATTCATGGGGTCCTAGTGACTAGAGGTCATACCGACTTGCAATTGAAGGTGAGGATCTACTACAACTAATCCATTTGCCTGTGGAGAAACTCTTCAACAGGTGATACAACAAATCCCAGGAGGCATGGCATCCCAGCGACCAGGGGTACACCTAATTGTACTAAGTTTGAGGAACAACTTCCGCCCTGCGAAGGTGAAAAGCCCAATGATTCTAGGTGTGTGCTCGGCAAGAGGGTTTGCCCTACATACTTTACATACCCTCTACCTAGCGGAGTTTTGAGTGAATATCAAGGGTACATCTCAATTGGCAAAACGTCAAGTAAATAACCTGCAGATACTGTTGGCATGATAGAGTCTTCACCATAAAGAATATGAAGAAGTGGAGAATGAGAAAAGAGAAAGCACACTTCTCCATTAGCAAACTCTACAGTGGGATGCATTTTTCTAACATTGCGTGGCAAAAAGGGTTGAGTTTAGACTTTAGATCATTATCTGACTTTTAGAGTATGCTATCTGGGTTACGGAGTGTGGTTGTGTTGTTTGCAGCCCAGTTACCAATATTTTGGACTGGTTTTTAGCCTAAATATATACCAAGTATTGTGAAAACATTTGCTGTCATTGGTAATGACATGGAAGTACATATATAATGTTTTTGTGTATGGATAGAGGGCAACTCTATTGTCTGTCGTTATAAGTATCTCCATAGGGTGAAATTGCTAGTTATTTACAATTAAGATGCTGTTTATTCCTGTTTGACTGTGTGGAAATGCTCTAGATTAAAAGTGCCTTTAGTTCTACGTAAATAAACTACTTTCATGTTTCATGAAGTGTCACTGTAATATTGTAAATAAATTATGTCCTAATCAATTAAATGAAGAAAACAACCCAAAAATAAAAGTTTAGTACCATACCAGTGCACTGGATGCCTCCCTGGTAACCATCACCCTCATACCCCTCGTCACTGTAAATTTTAAACAAGCAGAGAAACACATAAAACAGAAGAAAAAAAGACAAGACAAAGAACAAACACAATATTTACATGTTTCACCAAAATTGGCTACATCCACGAGAAAGCAGGGAATATCTCTATTAACAGTTATCAGATACATGGTCAGTACTCATGTATTTATACAAATCTCTTCGAATATGGAGAGATGGGAGAATACGAATGGTCATGTGACCATTGGGCTTCACATCCCAACAATCTCCCCCGTGAAGTCCAATCGGCACAGCCATGCACTGTGTCATCCCCTGCATTTCCATCTTGTATTCACATCGCAACCAGGCTGGAAATTTTAAACTTTGCCAAATATTGTTCACGAACACTTTGAATCAATCTTCTGCAAGCCAAATCAGATAGAACAAAGGTTAACACAAATGCACCCATTAATCCATAATCAGAAACATCATTTTGTGCAGGCTCAAAATACACTATACCATCACCTACATTTGTGCTTCCCTTCTCTGCATCACTTCGAAACATAGATGCTTGGAACGGCCTTCTAAATTCACTTGACTCTACTCTGTAATAACCTTCTCGTAATCATTTCCACAATTATTTGCAATCTGATCCATACCATCCTTGCTTATATTTAGCTCTGTTTTCAATTTATGAAGCTACTCAAACAATCTTAAAACTTCTTCTCTTTCTTTGCTCAAAGATTCTCGTTGTTCTACATCCTTCTTAAAATCCAGTTCAGCCGCTGGCAACAACTCATGTAGTAATTGTGTAGAAATATCCATGTGTTGCACACCAACCTGCAAGTGACTCATAAGCAACAAATCTCGAGTAGCTAAAAAATCATCTAATATAGCAAGGTGATAAATGTCACAAAGCATGCCCCTTGCTTTTATCCGTTCATCACCATACTTGTAGATAAGAGAAACCAGCATGTCCATCAGGGTCCTACACAACACAATCTCAGGAGTAACAATGAATGCTGGAGTCCTGAGCGACACATAAGAAACCGAAGGGTCCAAAATCTTATACCCCTCCTGTGGAAACATAGCATCCAGCTCCTCATCTGTCAAAGGCCTATTTCTTTCTTCGATATCCTTTTCCCACCCAAGCAAATTATACTGCTCAGGAGTAATGGCACCTCTCAAACTGATCGCAAGAGGAGTGGGTGTAGGCAGATCAATCCCACCCATGGGAGTTACGCCTGGTGTAAATGAAGAAGGGGTTGCACTGCCCATCGTTGCCGATGTCTCGTCCCACCTTGACCTCTGCTTCTTGGGTGTAGGAGTGGCCAATCCAGAAAGCTTTGGAGATGCATCCCAAGTCATTCCTGCAGGAGTAGCACCAGGCATGACGCCTCCAACAGGGATTGCATCCGCATCAACAAGCCTCCCAAGGGTGGGTGTATCATCCCATCTATTACGCCTGTTAAATGTCGGCGTGGCATCAACATTTGCCCTCCCTGGAGTTGGCATCACATCCTGCTGAGTGGCCCCAACCACCTTCCCCTTCTCCTTCTCCTCCTGATGCTTCTTCACATTAAGCCTCAACGTCTCCTCTTTCTCCCTCTTCAAAGCCTCCTCGCGCATAACATCCGCATAGGTTCGAACTACAACGTCTGGGGTTTTATCCCCCATGGCAAAGGCATTATTTCTGTCAGGCGAGATAATTACAATGCCATTGGCATCTTTCTCAGCCGCCATATCTTCGGGAATCTTGGGATGGACCCTGAACAGAGCATCCTGTGCAGGTGACGGCCTCTCAACGGCCCTAGCATGGTGATCTCCCTCCGCCTGCACAAAACAAGGATCATCCTCAGGAGCCTCCTTCTCTAGCCCGCCAACAAAGACCTCCAATGTATTATGCTTCCGCCTGTCAGAAACATGCATTTTCTTCTGCATTTCAGTATCCATATCCTGCTTCGGCCTATACAAAGTAGAGAGAGTATTATGGGCTGTAAACAAACCCTTGTCATATACATTGTATTGATCATCCGTCGCAAAACCTGACTCCATCCCCTTCTCCTGGTTAAAGAGCCTTTGATCATACATAACTTCACCGTCATTTGCAATTTTCTCATTGACATCAATATCATCAACCAACATATTGTTCAAACCAACTGCCCCTGAGACAACCGCACAGGGGCAATAAGCTTGAGACTCGTCCCGTGAGGCCATCTCTTTTTGTCATGGGTGTCTTCGCCGTCTGCAAAAGTTTGGCCAATATATGCCACAGCTGCACCAAGAGTGGGAAAAGAAATAAACCCAACATCCTCCTCATCCTCCTCCTCTTCAGTTGAATCCTCTTCTTTTTTCCAGCCATCCCACCAGTGTACATGGTGTTTCTTTTCAACTTTCACATACACAACATTACTCTCTGCTGAAATTAAATTGCCAAAAAATTCTTCAATGACAAATTGAGCATCATCATCTTCTTCCATCTTTGCTCAACCTCACCAAGCTCTGATACCAATTGTAAATTTTAAACAAGTAGAAAAACACATAAAACAGAAGAAAAAAAGACAAGATAAAGAACAAACACAATATTTACATGGTTCACCAAAATTGGCTACATCCATGGGAAAGTAGGGAATAATCTCTATTAACAGTTATCAGATACATAGTTTGTACTCATGTATTTATACAAAGCTCTTTGAATACGAAGAGATGGGAAAATACGAATGGTCATGTGACCGTTGGGCTTCACATCTGCACACCTTGTAACCGTCCCGGTAACATCAAGGCAATGAGCATTCCTTGAGCAGGTAAGATTACGCATTTGTTTTGGGGAGGAACAAGTATCAGCTTTAATGCCCCAATCGATCTTGAGACCATAAGTACCAACCCCAAGTCTTCCTTTATTAGGAGCCTGTATCTTGAAGGTTGTGGGGTAGAGTATGGTAGAGAACATACATTCTCTAGACGACAGCTGCTCGTACGGCTGCACTGAAATATTAACTTTTCCCTAATTTTTTATTAAGGTAATTTGGCAGCAACCAGACCCATTACAATAGTCTGGCTGGTAGATTTTCAAACAAGAGGCCGCACACATTCCTCCAACCATTTTGTAGCTTGATTGAAGGGTAGTAGGAAAGAAGGATCTGTTGGCGTAACAACCAACCGAGGAAAACACATTGGATCCCGATATTGTGAAGGGTCCCTCCCTCGGAAGTGTAAAGAATTGGTGTGCACTATGCGAGACGTTGCAATTGATGGCTTCCAGATGAGTAACATTGATTAGCAGAGAGTTGTATGAGAGACTTAAGACCCGGTATTCACCTGTAGGTGTGGAAATGATTGGGATGCTCCCCTCTCTGAATGTGGAGTTTTGTTTGCATACAAGAGAGAAGTTGGAGTCCCCACAATTCGATCCCTGGATGTTGAAGGGGTAATTTATCTTGAGATACCCGCATGTCTGTGGATAGCTGCAACCATTACCTCCTTTCACCACACTCAACCAACTTGTCATACACAGGACAGTAATTATTGCGAGAGTCTCTGTCATTCTTTTATCTCCAGGAGTTGACATGAAAATTTGTCCAAGAGTTGACATGAAAATTTGGACTTTGAGTACCAGGCCCAGATAATTTTTAATACCCTTATATTTTACTTTTCTCAAATTTCAAATCTAAAGAACATGTTGTGCAGTGCTCCCATACCTAACTACAAAAATTTGGTACGTGTATGCTAATAAATATAAAGTTTGTTGTTTGTTTATTTGTTTTTTTTTTAAATTATTGAATAAAGCATAAGGAATTACAATGAATAATAATGCAGTTTCAAAAGAAGACTGATAAGAAAGAAAACAACAATAAAAAATTTACAATGTCTCAATTATACAGTCAGTAAGCATCAAGCTTATGACATCCTTGAAAAAACTAGCAGCACTAAAGATTTTATAGTGACACAATTACACAACCAGAATGCAGCGATCTTATGCCACCATAACACTCTGAATTTAAACATGATTTGTAATTGTCTAACACAACAAATAAATATGTTAAGTTATTTTTAGTTTGATTTAAATAGTTTATACAAATTTTGTCTGTACTTTTTTTACTACATGATTTTCTATTTAAAAAATAAATAAATATGTTAAGTTATCTTTAATTTGAATTAAATGGTTTATAAAAAGCTTACTATGGTATTAAATTCGAGTTAAATACTATGATAGTAAGTATAATATTAAGTTGGAGTGACATATTTGTGTGTTATTAAATTATATATTAGTGAAAATATCTGAAATTGATATCAAATGATTTATAGATATTTTTTATTTTTTTATCAAGTAGTATATTCTTATATTATTTTAGAGTTATATTATTATTTAATTGTCTTAAGACTTTCACAATATGATAATTTAAGAGATTTTGGATGAGTTTATAAGAAGGAAGAATTTTGAAGGTATTAAATAATTTACTAATATTGATGATTATTTTTAAAGATACCCAAGAGTTCCACAATAAATATGAACCATAAGAACTTAGATATATTTATAATTATCCTTTTAAGTCAATTCATGCAAACAAAATAATATTTTATTGTTCTTTCATGCTTGGAGTTGAGTTTTGTCAAAGAGTTCAATATTCTATTGAAATTATAGGAGGTCAATGATCTGTATTTTTTGGATAAGGGCATTTGCAACTACTATGTCAAATAAAAATATTATTTTTGTTGTGATTTTATACATGTCCATATCCTATTCTAAATGGTCATTTTTGCATAGGCTTAGAGGATACAAGCAAATGTTATGAAGACTGGATTTAAACCTTCTAAATGCATTTGCTTAAATATTTCCAAGGCCTTTTCAACTAAACCATTTTGTGCACATACAACAATCATCTCATTCCTTGAGACCACATTTCTTTGCGATATTTCATTAAAAATCCTTGAAGCCTTGTCAAGAATGTCATTCTAAGCATATCTCACAATCATGACATTCCATAAGCCCACACTTTTTTAGGCATTTATCAAATAGTTTGTGTGCCTTTTGTATTCACCCACACTTCAAATACATATCTACCACAACATTTTCAATTACAACATTTGACAAAAAATCACTTTTCATTATGCTTTCATGGATGTCCATACCCGATTCTAAAGATCCATTTTAGCACAAACTAGTAGGATATTGACAAAGATTGTGGAATTTAGCTTTACACCTACCCTTGCATTTTCTCAAAAGTTTCCAATTCCTTTTCAACAAACCCATTTTGTGTTCCCATTTCTTTGATGCGCATTGTCAAATAGTTCAGTTGTCTTGTGTACTCTTCAACATTTTGAATACATATCTACACAGAAAAAGAAAAAAATATATTTTGCAACATTCTTCTTGCATCAACTCCATGGTTAAGGTAATGATTTAAAACAAATACAATAGAGAAATTTAAAACACTAGAACCTAATTAAGCAATTCAATTAATCTCAAAAGAATACTAAAATTTAGATAGATTAGAAGCAAACCACTATAAAATTGAGAG